>JAOUZG010028648.1:1896947-1926656 GCA_026289955.1 Argiope argentata | reverse complement strand
TATATATATATATATATATATATATATATATATATATATATATATATGACATGCTATAATTTATTATTTAAACGATATATTATTAGGTTTTCTATTGACAATTAATTAGAGATGCTGCTAAAATAATGCTGACAAGTTAATCCAAGCAATATTAAATCTCAACTAGAAATTAGAGTGCAGGGCTGTAATAAAAAATTATAAACAAAAGTAAATAACATATCTGATGTATCTCCCCTATTCCTGGACAGAACTAAAATTCTTATCACATTTTACAGATTCCTTAACTAAAAATGTGCCATAACTCAAAGTAACAATATTTAGAAAGAATAAACTAAACACACTGATGTTGATAATCCATTCAGTTTCATTATATTCTAAAATATTTCAAAATATGAGCACAAAAGTCGGTTTTTAGGGGTTCTTTTTTGCACAATTAAAGAAATCTGATTACTGAAACGACAATCATATTGCATAATGTGTCACAAAACGATATAATTTTAATATTTTATACAAATAACGTAATTAATATTTAATTGAGTAACACAATTTTTGTATTAAATGAAATAAATTTTAGAACAGAAAATATATTTCTTTCAAAAAATACACTTCATATGGTGTTTTTTTCATTCTTTCTTATTTGAGTCGTGGTTTTTCTCAATAAACAATTAATGGATGGAATATTTTGATGTAATCAAATTTTATAATTTATTTGTATTGCGATGATTTTAAAAATTTGACGAATAAACTCTAATGTGTCTCTGAACGATTTAACAAGGAAACATTTAAAACTCAAAAATAGAAATAAAGAAGTGATTGTTTTCTCACATTTCTATGCAAGTTTTGAACAATTTATAAAGCATATTTTCCTCTCAAATGTTTATGCATCATGAAGAGCTATGATTTATTCACCGTCCTTTAAGAAGTGTTTAGATGAAATTAAATGAAAATTCTTGAAAGCATCCGATTTTATAATCGTAGATCAGAATTAAAATTTGTTTGATCGTAATATGAAAATATTTTCATTTAGTAATTAATGAGACAGACGAAAAAGTACAAAATGAAATGTTTTTGTAAAATACACCAGTTGATAACTTTTAGAGATAGATATGATTCAGATTTATTTGATAAAGTTATGAAGAAGTAAGAGCAGAAATCATAAGATTTATACATTTATCATTATAATTTTATGATTCCTGATTTAAAAATATCTCGGAAGAATGAATTCACTCTGTAATAGTATTGCATTACCAATGTAGAAAGTGTGTGAATATTTGAGAATTTGGTTGCAATCATCCAGACCCAAATATGGGCTGTAAGAATAATCATGTTAATCGGTTGTTTGTGTTCCTTAACAGTATACAACTGTAGATTATTCTTTACAGCTTATAAAAGATTTTCAGACATTAATACGTTAAGCCTTTCAAGAAGTTGATATCTGGCTAGAATTTCGTTTTTTTTAACTTCATGGTGACTATATAAATATCAAAACACATTTCTAGTTTAACTTAATAGTTTCTAAAAGAAGTCTTGAGCAAAGTACCAAAAAAATCCCGTTTTATTTTAAGTGTTGAGTTTTAAAATCATCACTAAGTGTTTCGTACTATTTGAAAATTATGAAAATTTATAATAATTTTTTATAAAAAATGAAAATTTTGGAAGTCAATGAGATCCATATGCAACTTTGAATATACCTCAAAACTCAAAGGAAATCATTAAAGGGGAAATGATTAAGCAGAGAAGAATCTTCACTCCTGAAATTACATGAATTTATCCCTTCATTCAAAAATTTATATAGCAAAATCTTCAAATAATGAAAAATTAAATGCACGACGCTATGATAAAAATCATATGTTTGTACTTGAAAATTATCTGAAAGATTAATCGTCAGGTTTTATATTTCCAAAGATATTTTTGAAGTGGTTCCCACATTAGATTTAGTGTATCAAACTTATCAGTAGCTCATGAGACATGATTAATTTTGCAGTGCTATAGTGCTCTCTTAAAACTTCATCTAAAAGAGCTAACCCAAACAAACCATTCAATTAATGTGGTTTGTATGGATAATGTTTGTTTCATTACTTTTTAAAAATATTTCAGAATTCATCTGTATATTTGATTCTATCCCACAGATATTTCAGAAACATCCTCAAATTTTCCTTGTGAATTACATATATACCGATTTCAAAATTTATAAATGAAATGTGAAGTTATTGTTTAAAGCCTTATTCGCCTAACATTATAAGAAATTTATCATATTTCCTTTTACAGAAAAAAAATCATTTTCAGGTAAAAGTAATTGTTCATCGGGTTGAAAATCCATTGTTTTGAAATTATGTAATAATGATAGATGTATTGCACATTTGTTTTATATAAATTTCACCAATGTTTCGCGTACAGAAATAAAGGTTAATTTCCGAAAGATAATTCAATTACGTCATCTATTTGGAATAATTGTATCCTAGCCATATTTACAGTGTTGAAGCATATCATCAATTGAATTATTTCCCTATAACTCGTTGATTTCGTTTTCTCTCTTATAACAAGACAAAGAATTGCAATCATCATAATATTAGACTCAAAGAATTTTATAAATTTCGAGATTTAAAAAAGCTTTGAAAAAAGAAAATAATTTTTGCATGTTCATCAGTCTGTAATAACAAAAGTAAAAGAATTAGCTTGCTTATTTTTGCACACGATTTCGATTTTTTTTCCAGATAGGAAATGTTGCATCAAATTCTATAGAAATTTGAATATAATAAGTAAATATTCCAAAGGGATTCCAGGCACTAACTCCATTGTGCTTGCAATTGCGAATTCTTGCAATTATACCATGATAAATTTAAATTTCAACTACGATTTTATCATGGAAATTTTAAAGTATATTTTTATATTAAAGCTATAGGATTTCCTAATTTTATTTTAAGTGAAAATGCA
The DNA here is from genome assembly GCA_026289955.1 of Argiope argentata. Taxonomy (NCBI): domain Eukaryota; kingdom Metazoa; phylum Arthropoda; class Arachnida; order Araneae; family Araneidae; genus Argiope; species Argiope argentata. The sequence goes on along the minus strand of JAOUZG010028648.1, from coordinate 1,923,722 downwards.
ATGTGTAGTAAACAATATTTTACTGTCGAATATAAATGAGAATGATGAGGCTTTTTGCCATTGCTAACGACAATAACCTATTTAAAATGAATGAAATGAGGACAGCTTTTGTTGTGGTATAAAATGAAAGATACAATAAAAACAATCATTTGAATATGACTGATGAACGACATAAAAAGCAATGCATTTGAAAAAAAATGCTTACAGTCTCATCACAAGAGAAGAATATCACCATAAAAGAGGTTATTCCGTAGAGAATTTTATAAAAACCACTTTTGATAAAGTCATTAAAATATTTGAAATGAGACTATCTATAGATGTTGTCTAGCTTTAAGCGCAGGCTCTTATTTCTACGACAGAAAAGTAAAGATAAGTTTTACTCAATTTAGTCCTAGCGGTAAAAGTTTAAAGTATTTATTTAATTAAAATTCCACTAAAATATAAATAATAAAGTAATAGAAAGAAAGATAATAAATGTATATTAGTATTTATATTTTATATTTTTATTAAATATTTATTTCAATATGCAGGACAAAAATTGTATCTAGACTTGATTTCCATCTATATTTGAGAAGTATTCACATCCTTTTTTGATCTCCTTGTGGTTAAGGAGATCTAAAATATTTATGCTATATGACTAATGTATATATTTTATTTAAAATTCATAAATATATACTGTTTACTGGAATCATAAATGATTCTTAAATCTTTACAAAAATTAAAAAAATACTGAAATGTAATTAATCCTTGAAATATCACTTTTCAACTCCATACTTTTTAAACACGAAATTAACTTAATTAAATAATTTATGTATCCACTGATTAATATATGGATTTTCTTAATGAGTAAGGAAATTATATTACGTATTTATATCATCTGCTCAAAATATAAAATGGTATTTAAGATTTTAATTTCTTGATAAGTTGTCCATAATGAATAATTACGAGTAATAACTCCTATAATATAATGTCCGATATAATAGTGCGTTAAATCAAGAAAGGGTACAGAAACATTACCGTTCGGCATTCAGAATTATGTAGTTTTCATTGTAAATATTCCAAGAATTAGAGATATATTTACATAATACATATAATTATAATGATTTATCTCATCGGATCTTTGATTATGTCAGCTTTGCTCTTATGTTGATTCATCAAAAATGCATTTTTTTAGCGATCATGTATGTTATATTATTTAGTTATGAATTTATCTATAATAGTTTCCTATCTATTTCTAAAAATTGTACAATTCATTTAAAATTGTTACAAATCTGTTACTTCCCAGCATGGTTAATTCAGTCCCTGGAAAGACCCTATTTCGATCAGCTCTGTTGGATACTAGTCGAATGCCTATTCAGTGACCTCATGGATTGGCGACAAACTTAGTGATAATTTAGAGACAAATTTGGTTACTTTGGTATCAAGATAAAACTAGAATCTTCCAAAATTTTAGCAATATAGACAGTAGAAACAAAGATAGGCTTAATTATTCCATAACTATCTCGGCCTGCCTCTGGGAATATTAAATGGCTGTTGGTCTAATCTGAAGACGATCGTGTAAAGAATCACTGAAAGATTTAGATTCCCACAACGGTGAATAGTTGTATCAGTCTAGAGAAGAGCAAGCATTACGTAGAGTTCAAGTGTTTGCTGAAATGAGCTGTGTACCAACTACTGGAATTTATTGTAGAAGCAGCATCGAGTCGTGTGAGGAGTAACCAATCGTGTAGTAGAGAGTTGTTAATAGAATGCAGCTAAAGCTAGGAGACAGTGAATAATTGCAGACGTTTGTAGAGACTAAAGAGAGTAGCGACGTAGGTTCCTTTCTCCTGCTGAATTTTATTTTGCTGCTTTGTATGTCTTGATTATTATTACTACCTATCAATATTTGTAGTCTTGTAGTGTTGCAGTGTGTTGCTGTATGTTTCATGTGCGAGTCTTTACTGTGTTTTTGTTGTTCGTGTTTTTGTGTTTATCGTCATTCAATACCAAAAGCCTGTTTCTCCATCGAATAACAAATCGAAAAAATCCGAAGTTCATAATAATTTTATAATTTAATTATTTTAAAGCCGCATAATTTTAAAAATATTTATGAGAATTTTATAAAATCTTCTTTGGGAACTTATTTCATCAAAAAGAATTTAATGGAAAAATTATTAAGTGTTACTGAGAAATTTAGAGATACTAATTATTTAATTATCATAATGAACCTAAATAATTAATTTATCTATTTAAACAAATATAACCTTTTCAACAATTTTCATCTTCATCAATTGTATGAAGATGTGATCATAAATATTTTGATTAAACGGATTTTTGTTGTTGTTATTGTCGACTATAATAAAGGTTTATGTACTCCAAAATCAGCTATGACAGAAAATGATACATTTTGCTAATTTTTTTTCGTATTGGAATTTTTTTTCGACTTTTCTGTTGTAATGATTGCAAATCATTCAGTTATAACAATAATACATGAAATAAATATCTGGTAGAAAATATTAAAACTCCATTATCTAAATGAGTTCTCCTATTCTGCGCTGGAAATGGTGGAGCCGAAACTCAAACAATTGATTGCCACTGGAGAATTATTTCTTCTTTTAAAAGAATGAATCATACATTAATCTAAACACACAGATGTCGAATAACCTAATTGAATTTTTCAATTATTTCAGAGTTATATTTTAATGTTTTTTTATCATAATATATCAAGTGATTTTGTGTGATTTAATTCAAGAATGATTCTACTTTTCAATTCAGAAACAATTCATTTTCTGAAATAAATTGAAGATTGCTTATTTATTTTTGTAATAATAATTAGCTTTGATAAGTATCTGAAGATAATTTCTCAGTAATAGTTTTATTATTAAGTGAATATTTTCTTTTAATTTAGATAATTTTTTCTGAAATGATTTAATTAAGGATAGGATAATTCCTTTTAATTCTCAACCGATAAACAAATACTACTTAAATATAGCTACAAAATGTCTAAACAGCATATATAGAAATTGATATTTATATTTCTTTAATCATAACGAATCATATATTTGTTTACGATTTAAAAAATGAAGGTTTTTGCTATCTACTTAAGAAGGGTTTTTTTCGAAATTCACTAAAGATTACTTGTTTATTTTGATAACCAATAGATTTTAAATGCATCTTTAATGTATAGCTCAGTAATATTTTTATTATTATGTTCATCTGTTCAACTATTTTGGATCATTTCTTCTGAAATCAAAATACTTGTGAATTATTAAAGATTAAAACATTTTTGAATGTGAAACAGGACTACATTGATAAACAATTTTCTGTCATTCCCCTTTTATTCCCTATAAAAATATCTTCATTTGGAATTAAATATTACTACTGGCAACATAATTTGACAGGTTTAAATATGAAAAAGCCTTTATTCGAGAAAACTTCAAAGCATATGGACATAATAAACAAGGCCTGATTAGATGTAGAATATTGAAAAAAAAAAACAATTTAGTGAAACAACCACTTTTCATCAAAGCTTAAGGAGTCTAACTTGAAAATTAGGATTGTCAAGTTCATACATAGGGAAGATGATCAGTTGCAAGCATATGTTAAGAAACGAAACAATTATTGCAACCGAAGAGAAAGCAATTTTATAAGTAAATTTTGCCTTGTTATATTTTTCCGAGTAATATTTCAAATTTAGCATTTTTTTCCAATCAAACAAATGACGATGTTGTATTACGGATAAAAAATAAATCAGTCTATAGTTTATTACTAGGACATTAATGGGAAACTCGTATTTTCATCCATATTTTTTTAAAAGCATTTAAATGAAGACATGTTGGCTAAAAGGCAATCAATTATCAATTGTCAGACTATTACTAAGATCTAAATTTTATTTGGCCGAAAAAAGTAAACATGTTACTTTATAATATTTATGAATAGGAAGAAATTAAAAAAAAATTGCCACTTCAAAAATATTTGGCATTCACTGACAGATCCTTTTTGGCAGAGGGTATGTAAGTTTTTACGCTCTCATTCTGGGGTATGTAAATGAAAATGAAAGAAATTATTTTCATTTCTGCAGATTTTTTGATTGGCGATATTTTAATTCTATCTTCAAATGTGTTAGTTTTTAAAATGCTGGTTTAATCTTCGATACGTATAGAGTCAGTTGGGAATTGAACATGAAACAAAAAAATACAATAATGAGGCATTGTTTTTAAAGGAAAAGAAATATTGATTGTGTCACATTATGGATGATACACAGTTCAATCGATATTCCAATTTCCTTAATCTGATATTGAAGTCATCGGTAAAATCAGGGTGAGGTTTAGAAAAAGATTTATATCAATAATATAGGCTTTATAAATAAAAAAATAAATAAATATAATGTATATATGGGTAAAAATAAGCTAACGAAGAATTGTAATTTTGATTTCATTTGATATAAAGATGCTGAGCTTGTTAATTGCGTATGATTTGTATTTATATCTATTTTATATATTTTGATGTATTATTCCTTTCAGCAAGATATCGTGAACTGCGAAATGGTTCATGTTTGGTATACAACTACTTAATATCTTGTAAAAATTAGATTTTTTTTTAGTTTGCCCTTTTAAATGCAGTGAGAAGTAACTTTTTTTTGAAAATGTCTTTCACAAAAATAGAAGTTTTTACAAATATGAAAATCCCCTTTCCTTTCAAATAATTATTTAGGAATAGATAATAAGCCCACAAAATGCATTTATAAATATATATTTTTAATTTCCTTTTCTTTAAAATAATGGGGATATGATCTAAAAAAACAAGCACTATTTTCAAAATTAATTTTGCATTTGTAGCTTTTATAAAATGTATGAAAACATGATTTCAATACATAGAATTTTTGCTCTGCTTTCTACGTGAACAAAATAAGAAACTTGTTATATAAATATTCAATACTATACTTCGAACATAATATGAACAATCTGTGAATGAGCAATTTCATTTTATAAAAGGATGATTCTCCTAAACCTCAATAATGAAGATCTTTTTATAATAGAATATAAAGAGAAATTTAGGCATATAATTTACAAATACAACGAATATAAAATTTTACTTAATTGTAGTAATTAAATAAGAGTAGAACATATAATTTTGCATTTTAGAATTTTTTTCTTTGAAATAAAACCAGTATGGCAATTCTTTTAATGACAAGTTTATCCTATTTTTATTTTTACAGTGCCATTCTAAATTTTTAGGACTATTTCTTAAAAGTTGTTTTTTAAAACGTCTGTATAATGTAATGACGAATAAGGAATGAAAAGAAAGAGCGTAGGAAAAAGAAACTTGTAATGCATTTCTTACATATGTGATTTTACACGACGATTTTCTCTAAATTTTAGACGATAGACCATTTGTTTTTGTGTAATTTCTCAAATCTGAAAACCAAAATTGTATGCAATTTAGTGGTATTGTTAAATATAAACTGAAACTGAATTCTTGTAGTCGTAATATTGTTATATAAAATCGCAAAATTCGGTCCTTGTAAATGTCTTAAAAACCTTCCGACAAACTCATTAACGAATAACAAATACAGAATCATGAAAAAGAAATAAAACGCTGTCATAGCACAAAACAGAATAGCATTTGCAATATGTAATTACATGTAGCATTAAACCGATGTTAAAGACCCTCGACAACAGAGAATGATCAAAAAGATTTTATTGGAGACCAATAATCTTGAACATAGTCAAATATTCACTGGAAATAACCGCAGCTCTGTCTCTCCGCTTTTTATGTCCACCTGCTGGTGTAATGTGATATGGTGTGGAGAGGGGATTTTCAGTTTAGGTGTCGTCTTGGTCATCTGAAAGCGGGTCAAAATTACAAGATCCTTTCCGAAATAGACTTTGTTTTGCGTTACAATTAGAACCTGACTAAGACAGGGGCATATTTGCCCCTAGCTACACGTCATAAGGGTCCCCAAATCGAATAGAAAAGCTTATTTTATGTTTCTTTCTTTAATGAACTTTTTAACATTGCTTATCAACGGTTAAAAAGACAGGGGAGGGTTCCAAAGAAGTTTTTGCCGCGGTCCCCAGTTAGGATAAGTTGGGCTCTGGTTAGAATGGGGCATTAACATTAAAAAAAAACTGAACTCAGTTTTTATGTAGTTTCTATGATACACTAGAAAGATATTATATTTGCTCATCTAATCGAAATATCACGAAAATTTCAAATATTTTGAAACAGTCCACCGCCGAAAAAAAGTTTTCAAAATCTCTGCATTTATGGAACATCCGTAGGACATTCGAGATAAGCGAGAAATTTCTGGCCCTGAAACTTACTTCTCAGTGCTCTCTCTCTCTGTATATATATATATATATATATATATATATCTGCAGTTCTGCACGACACAATTATTTTATTAACAGTAGTATTTCTTTAAAAATAAATGAATAACTGTAGTTGCATCATTAGCTCTGGAAGTTTGGCTCACAGAATGGAGTAATTGGCTTTCCTTCTCTCGTCCCATTTTTCCGAGCAACTATTCAAATGCCAGTTGAACACTAACGAAGACTATCGGATTATATACCAATTATGGAAAAGAGGACAGTTAAACCTTTTATTTAGAGAAAGAAAGAACATGCGTAACTTAGTTAACTTTACGGAAGGGGAAAGGGAAGCAGGAAGGAGTTTTTGGCTTCGGCTGAGAGACATCATCCGAGAGGTAGAGGGAATGGAGATGTAAGCATTTATCCTCCACTTTATGATGGACGACAGGGAGAACGAAATGACTTTCTTTTAAATTCTTCAGATTTTTTTTTCAGAATGATTGTTATTTTCACCCCATTTCTGAATTATAAGAAAAACAAATCCAACCTGTTTGAAATAAGCTGCGAAAGATTCACAAGACAAAAACATAATTAAAAAAATATTTTAATTTATTTAAGTCGGCGGGAAATTGCTTATTTTTTTTCTTAAAGGCGAACATGTCGTCCGATTCGTTTAGCAATTTTTTAATTCAAAACAACAATAATTAGTGTAGTTTCGCAAGAAAAAAAGGCATTTGTTAAATGAAAATTGTTCAGTTTTTTATAAAATTAGATCATTTTTGATTAAGAGACCCAAAATAGATTAATCATCAGGATATTAAGTATTTGTTATAATTTCTTAATAGGGGAAAATATAAACATAATTAATATATGAACAAGATTGCCGAAATCATTTAAATATTTGTTAGCAATTTATTTTTTTATCTAGAAATGTGCAGAATCATAAATTAAAATAACAATTGATAACAGTTCTACTGTTCTTCAAAGGTGAATACAAACTAATGTTTATTTGTAATAAGTGTGATATATTTTTAAAAAAAAGGTGCGATTATTGAATAACTGGTATAAATTGATAAAAAAACCCCTCTATTTGCGTTTGTCTTATAGCCGTAGTGCATTTATTAAATTTTTCAAAATTATATGATTGAAATTCGGCAATGGAAATAAAAGGATAACATTTTGAAATTTTTTAAGCTTTAGGTTTTGAAATTTAGCATTTTAATAAGGGATAATATATTTATCGCTAGTGTATTTCTAAATGTTTTAACAATAATTTTGAATAATAATTTTAAACCTTAAAAAATACAATTGGTTTTAGAAAATGGCAGCTTTGAAGCATAACAGTTATTCTTCCATTCTTGAGGAAGAAAAAAGATTTAATTACTATAAGTTTTATAAATAACTCTTAGGCGTCAACATTGCTCTATAAAGATAAATATTTGCCTTTTTCTCTACTTTAAGAATCTATATAAGGATCTAAATTTCCTAAATATTGCTAAAATCTACGATATTCAAACATTAGCATTAATATTATTCTATAAAACAATCATAACTTTGCTCACATTAATCTCATATGTGTGCTCTAATATTAAGAATTATTAATATGGAGAAATTCGAATGATTAGCAAGAACGTGCTATTAACGAAATCTTTGTTGTTTATTAGTTTATAAGGAATTTTTTGTGCTTGGATATATACATTTCCAAAAAAAAAACACAATTCTAATGAAAATATGCGATATTTAAATCGAAGTAATAACAGAACATAATTCATCGATTCCTTTACACAGAATGCAGAAATATATAACTTTTCTTAAGACCAAAATATGGGTAGTTATTGCAAATAGAAATGTTTATTAAATCATGTGTTCATTATGTGTCTCTAAACTTTCAAATAACAAGAAACTGGATTTCTTTTTAATTCCAAGCGAATTGAATAAAATTTCATAATTCCAGTGGTCTGACAATATATATATATATATATATATATATATATATATATTATTTTAGTTACTTTTTATTAAATAATTACGGTTCACATAAATATCTATATACATATGACAGAATCACAATATTAAGTGGCAAAACAGAAAACGAATTCCCATGCAATTTTCCATTCTCCTTCTCGGATTTCTTTCCCGACAAGATTAGGTTGGAGAATTGACCAACAATTCACGATAACAACGATTATGATGACCAACAATTAATTTTAAGAAAAGAAATCGGAATTGATCGTAAAGCTCAAAATTTCTTCAATTTTATTAAATCCTTCATTCTAACCAGTAAGCCACAACTGCTAATGCACTTCCAATTTTTTTATATAAAACTTATACTTAAAGCAAGATTTTATCAAAAAATTATTGATTTTTGAAAGAATAGAACTCGCATCCTTTAGTTCAAGTGAAAAATACTGAAATATTCAAATGAGTATATTACCGACTGAGCTTCTGCCTGTTCATTTCAAATTTCATTAGAAGCTGATAAAACTCTCTTTAAAGCATTTAAAAATTAATTAATTAACTTCCTATATATAAATATATATAGACGGAGTGTGAAATATTATTAGGAATTCTAAAATATCTGCCAAAGGAAGAATATAAATATAATGACCACAAACATCAGCAAGAATATTTATCATGTGAAGTAAATGCAATGATGGAATACAAAAGTAAATAAAATTATATGATATTTTAATTTTTTTTAATTATACAGATATGAGCCCATTTATAAAAATATAGATTCTAATCCCTTTTTTAAAAAAGTAGGTTAATTGAGCCTACATTTGATACTAATATGTTCCAAATGCAGTGCATACATATAAAATTCCAACCGTAAACTTCGTGCATTTAAAGGGATATGCAATGAACTTCGCTCTGTTAATTTAATTTCATCAATTCATCATTATCTGCTCACAATCAAGTCTAAAAATTCCCGAAAGCTTTACATTTCAAATAATGGACACATTTCCGGAACCAATTTCATTTCCGAGGTCATGATTTCTTACGATTCGATAACCCTACCAAATCCAGCAACAATCTCCTAAGCGCAATTAAAATTAATCGTTTTTGTGATGACTACTTCTTTATATCTGGCTTAGTTTCTTGCTTTGTAATAACATACTGCTCGGAAGTCAACACACTCCGTTTCATATTTCAGCTATTATGAGAGAGAGCAGTGGACATAATGTGGATCCATCTATATCAATTAATTCGACTTCGCTTGCTCTGCCTAACAGAGTGAGAAAAATTTTATGACTTCGTCGGGAGACGAGGGATGTTTCTGGGCTGGGGCTGCAGTTTGCTTTTGTTCGAAAGGACTAAAGAATTGCGAGGGCTATCCTAACTATGCGAACAACTCCTACAGTGTAATGGGAAAAAGGCAAGTGTCGCCTCGTATTAAACGGATGAAAGAACGGGCAGGGGTGTGGGAAGTGGAGCGACCTGTTTGATAAGACATGCTGGAGAGGCATGCAAGTTATTCCCGTCATTTTTGTCATAAACTGTTATTTTTGATGTAATTTTGGGAATTCGAGCTATCTCTGGTTGAAAAGAATGAACATGATTCTTGAGGATAGCCTTATATATAGTCAATACTTGAAGGAGAAGAAAATTGTATCCAGTCGATCTTTAATATAGTAATGAAGTACAGTTTTTATGCTAATAGAGAAATCAATTAATATTCCTAATTGCATATTTCATTATATTTCAGTTACATTATAGTCCATTCGTTACTTTCATTACATTGAGGCAAAGAAATTATAGTATATAAATAAATTAACTCTGTGCATCTAAAAAACGGCTCTAACAATTTGGAACAAATTTTATAAATATATATAAGGTTTTGCTCTATCTATATATGTGTCTTTCCTGAAAAACCACGAATTTTCACCAAAAAAATATGTTTTTATAATTTACTATCAGACCATTTTCATACTTGCAATGTTATATAACGTCATGTTGTAAATTTTTTATGGTATTTGGCATTGTTTTCATAGGATGATACTGGTGCTCCAAAATTTTGTGAGATGGTGCTATGGGACATTATCCAAATACAATCTGCTCACATCCAATAGAAACAATGCAATTACTATTTTAATCAATCCAATTGTATTAACCAAGTAGCAATATCGAATTTCGAAGGTAAGATTGAAAAATATTCCTATACAATCGATATGTAATTCAGATCTAAATACTTTCTCCAAACAAAAAAAAATGCGGGATGAAACTTGGTTTCCCTAATTACTATATATTCCATATTTCCAATATATTTTATACAATAGTAGATACCTAATCAACCAATATATGGATCTATATATTGGATAATATTATTTTGTTTTAATATATATTGCATGAGAGTCAATTTTTAATTATGAATTTCACACGCACGCACGCACGCATGCACACACACACACACACACATTAATAAATATATATTTAATGCCTATTTACTTCATCAGAGAATGGAAAATAATTAGTATTCTTCATAAAAGATACAATTTCTTTCTTATCTTTTCTATTTCAGAGCACTATTTTTAGATTAAATTTAAAAATATTGGCAATTCTTTTACACCAATAAATAGATTAGAATGAGATAAAATATTTTTTACTAACTAATTATCTCTTTGGATTATCTTCTTCATCACTCTTTGAATTATATTCTTACTTTATTCTTTGAAATATCTTTATCAAATTCCTTTTCAACATTGCAAAAATAGTAAATTTTATAATTTATAAAAAGTTTTTCAAGCCAAGAAATTAGATCTACATTTAATAAATTAATGATTCACATAATTTTGTGTAGAATTCAAAAACAATATATATTTTTTTAAAAAAATAATTCTTTTTGGAATTTTTTTGATTTTTTTTTCATTTCAATTACTGAAATAAAATTACTTTAACTTTAAACTTTTCAAATGATGTATTTTATAAAATCAGGACTCCGTATTATCATAATATTATAAAAGTTTAAAAAGAGGATAAAATAATCTTTGACGTATTAATATGAGTATTTTATTTTTGGAAATAATTCCTTCACAAAAAATATTTATTGCTTAATAACCTTAAATTGAAGTGAAAGATAATTTCTTTTTTTAATTATATTGGAAACTTATCTAAGTAAAGTATATAAAAAATAGTGCTGAATAGCAAAAATTTATTTTACTTTAAAGTAAGCATAGTTCAGAAAATTAAAAATATAATATTAAAACTAATAATTATAAAATTTTAGAAATATAAAACTAACGGAATTGGAAAAAACTCTCGCATATGATCGCTAAAGTTATGAATAATGCATCTTTTAATGCAGAATTATATGCGTTAAATCCTGTAAAATTATATTCGTTGAACTTTCATTTAATCTAAAAATGAAAAATTGCCTTTTATAGGAAATTAGTCAAGATCTATTTAAATTTATCTAATAGTTTTTATATCTAAGATGGTTTCTTCTAATTTGACGTATTTCACTTTGCCTCTGAATATTGTTAGCTTTCAAGATAGAAAAGGAAATTGAATGTTTTTTCCTTTGGGACATCTGTTGTGATATTATCGAAATACAAATGCGTTTATTTAAAAGCCAGTAAACATTTAAAAAATGGAGTAGATGGGTTTTATTTCATTTATTCAATAATATTCAATTCGGTTAAAGATTCATAATGGAAAAATTCTGATAATTGAACCCAAATGCATTAAGTAATGATTTTTTCAAACTAAGGAAAGAATATATATATTTTTAAAATTTGTTAATAAAGTCATTAGGCTTTCTTTCTCTTTAGTAATTCATCTAAAGACTTTTTTAATAATCAGATGTTTTTTGAAATAAAAAAAACTAAAAATAAAAGATTAAAATGAAATCTTCTATGCTTATTTAAATGTATCATGTCAGAACATCATTTCTTCAACGGCCAAGCACCACGTGCTCGTGCAAGTTATTTTATATTTTCATTTATTTAAATTGTTTCATTCAATTTTAGTATAGAAAAAGGTCAAAAACTTTGTCTTGCATTTATTGTTTAAATAATTATCACGTTTCTTATTTATTACATTTCATATAATCACGTGCTCAAAATGATATTTTTCTAGGTTTTATTTGCTGCAGCCATTGGCTGACATATATTTTTTTTAATTAGAGCTTTTGTAAATACAACAGGCAACTAGTTATTAAAAGCTATCTTTTTGAGGTGCTCGTGCAGATAATATTTTTTTTATTTTTCACCTAGGGATTTTTGTTGACGCCAAAAACCTCATTCCAAAAACAACATCAAGTTCTGGCATGATAAAAAAAACTTTAATTTCTGGTTATTTGTACACTTGTGAAACTTGTGAAAAAATTTGAAAACAAGTTATATATTATTATATTACAGAATTCGAATAAAGCATTTTTATAATAACCATTTGATGAGTATGTATCTAATAAATGGAAAATAATATGATAGTATAATTCCTTCTGGCATTCTTTCAAAATAATATGTTTTAATAAAGGAAAAATTTTATATACGCAGTTAATGCAGTCTGAAGAACTGCAGTGAGAAAAGTCCAACAGGATTAATGATATATAAACGCACTTTATTCTAAATGATAACAAGGGTACAAAAACAATAACAGATCTCGCAAGTAGTTAATCAGTAAGAAATAAGTTTAACTGCATAAAGCCTTCAGACCGAGGTATAGTAAATTCATAGAAATAAGACTTCATACATTATACATGTCTCTCGATAATATAGATAAAGCATATAGATGAATCATTTATCACGTGTTATATTCTCAACTAATTACTCGCTTGGGCTGACTTCTATTGCCAAATTTATTTTCGATTTAATTATCTACTCTGTGATAATTTCTTTGTCAGAGTTGTTTTTTGTTTTGCAATTGTCATAGAGCAGCTGACGAAGCCAACGATTTAATCTGAGTTCGCGCATTAGATTCTGAGGGTACCGACCCCTGAGCACCGAGAGCAGAATTTTGACTTCTAGCTTATATGAAAATGACACTCACACAATCGTTGCTCGAACACGGGACGTGGAAGACGAGCTACCCTTAGCTCGCGTCATAGGTCTCAATCAATTCTCCTTTGTTTTATAATTTCTGTCACAAAAGAGGAAGAAATTTACATCTTTGTTTTTTTTTTAAAAAAGAGAAAAAACATATAACGTTCTAGAACATTTTTAGGGCAAAAACTTTTTTTAGAAAAATATTGTACCTTCACTTCTAGTTGAGGTATTGCCAAAAGTATTGCTATTTTTGAAATCTTTGATTTTGTTGCTAAAGTCTTTTCCAAATAAGCGCAAATTTGTCTCCAATGCCGATGATTATTGATTCCGAAACTATTTAGCTTACGTTAGACATATGTAAAATTGTCTTAACCCCCATATAGTTAATTGTGCTTTGCGAATATTACTTTTAAAAATTTGTAACAATATCTTTCACAAATTCATTACATTCTTGTCTGAAGTAAAGAAATTTCATTATAATCTTCTGATTTGAAAATTTATTGGCATTGTAGGGTTTGATAATTTTCAAATGTGAGCAAAAATAATAATTTCTTTCTTTGTTTGTCCTTTTAAACTTATTTAAACTCGGTGAATGAGTGATAAAAAAGTTGTCTTAAAATGGAGAGGAAGGAAAATCTTATCCAAGCGGCCAATTAAAATTATTCGAAAAATAAGATACTTATTTTATATATTTTCTCATTCATTGTAGCATATTTATTAATAATTACGTTATTATTTTTCCCTTTGAAATCTTTGCTCTCTTGGATACACACCTGAATTTTCAATATACTATATATATATATATATATATATATATATATATATATATATATATATATATATATATATATATATATATATATATATATATAAGTAATTTTTCTAATGAACTCTCTTTTGATTATTCGTAATCGTTATTCCAAATATTCCTTTTGATCGCTTTATAAGAAATATGTTATTACGACACGAGTTATCTGGTCGAAGTGAATTGTTAGTAAATTCTCGAACGCTGGATTACATAAGATAAATTCCCAAATTTAATAAAACACTTCCCTAATTTAAGTCAAGTACAGAAATTTAAATTGGCAGTAATTTTTAGGTATTGCTTGGTGATTAATAAAATTGAATCATTTCTTCATATTTAATCCTTGTTTTCAAACCAAGTATTCGAAAGATATCAAAAATAATCGGCATGCTATTTAAGTTGATGAAAATAAACGAAGATGATCGCTAAGCATTAAGAATTTGAAACTGTGCTAATTCCATTTCTTGCGTAATTTAAACCTAGCTCATTTGAGAAGATTTTATGTATAATTTTCAATAGACTCAAATTATATTATGCAATCTTAAAAAAAAGAATTTCTGAAACTTTGGGACCTGATATTCTGCAGATGAACTTTCAAATGTTCGAAAAGAAGCATTAAGAATGCAAGAATTGAAATACTAAGTTGGAAAGGTTCATATGACTACCTAAAAAATAATTACTTTAATAAGCATTTTTAAATAAATGAAGTGCATATATGACAAACCGTACTCGATAAGAGTAAAATAGTAAATATTTATAAAGGTAAATATTCATTTGAAAATAAAAATAAGTGGATAAAGGAATAGCTTTTTCTATCTTTCAATTTTCTATAGATCAAGAAATTTATTCATTGCCTTAAAAAATCATCAGATATACAGATTCAAATTAGGTATTATAAAAATGAAAACATTAAAATAAATTTCAATGCACGTTCCCTATTGAAATAATTATAATTTGTTTGGGAAAAGAAATGGAAATATTGCCTCTTGTATTTGTAAGAATCCTAATTTTTCCAATTTTTCTTACTTAGTTTTAACTTCCTCTTAGCAATTTTCAAAGAAAAAAAACTAGGATAGGGAATTCTCTGCTTATTAAGGGAAACTTAAAATCTTATTTGGCTAAAAAAGGAAAATGATTTCTGAATGAAAAGAACTTAAGATAAGGAAGGATGATATGGGGAAAAATTTAGTATTGATTGACGGGTATTGTAAGAGGGCATGTATGCACGAGTCAGCATTTATTCTATTCTGAATAGGATATCACAAAGAATAAAAAGAACATTTTTCATTTTTACAGCAATGCAGCAGAATGAGCGTATTTTATTCGATTTTAAAAGACACGGATAATTAATAATTCAGTTCTTTTAAAATTGGTTTAAATTTAGAAATCCATAGAAATGAAACCTGGGAGAAAAGAATTTTTGATTTGAAATAAGTGAAATATGAGGAACATTCCCCGTTTCTGAGATATGCAATTCGGTTCTTTTTACATTTTTTTTAAACTTTAAACTTTTCTAAGAAATGTATTGGAAGAGAAAGAGTACGGTAATCATAAGGGATTTAAGACGTTTTAAAATAAAAGAAAAATGTTAAAGAGTAAAATTGGTTAAAGCAGGTTATGATTTATAGAAACTGGTTTTTAAATGTAAGTGAATAATATCATTGTTGCTATTGGGTACATTATTTCACTTTTACAATTAATAAACGAAATTAAAATGGCTTATGTTCTTTGCAAAATAAAATGTTATGAAGAATATATTATGAAAAACTAACATAAGAAATAGAAAAAAGCATTCTCCGTGTGCATTTATTAGGACTGATCCGCTTCATTTTATTTACTGTTTTTGAAAAGAAAACAAATCCATCTTTGGTTCAACTGATTCCAATATAATTTTGATTGAGATATTTTCTTTTTTGATGAAAATTGGTTAACTTTTAATATACGAAAAAAAATTTAATCTATATTTATATTGCTACTCTCGGAAAAAGAAATAAAAAAGAATCAAAGTAGAATTAAATTCTAGTTTCAAAATTAATTTCTAGTTTCAAAAGACAATATTCACCAAAATAAACAATAGAAAGATTCAGAAATATATATTAAGAAATCTGTCTGTTTAAATTCCTAAATTATATGGCATTATTGACATTAAAGTTATAAACAATATAATTTAGAAAAAAATTACAATATAAAAGTTTAGGTTTTTCCTTCAACATTTCTTAAAAATTGTTGCTCTTAGCATCATAATAGTTAAATTCAACGGAAAAAGAAATTATCTCAGTCTTAACTGTAAATCATGCAAATGTCGATCATGTGATTGTGATTAATTTATGGTTTTACAACGAAAACGTGAAATTAAAAATCATCTACTGAGATTCAAATTATGATTTCATTATATATTGTTACATTGTATCTGAAAACTAAAGAGATTGCTCATGAATCAAGATTCAGTTGATTCTCATAGCATTTGAAGACAGATTTGAACTATGTAAAATATATCGAACAGAAGTAAAATTACTAAAAACTTTCAGACAATACAGTAAAAAGGATTTTCTGAATACTTAAACAGCTAGTAATGCTTAGGGTACATTACTGTACTTCTATAGATATTTCAGAAAATTTTAATTGACTTTTGACAAGTACATTTTCTGTTATTTCAATTTGAATTATTTCTTACAAAAATATATTTGTTTGAATAATATTCAACAATCTTATACAAGATAAATAGTCAGAAATTCTCAATACAATTATATATTCACCTTTGGGAAAATGTGTCCTATTGAAGCACAAAACTGTTCAATGAAGAATAATTTTTCTCACCCTTTCAGGACAATTTGTTATTTTATACTCTGAACAGATAAGCGGTTATATGCCGTCCAATTCTCTGAAGATTTTAAAATTAGTTCATCCGATTAATCGAAGCCAAATGAAATGTATTAAGGTATGCTGCAATTATGCGATACAGCCGATTTAAACCTTCTGGAAAAGAAAAAAGAAGTCAAATGCTTAATTTAGTTACCATTTTGGAAAGAAGGGCAAACAGGCAGAGCGTTGATACGAACAGGAACTAGGATGTACTAAGAGATACTATCCGAGAGATGATATGAATGAAGGAGAAAGCCTTTATTATGTCATTGTGTGGGGCGAAGACAAAGAAATGAAAGGTAAAATTATAATTCCTCCTTCTTTCTTAATCCAGATATTTGGTCTGCTATGGTTTCATTGGATTTCCCAATTGTATGAAAAAATAATAGATATGTTTTTTTTTAATTCAGTCCAATCTTTAGTATAAATGAATAGACTGGGACAAATCTTTGAATAAAAGATAATGGTAAAATCTCTGACTCGAAACAGAAAAAAATGAAATTTCTTTGACTCGATATATCTAAACAGAAATTAAAATGCTGAGAAATAAACTCTTTTATTAAACTAATATTGATAATATTTTTATAAATGAAAAAAATAACTGAAATTCTTTTTTAAGGCGAAACAAAATTTAATATTATAAATTGTTTAAAAGATGTTTTCCCTGTTTAATAATTTTGATTGTTAGTTTATATATTTAGTGGATTTCACGATTGTGTAAAAAATACGTATACAATTTTTTCGAAATGAATTCAATCTTCATTAGAAGTGAATAGACTAGGAAAAATCCACAAAAAAAACAACCCGATAAAAATAAATATATTTTATTTAAAAACTGGGGAAAATTCAATTCCTTTGATTCGATGCTTAAATTGAAATAAAAACAGAGAAATAAAGATTTGGTTTGTTTAAAGTTTGTTTGCACTCGGTAAGTTTACAGTGGATGCGTTGAAAGGTAAAAACTGTCCAGTTCGGTCCATGACAAATATTTGTACCGATATTACCTGCTTGCCACTGTATTGCGAATAAATTGAGCATGTTTTCATTCATTAATACTGACAATTTTTGTCCTTCGTCTTATACGAGATTGTGTGTGTATTTTATTTGCCAATTTTCTATTTTCCGAAATTAGGTATGTTGGCATTTTTTTTTCAATTCATCCAGTTTCTTTACACAAATATCCATCGGTTTAGTACGATGCACAGAGGAAAAGAAAAATCCGTGAACACCAAAACGTGAATTAATACCCAAGCATGGGAAACCTGAATGTATCTTATGATATTGTGGCAAACATAAATCAGACCTTTTCTTCACATGCACTGTTTTACTGGTCATCTTATAATTGAACAAATGTAAACACTCTTCAAATATTTTATTAATAAAAAGAATTAAATGACTTAATGTTTTCAAAAACGAAACAAAATGGAAAATTTTGTCTCTACAAAGTGAATAAAAGATATTTGATATTCCAGCTAAATTAAAGAGACTAATAAATTGTCAAGATCAATTTTTAGATATTTGATTTTTTATTTAAATTTACGATTAAAAAAAATTCAGTATTTCAGTATAAAATATTTTTTATAAGAAACATTTCTGCATTTTATACCAAAAGTGTTATTATTTTTAATTAAATGTTATATTTTCATTTACCTACTCAGTATTAAATACTTTTTATACTGATAAAAAAATAGCAATTAATTCCTCAATACTAACTAAGAGAGACTTTTCATACATATAAATTTATTTTTATTTACTATGCAAAATAACCAAAAAAGAAAACTCAAAATATCTTACAAACTCAGAAAATGTAAAATATATTCTAATAATATAAATATATTTTGAATTTTTATTACCAATGGATACTTTTATTACTTTTTAATTTATATTTCAACTTTTAAATATACTTTGAACGAATTCAGCTAATGTTTATTCCTTTCAAATTTATTTATTTATTTGTATGCCTGCAAGTCATTTGCATATGTTATTCAACAATGTATTCTCTTATTTCATCTTTCAATTTTTATTCTTCTATATCATTTGCATAGTAATCTAGAAATTACCTGTATTTCTTTACAACCAATTCATTCTTTAATTTTGTTAATGACTTTTTACTTTTATATTATAGCATAATTTTATGTTTCACATTATTCAAATTACTAATGTAAGTAATTTCGGTTTTCTTTTTGCTTTATAAGAAGTCAATAAAACATAGTTCAACTTTCTGAATCGATAAAATTAAAATATGAAACTGTGAAACTAGCAAAAATAATTTATTTTATTTTCCGAAGCTTAAAAATTTAACTTTTAGTATTTTGACATTTACTAGATATTTTTACTGAATATTATTTTTTGCTGTCTGGTTAATAGTTGTTATTGAAAACCAAATAAAGTTAATATCAAAATTAGTTAAATTGTTTAGAATATTTAATTCCACTGGGATGAAAATGCAAATGAAATTGCGCTGGAGACTAGGTAATTCAAAAATAGAAGTACAAAAATTAATGCATTTTATTGTCTTACTAATCTATTCTTGGTTTTATTTCTTAAAGTTGTTGTAATTTAATACCATTTAAAGACAAGAGCTTTTCTATATTTTCTTTAAGAATTGTTCTGCATATTAGAATTTGCATTTTAATAATGTAATAAATTAAACAATTTTTATTACTAGTTCATCTGTATTTATGAAACAAATAATATAACAAAAATATGAATTCGTTAGTTTTAATTTTTCTCAGGTACATAAATTTAAGAATAGTTACCTTCTTGATTGTTTTAAATAAGGTTTGAAATAAAAAAGTTATAATTTGTAATTCGTATATTAAACGAGATAAAGTTTACTTATCAAATATGTTGCTCCGTTAGCTTGTAATTTTAATCTTTACTAATTTTATTTAAAAATTTCAACTCGGTATCTAAAATAATAAATTTGCATAACTTCACGATTTTCAAAATTAAAAAAAATGCCTATGAAAGATTCGACGAAGATAAAGAAACTACTGTTGCATGCAAAAATGTTCAATATGAATAATAATATACATGTTAATTCAAATAGAATGAAAAAAAGAAGAGTGAAGTGATCTCTTTTAAAAGTATTTAGACTATAGAGATTTAAACAATATGTTTGTTTACTAAATTTTATTACAAAATAAGATATGTTATATTTAGATACAAACTAATTCGGTATTTAGTTCATGTATGATTTAAAAATTAAGTACAGTATTATCCTTCATTGACGTTATTTCCTTAGTTTATTATCACTTCAATGCGAAAATTTAATACCATCTTATATGGAAAAATATAAGCTTATGATTAATATGTATTCAAATATTAGTAGCATGTTATAATTTACAAAAAAAAATTGAGAGAAATTGGATGCATTCAAACATACCATCAATCAGAAAGTCCAGCTAAAATGCTTGGTTTCAAATGATAAACTATATCTCCAAGATTCATTCTTATTAAATAATCACTACTTTTTCTTATAGAATTTAATCTTTTTGACTAAAAACAATGATAATTCTTATAACATAATGATAATTAAAAGTAAGTGATAATTTTATAAATCCATTTTGAGAAAACCTATTCTTAAATATTTGCCAAGTGCTGAAGAAAATCCAATTGAAATTGATGAGCATTATCCCTTTAATAAAAAATGCGCTTTTTAGATCATCATATAGAATAAAAACATGTGTATTTATTACTTTTGTAATTTTTCAAGACTGTGAAGTCACGAAAAATAGAAATACGGGGAGCCTTTTCTTCACTCGGCTACCACATAAGCATATTACATATAAAATTTCTGTATTGTATTTACCTTCAAGGACTGCACACCATCGGAAAAAGCATCAGTGGTGCATCATTGAAAGTCTTACAATGTTGACAGAAGGGATTCACCATACCTAGTAATGGGTGGCTGCCTGAAGGGCATATCAATATGTGAGAATCCTTCTTCAGCCAACCATATCACGTTTGCATGGAACATTGCTTGGCTCTCTCACATATTCATGATCAAACTTCAATGCGTAGGTCACATTATAGAACCTACACACCCATTTTCAGAAATCTTATGATTCTATTCAGATTTGGATAGATACAGGTGAGATTTTCTTTTCTAAGGAAAAGGTACATAAGAGAATTCAATAATGAAGCACATAATTAATAATAAAAAAACAGTAAATTCGCACAGAAGGAAATTTTTATTTAAGAAGTAGGCGTGCAACCGTACGTTTTCTGCGTTCATTAATGATGCCTGCTATATTTTAAAACAGATAATCAACTCATGATGTCAAAATTTTAGAAATTTACCAACAATTGCCCTTTTTTAATTCCTATTATTAGTTCATTCTCTCCCTGTATATATATTGTTCAAATTTTTAATCACTAATAAATTTCTTTTTGCTCATCCACTCAAAATTCAAATATATTTTTTTAAACTTGTAGTGGATGACTATTGATGCTAATTCAGTTTTTTTCAAATATTGATAATTAAAAGTATTAATTAATGATTAATTAAAAGTAATAATTAATGAATAATTAAAAAGAAAATTAAGGAAGCTTTTAATACTTTATATGTGAAAAGTTCGGATTTGAAACCACAGATGGCGCCATGCCCAATTTTTTTTAAATCCTACTATTCATTCACACTCTCCCTATATGTACCTATCTTATGAAATTTTCAATCGTTAATAAAATACTTTTTATTCATCCAATTAGGTTCATATACATTTTTTATACCTGTCGTGCATTGCACTTGATGTTACTATAGTTTTTTTTAATAATAATTCATTAATTAAATTAAATTAATTTTAATACTTTGAATAGAGTTTTAGCAGTTTGTAATGAAAATTGAAATCAAAAATCAGCAGCTCAATAGGTAAAATGCAAGGATTTCAGTATTTTTCCCTTGAAGATGCAGAATACGAGTTCATTTCTTGCGAAAATCAACAACTTTTTAATAATTTTTTATATTAATTTTAATCATTTAATAAAAAGTAATTAAAATAATATTTTTTCTTTTTAGAGATAAGTAGGAATGGATTTACATTTTTTTTATAATACTTGTTATTAGTTATCTTCTTAGTCGTAATGTAAGAGATTTATTCTTTCTCAGTAGATTCATAATGTTTCGAAAGTGATAATAGCATTTAAAATATCACATATCCTTCTGATAATAAAAACAGTTTTCTGCAGTTTTTGCCTTAAAAGATAATGTATACAAGGCAAGCCATTTCATTAAATATTATTTCTATAATGTTTAAACTTACAGTCTAGAAAATTGATCACGCGCGAGTATGCAATAAGGCATAAAAAAGTAGACAAATTATAAAAAAATATTTTAAAATAAAGACATTTTTAATATTATTCATTAAAAACTTATAATTATTAAAATTGGTTATATAAATTTATTCAATAAATTGATTGAAGAACTTATGAATAAAAATATAATTCTGAAATAACAACTTTTCAAAAGCAGGAGTTTCAAAGCCATTCACGTTGATATTTCTTACTCCAAATTCGCTGCCCATTATTTTATTTAATGTCGGATTGGAGTCAAACTTTTAAATAGATTGATCCTGCAATATCAAAGTATGTAATAAATATGAGTAAATAATACATTTAGTATAAATTAATAATAAAAATATATGAATAATAATATATACATCGTAAGAAATAAAAAAATAATGATAATGAACTGTAAGTATAACTAAATATTATATATAACAGATAAATAGAAATTTATTCTTCAATTTATTAATTTGACGTCAATATTTAGGAAAAATTCCTTCATTATCGAATTTGTAAATTTGATGATAATAATTAATAAAAGTTCTTTTTTTCGTAAATTTTATGACAATATTTAATAAAAATTCTCAGCCTATAAACCCGCTTCAAATAATGGATAACGACATTTATAATTCTACATTTCTTGGATTGTGCTTTTCTCAAACATTTAATACGGTCACATCTAATAACAAGCAGCAGCATCAAATTAATTATTTTCGAGACGGCTTCTTCATTTTTGACATTGTTACGTGCTCTTAATACAAGGTCCCACTTCAAATGCACAAATTCTATCTCGCATTGCTTCTGTTCTAAGAAAATGCCGTAGACATAATGCGGGACCATCTATATCAATTACTCTGAACTCTGCTTGTTCTGCTTAACAGAGTGAGAAAAATTTTATGACTTCAGTAGGAGAGACGAAGAAAGAATCTAGGGGATGGGGCAGGGTGCTTTTATTCGAAGGGACTGGGGAATTGTGTGGACTATCCCAACTATGCTATGACTCCTACTCCAAGGTGGAGGGAGAGACAGGAAAAAAGGCATATGTCGTCTCGCATTAAGCGGATGAAAGCACACCCAGGAATAAGGGGAGTCAGGCGACCTGTTTAATTAGACACGCGGGACAAGCATGCAAGTTATGTCCTTCATTTCAGTCAGAAGTTCTTATGTTTGTCACAATTTGGGGCTATTGTTGCTATTCTTGATCCCTGAGAACAAAAATAATTCCAGGGGTTTGATAAAATATAATCATTATGTCAGCGCGGTGAACTTAATTAAACCAAGACGGCTTTAAGGCATTTCGCAATTAGGAAATTTTCCTCTCACAACTTCGTGTAAATACTAAGTGCGCTAAGTATTTCCTTACTTTATTATGTAGTATGGGTTATTTTGTATCAGGGGACATGATATTTGCTCAATTAGGAAATGCTGTTATATATGTTCATTTTGCATTTAACTGTGGTATACATTTTAGTTTATATACATGTTCTTAGAGAGAGAAAAATGAGTGTATATTTGTAGAATCCTGTCTAATAAAAATAGGAGACATTCGATAGAAATGTTTTGAAAATGTCTTATTTTTTAAATGACCATCTATTCTAAAGCATTTCGAGTAATATTCAATTTCACTATTTACTGGATTTCGGGTAGAATTTAAAATAATAATTATTATAATAAATAAATAAAGTTTTAGTAAAACCTTGACAATTACAGAATTATAAGTAAATTAAATTAAGTGGTTCGGTCTTCCTTTTTTTAAGCAAATGAATTTATAAATTTTACTTATGGAATGCAACAATATTTTTTTTATATATAACTAGCTTTTAAGTTTTGTATTTATTGAATTTGCATAAAATTGTACCTATATAATAAGAAATTTCTTTCTCAGAACGGATTCCATTCAAAATTTCATAAATATCCGAAAATACAGATTAGAGAATATACATTTCTCTATCTCAAAAAACTTTTCAGTTATTGAGTTAAAAAAACGGATGGAAATATAATTAAAAATAAGTATTTAGAGCTCAGAGAATCTTGAAGCAAGGAAATTCATTAAAAGCTCGAGTTCGAATTTTTTGAAGCATATAATACTTTATCTATACTTTGAGGCAACAAAATGTACGTTTATTAATGTGAATTGCATAAAAAAATTTTGAATCAAAAATATTTTAAACTGTTTTTTTTTTTTTACTTTCGCGTATACATAAAATAACGAGAGTAATTGTCAAATTATTTGAAAATGAGATTTTTACGAATATCCACGTTACCCGCCCCCTCGACTTCGAAAAACACATTTTTAAAAAATGACTGTCTGTCTGTGACAAAGATGACTTACAAACACTTTGAGCTAGATGATATAAATGTTGTATATGGTCTTGACACCCATTTTGTTGATATCTATCAAATTTTCAAAACAATCTATTCATAAGTAGGACTTCCGTTTAGCTGAATACTAGTTAACACGATAGTTGCGAAACAAAGAGAACCAGGCAGATAAAATTCGGTACACAGATTTAATATCTATGGAGCAGACACCTGTCATTTTTTTAAAAAAATCAATTGCGAGTTAACTGTCTGTTGGTCTGTACTTTCAGAAATCCTTAACACGTTAATTCAGAAACGCAATTGAATAAAATTATCAAAGTTGGCGTAGGATTTTAGCATTACAGTTGCTGATAAGTGTCAAAATTATGTTTCGGTTAAAAACACGCTTAAAACACAAATTGGATATCTGATTACTATTTACGCAAACGAGGGATTAATCTCCAAATAACTCTCCAAGATTGACGCTGTAGTTTTAATTATCGCTTAACTTTCATATTTTGTACTCTAATGCCATATAAAGCATTCTCTGGCACGACAAGTTTATTAGAGAGTGTGCGAGAAAATTTTGGGGAGACAAATCAGTTATGATTGATACATTTCGCAGAGTTGTATCAATCATAAAAAGTATTCTAAATATTGCCTTTTTACAATGCGCGAACACATTACTGTTAAAAACAAGTTATTTTTCAAACATTGCTTTCAAATTCCATCGAACTTCAACTTTTTGTGAAATATTATATCATAATATTTTAGTTCCTCACATAAGATTCATCTATACAAACTTTATTGAAAATAACTGATAAAAGATCTTTTGCAATAACTACAATTTACTATAAAGAATAAACTCCCCCTCCGGGGGGGATGAGATGCTTCAAGCATGGTGGTTGGACCTAGCCACCCTGATGGGTATAGATGGATGTAAGCTTCTACCATTGTTGGCGAGGGTACTTACCACAGGAAGGATTGTACCCTGGCCGGTGATGGCATTGGGACTCATTCATAGTTCCCTCCAGAACTGTTGCTACTGCGGTCCGGTCGTTCACCGAAATCCGGGTGCCTTCGGGCGGGTTGGAGAGTCTGATATGACTTACAATAACGAATGATACACTTCCATTGATTGAGTTTCTTTGGAAATATTTGCTGGGCATTTATGGGTTTCTATTTCATTATTTTTCGAAGTCCTGTTAAAATCGATACGTATGTACATTTTCCCCTTAATAGTGATTCATCATAAATCAATCATTTATTATTGCTACAGGAAAATTACTATACATATTTAATATTCCATTGTAACTCTTCCTATAACAATATATTGAAAAAAAAAGAAATAAATATGCATGTGTAAAAAATAAAAAATATATATCCGTCAACTTGGTAAAAAAATTAACTTTATTTTCTTAAAAGGCCGAAAAAATATTTTGACGTCAATAAAGATTTTCTTTTCATAATAAATTGAAAGTAACAATTCTGAATGAAAGGGATTTTTTTTTTCAATTTTCACATTTTTCTGGCAGTTCAGAAAAATTCTTATGTTTCATTCTAGAAAAAAATAATTTAAGTTAAATAGTTTTATTTAAATAAGGAGAAAATAAACAGTTCTATAAATGTTGAAATGCTTTGAATTTGCTCTTAACAGAAAAACTGTTTTCAACAAGGATTAAAAAATATATCCAAATAAAAATCTATTTGACCAGAAAATAACATTTTTTTCTTTGCAATTGCTAATGTTAGAAGCAAAATAATTTTATTGACACATTAAAAAAAAGTTCGCTTTCACTATTTCTTCAAAATCTGAAAGATCCTCATGAAATATTTTCTTCAAAATCGTTTCAAAGCTTTATTTATTTCAAAGATTTTTTTTATTCGTAAAAAAGACCCTATCAATATATGAAATGTAGACAAAAGTTCGTAAATAATAGTTGAAAATATTTAATCTTATGTTTTGTACGTAAAATATGTTTTTGAAAATTATTGGGTAGTTTTGCTCTTGAATTTAAACTACCAATCTTTCTTTTCACCTAGAATTTAAAGGAATCATAAGAATTTGCCGTACAGACAGGAAGTAGGGCTGCGATTTATTGCAATGTGCTATCCCCACATAAAAATCTCCATCTTCACTAACAATAAAAGAGAATTCAAGTGAATACATCTGCCTGTGCGCTGCAAATCAGGCCGCTTGACTTAGTCCAAACTCTCTCTCTCTCTCTCTCTATATATATAT
>JAOUZG010028648.1:1886193-1896847 GCA_026289955.1 Argiope argentata | reverse complement strand
TATATATATATATATATATATATATATATATATAATATGACAGCGATTTTTTAAAATTTAAATGAAAATTCAGCGATATCTTAGCGTTTTGTGGGGATTACTTTCCAAAAAATAATTAATAGAAACGGTTTAAGCGTCATTATAAAATTCACAGAAATTTGGCTACCCAAATAATTTACTGAATTTCGACTGTTTATAATTTTTTGAGTTAACTAGAATAATTTTTATTGTTGTAATGAAGTTCAAAACGTTTGACTTCTTTTATCAAATATTAGATATTTATAAATTTGTTATACATATCGAGGTTTTTATTTGTTAAATATTTTGTGCATTGTCTGATCTGTGTGGAGGATAAATAAGAAATTGAAATCACATAACAGAAAAAGGAATGCTTAAGTAGAAAATAGAATACTCTGACAGCTGCGTTTTTAATAGCGATTAAATGTTTTTTTATTTGACATCATACAACGGATTAATGCGCTCTAAGCAGAAGAAATCGAAGGCAATTAAAACAGTACAGCTATAATGCTTAAAGTTATTTTGTTGCAGGAATCATGGGTATGACATTGATCAAAATAAATTCAGATGATTTTAAGAAAATTCATTGTTCCTGATGAGTTTAAAAGTTATTTTGAAACTCACAAGATATAAATATTGTAATTCTTGACACTTCAAGTTGACAAAAATGTTAAATTAACTGTTTAAATAAACTTAAGTAAGTAATACGTCAAAAATCCTACAACTGACACCTTTATGGCATAATTTTGAGAAAAAAAAATACTATTCATAGTGTTATCGTGTTTTTATCTCAGAAATAATTATTTGAATTTTGAATGGGGTAATTTTTCTATGTTAGTTAAATAAATTTTTTACATATATATTTCTTAAACTTGCGTAGTTTTAAAAACATACCATTATTTTTTTATATTTTTTAAAGTAAATGGATACTACGATTATATTTAATGAAACATTCTGTTTCAATGCATTACATATATTTATAACAAGTATTGATTACAACTTAAATGGTATAATATTACATGTATTACCTGGTTGATAGGAATAGAAATAGTCTATATAATTACTACCTCAACTTTTGTATTTAAAAAAAGTTACAATATCATTTTATCAGTCATTTTTGTCATCAATCAGTATCAATTATGTTAAATTTGTTATCACTTATTTTAGACCTAATGCTATTCTTTATGCTAAATTCTTTAATTAGAATAAAATAAACGAAAAATATATCCTTATTATTTAAAATTAATATGTTTTGGCTGAAAAGGTTAACTTAGAAGCCATGCTATCTTAAGGAAATTTAAAATTTCTAGGTTACAGTTATAGTAAATATCAAAGTAAAAATCTTTATGGTCCCTAAACCGTAATAACCAATACCATTATTGCATATATGTAAAAGAAATCCCCCGGAACAAAAGTTTATAACTTTTCTTTGTTTTAGTATAATATAAATAATTTGTAACATTTTTTAGTTGTTAGTTACCTACCCAAAATATGTGAATAAGATTTGCGATTTGATCAGCATTTAACACAAACGTATGAGATATACAGCCCCTTAAGAGTCAGCATCAACCACACAACTTCTCTCCTTCCTCTTAATAGTCCTAGATTTCTAATTGATCCAATTATATTACGCATATGACCTGGAATTGTCATCGCATATCGTTAATTATTTCTGTTTCACGTTACTCTGGTTTCATAATCAATAGGGGAGCTCGGAGCGGCATCTCCCCGACAATGGGATTCCACGAATTATCCGAATCAATGTCAGGGAAAGACGGAAAGCGGGATATCTCTGGAGGGGTGGAATTGCTATGGAAACTCCAAAAATTCCTGCGATTTATTTTAAAGTAATTAGTTAATCGAAAGCGAGTGTACCTACAGGCAAACCGTCACTTATCGATGCTTTCATTCCCTCTTCAGGTTTGGCTTGAAATTTACAACAATAGTTGATATTTGCCGTCTCTTAAATTGAGTCAAGGTGTCCGTCACTTAAATTGAGTCAAATACCAGCACCTCTAAATTTTAAATATATAAGGTTTTATGCGCTTTTTAATGTTCTTTCCTAAACTTATATTGAACTTGAGATAGAAGTAATCGAATTTCTTAAAATTGCAATATTAATATTAAGAATTTATTATTAATAGTTGATTTTGATTCGCTATTATTCTTTAATTATATTTTAGATCATAAAAGTAAGTATTACAACATAAATATTTTTTTAAAAAATGGTTTCAATCAAAATTGACAAACTTATTTCAAAAATCCACAATTTAAAAAATTAGTTGACTTTAATGACTTTTTCTTATTTTTATGGATTTAAGTTATTAAAATTTTGACTGGTAGGAAATTTCATTCTATCTAGATGGATATTTTGTTGAGATCAATGCTAGGGTTAAGTTTTGTTTTCAAGATAGCCCCGCAAATCCTCATTGGTTTCATTGCTTCTAATTAGCCCATTTCAATACATCATGAAACAACCAAATATTTTCCTTCTAGAATTATTTTTAAGATAGATGTATTTTTTATAATTACTTGAATCCCATGCATTTTAACACTCATTTAACTTTCAAAATATCCCTATAGTTAAATTCCTTCTTATGCTTCCAATATATTATGTAGCTTAGTATATTGCAGGGCATTATGCGATATTTCATTATATTACTCACTATTCAACAATGTTATATAACATTTCGAATAATGCTTAATATCATATAATCTTGTAAAATAGAGGTGTGGCATTAGGATTTAGCTGAATTACCTATTCCTGAAGTTTGTGTTTAGTCTTTTCCTTTTTTTCTGATGACCTTCTCAACCAAATATATTGATTTAACGCTCACAGAAAAAAATCGTGGAATTGATGTAATTAATATTTTTCTTGCTTTTTTTCTGAATAAAAGTAATATTTCCATCGTAATCGTCAACATTATGAGTCCTTGACAAGGCTGCAAATGCCCATAATGGTAAACAAATACTAACATTAGTCAAGAAACTAGCATTTTTAAGGAATCTGTCATGTCATAATTGACGATCAATGATATGAGGATAGAACACAAGTATCTGAAAACTGAATTTCTATTTTGGACACCTTCTATTAGTCTTATTGAAACCAATATTTAATGAACATCTTCAGTGACTTTTAAAAAATTCCAAAATAATTTTCTGCTATTCCACTTTACAGTTTATTAATAAATTATGGCAGAATGACTGGGATACACAGACCCATAATAAACTTCATTCGATAAAACCTTCTGTTGGATTGTGGCCTCCTCTACCTATGCGAAAGATTGATGTAAAATTAATTCGTCTTCGCATAGGACACACTCGTTTCACCCACAAACATTTGTTACTCGGAAATGAAGCACCGATATGTTCGACATGCAATGTTGATTTTATCTTTTTGCACATTTTTATACAGTGTCCCGTTTTTACTTATCATCGCAATCATTTGTTATCTTCGTCATCATCATTAACTCTTCTAGACTTAGTGGGTGAATATCCCCACAAAAATATTTTTCGTTTCTAGAAGATGATTGGTTTCTATAATTCTATTTAGATTTTATTGCTTCTTAAATCATCTTTACTCCTATACTTGTTTTTATTGACGATATCTCACAGAATTTGGAAAAATTAGGAAAATTACTTTTTATGTGAATTTTAAACTACTTATGAAATGATTTTAACCATTTGTCTGGCGCAGCTTAGCCAATGCTTGGCTCTTGCGCCAATAAAACTCAACCAACCAACCAATCCACTTTACAGTTACTGTGGTTGTATTCTGGTTAAGATTATGGTTGATTTGGATCAATGTTTTAGAATAATATAAAATTTAAAATTTAAACTTCTGTTTTGTACTTTATTTAATTGGATGTTTGAATTTCGTAGTTATCAGGCTCACTTACACTTGAACAGATGGATTCAGTTATTTATAAATTTAAAAAGGGATATACCAAATTTAAAGTTTAAAGTGGTTTTGTGTTAACATGTTCATAGACAAACATAATTCCAAAACTGCAGTTTCTGATTCAGAGATGTTAAAAATGTGAAAAATTTTCATGATTTCGAGTTCGAATTTTGTACAGAATTCTATATTTCTTTTTTGTGCATATTATATACGAGAAGATAAAAATAGAAATTCAAAAATTAAAAATTTATGCTATTATTAACTATAAACTTCACATAAATGATTTTTTTTAAAAATAAAATCATAAAACTCTTTTGATAATCAGTATTTTCTTTTGATCTTCGTACAATCAATATTATTTTTCAATCCTTAATTGTGCGAAATTGTTCTTTTATTGGCTTATTTTGGTTGATTTAATTTGCCTCTGAACTTCTTTTTATTTTTCTTTCTTTTGCTTTTGTAGATTGCAAGCTCATAAGTTTAAGCTAATTCAAACTGACAGAGTTAATAAAAGCATTTCAGAGCACGTAGGATTTCAGGTTACTTCGGAATGTTACTGTCTTTGTTTAAATATAAATACGGCATATGGAAATAAATTGTATTCGAAATTAATCCGTGAGTTATATTTACTAAGGAGAAGTAATAGAGGGGATTTTTAATAATTGATAGAACGATATACCAGATAAAATATACCTACAATTCCATTTTTTAAATCAATAGATGTCGTAACGACAGATCAATAGAATCATTAGACGTCATACTTACTCAAGCGAATATGGTAATGCGAATCAGTGTAAATGACGACAAATGATATTTGAATTATTTAAAAGAAGTATAATCTAAAATTATTCATTTCCATATATTCCTTTATATCATTTCCATATCATTTGCATCATAAATATTTCTTTAAGAAATGGCTTTTATTTAGGCATAAAAGTGATTTAATATCGAAAATTTATTGAAATAAATGTATAAGTAAATTAAACATAATGTTAATACAAATATTTCAAGATTTTCATATATAGTACTGAAGATTATACTTTATTTCTTCCAGAAAAATTTTAAGAGACGTAGAATTTATTATTCTAAGAATTAAGTGATTTCAGGTGAATGCCGTGAAACTAACAAAAGATTCATAAGTAACCGATTTCTAAAATTCTAAATATCTATAACTTTTAACATAAAGAAATTATCTTTAAATTTAATTTTAAATATAAAAACTTATACATCTGACATTTACTTCAAACTTTCACAAGACCATTCTCTTACAAATTATTCAAATTATTTCTAACTATCAACAAGAAGTGATAACATTGACAATAAGAACTGATTGATAATCGGAATTCGTTTGCTAAATTAATTTTAAAATTTTAGGGACTGATTTTTAAAATTTTATTTACAAAAAAATTTTTGCTTCTAATAATTATTGTTTTCTATTTGTTAATCAAATGATCTTTCGTCTCTTCAAATTAATTTTACATTCTTATTTTTTAGAGAATTTAAATGTAACAACAATATATAATTTGAAATAACATCTCAGAATAAGTTTATATTTGAAATAATTCATTCTAGGAGTAGTTATTAAAGAAGTCTTCTTTTAAATATTTTACGTAAACTTGTAAAACAATTCGTAGGGAGTTAAATTTATTTGAACCTAGTAAAAAATAATAAAAACCAATCTTATATATCATTTAATCGAAACGTTCACTACTTAAAGAATATATAGATACTTTCATTTGTAAATTAAAGATAAATCATTTTAGCATTTTCATTCAGAAATGTTCTCATTAAATTAATCTTGGGTTCTTCCACCGATAAAATGTTCATTCTTAAGGGAAGTGTTCCTTCAGGCATAGGAAATACTTTTCACTTTGATCTACAACAATCTTTAAACTATCTCCAAAATGATTATATTTTAATACTTTCTGACTATAAAACAAAACTTCTGAAATCGGTGAAATCTTCCAATGATCGTTTGTAACTTCAAAGAATTCCATACCGGTTTTGAATTTCAAACGATTCTCATAAGCATTTTGAATAAGTATAAGTTGTGGGTTCAATCACTGAGCCTCTATCTTAATTAAGATTCCAATTAACGCTTATGCAAACCTTTAATGAAGGCAAAAGAGCGCCGTCAGATATTTATTCCCACATCGCCAATTGTTTGGATTTATGGAAGAAGGCTGAAATTCTTTTATTTTACCATTTTCAGTGCTATTATTATCTTACACATATATGCATGCATGATTTGAGTCCAGCCCTTTAAATACTTTGCACTTAAAGGATTAGATTCCCAGAAGATTATTTTTCTCTTGAATCGGTAAAATGTTAAGATAGAATTTCAAATCAAAAGATTTTTAATTTTCATTATTAAATTCGCTAGATTGTAAATGTAAATGTAAATGTAACCTGATATCGATAAAGCTGAGTTGATATCAAAAAATATATATAATTATAAAATTAAAAGATCAGTAGCTATTACTGAATAAGTATCCTAATTTATATTACTCTTTTGGTTGCTATTATTTACTTACCTTAAAAATTCATTTGTTTAATTTTTAACCTGATTTTACTCATTTTTAACTATGAGCACTATAGCTAAAATCTCATCATTACTTTCTTTTTTTCTCAAGTGAAAATTAGCATGTGCAATGTCTTTCGAAATTTTTTTTCGGCAATGCCATTCATTTTCTCTTGTTAATCGTTGAATGAAGTGAAACATACGAAAATGAAAAAGAATATGGCAGCAAAATGATCGACCTTAAGAAAAGCGAACTAGTTACACAGCTAGAAAACAGCATTAGGAGTTGAACCAGTCCTTAAACACAAGAAAAAAATATACTGATTATCTTCACTTTAAGACCAATGCAATAACTGCATTGATGGAATATATCTAACAAAAATCCCTTCTTCAGTTAGTGTAAACCTCAATAAATAGAAGGCTGAAGACCTTGCCTTCAACAAAATGTCATAGAGCAAAAATATTGATGGGATGGACGAATATATATGAAATAATTAATGTATAAAGTATCAACGTTGAGATGAATATTTTATGCGAAAACTTTTATGCCGATGATTTTTCTGGGACATATGAAAACGTTTCATGACTATTTGAATGACTTCAATTGCTTTTGATGATGGTTGTCTCGGCTTAGTTTTTTTTTTATAAGTAGCGGTACACGGAAACTGTTTCACCCACCATCCTTGACGTGACCATGTGATGGTTCTTCACGAAGTACTGCTCAATAATATGCTTGAGCGACGATAAATAAAGATGTTATATAGAGTCCTTTCTCTAGCATTGTTCATGACATTTTGATAATAATGATAACGGACAAATTCGCGGTGTCTAGCAGCTGCTGTGTTATTGGAAGAATATTCACAGTTGTAGATAAAACTCGTTTAGCTGTAATTTCAAATAAAATTTGTTACAATAAGAACAATTGGTTCCAATTTGTTTCAATTAAAAACAATTGGAAAATCCGTATTACGATATCCCTTTTGTCTCATTCAACACGAATCATTATGTGCATTAAAATAAAATATAAATTTTAAAAAGTAGAATCCGACTAGTTCCAAGTCAAAAATTATTTTCATGCACTTAATTTCTTTAAAAAATTGTTTCAACAATTAAAAGAAACTTTCTGCTGAAATAAAACTGATTGTCAGTGATATAATAAAATGATATATTTTCTGAGCGGCTGAAAATATTTATTCTCAACTGACTTTACTTGAAGTTACTGTGTAAAAAAATACAAAATTTTGTATGATTTAAAATTGATTGGATAGTTAATTAACGTTTGAAAAATTTCTAAAAATCTTATTTCCAAATAAAAATGTGCAAATTTGATTGAAATCGTTTCTTTGTTTACGAGGAGAAGTAGAACATACATACATATTACATAACTAGCCACAATGACATTTAATTATTCTAATCCATATAAAAAACATTCATACAAATATATAATTATTTATGAAAATTATACAGTCTATGCTTTTATGGTATTCATAGACTATGACAATGCATATATTATTTCACAGGTGCAATCAATTTGGCAAGCAGTATTTTTTTTAGCACAGGACTTCAATATACTCTATATGAAAGTAATGAAACGAAAATCAATAAGGAAACATTAAAAAAATTGCTTATCATATCTGTAAAGTAATTATGGCATTGTCAAAGTAAAAAAAATACGTTGGTGTACAACCTTGTATTAATAATTAAATAATTATAAGGATGATCGTTAAAACAATAAAATTGCGAAAATTGCAAATCTTTAAAAAATAAACTGTGTTAAAAGTGACATAATATTGTAAATAAAAATTTCCCAGTATTTTTAAGAAATGATTATATTAACATAATAAATATGTAATAAATCAATTAAAACATAATTTTTAGAAATAAAATATTTTTGTTTTAGTAGGAGAATGACTGTTCGTTTTTTATTGGAGATTTTCATACAATAAGCATTATTATATGAGCAGCTTGTGGAGTTTATGTCGTTATTAAATGAAATTCTAGCAATGACAAATATTCATAAAATCTCTCTTATCAGAGTTGGCATGAAAATTAAGTGAGAGCAATCGCGAAATCTTTTAAAAAATAAAAGACATGAAATATAATAATTGTATTAAAAAATCAGCATCAAAATTTATGTTAATGAATATTGATATACATCTTATTTATAGAACTAAATTGTTTTTAACAAGATACATTTGATAAATCATTATTTTTTCATACAAAATTTTACAATTAAGAACGCAATAAACATTATTAGAAATATTTTTAATATATGTGTGATTTTAGCTGTATAATTATATTATTTTGACTTTATGAAAAATAAAAATAAATAATTCCCAATGCTGCTGTCTAAGATTACCTTAAATATAATTGGATACTTCAAAAAATTATATCGCATTTCGAGATTTTTATATTTATAATTTAATCAATCATGTCAATGACCATTACTGTATTATGAACGTACTTATGAAATATTACATTGTTCCGTACATTATCGTTCCGTAGAGAATCGTAATCAACTATGATACCCTTCGATTAGCCTTTATAATTAGATATTCAATAAAATGATTAAAAAAACGATACAATTTTACCACAGCATTTAAATTATCTATTCTTAATCCACTTAGAGTGTATGATAACCGTAATTCACCATAAGAACATAAAGCCAGAAAATCTCCAATAACTTCCAATATTTATTTTGATAAAAAAAACCCAATTTCCAAGGGGAAAAAAGGAAACAAACAAAAGAAAAACGGGCTATGAATCATCGGCCATAACGCCGTGATAAACGGTTCCGAATTTTAACACGTACTATGGAGGATCATCAGCAAATCTCACGACATTTAAGAACAAAAGGCGCTTAAATTAATGACGTGCCTGAACTGGGGAAAAATCGAGCCATAAAAAAGTCTGGCTATTGCCCCTCTGGGATGAGTTTGTCGCCGGCACCAGCTTTAGCACCAGAAACCACCTCGTGGCTCGGTGTCTTGTAGGAGGCGGTTTCGCGGCTGTTCACAAGTGCTACGTTGAATATTAATGGCATTGCGCTCATAATTAATAAATGTTTCCCTGCCGGACAATGTTTAACCGGGTTTGGAGCAAATTTCTTCTGATGATCTTTTCTCGTCCAATCTTTTAAACCTTTCCTCTAGAATAAGTTTCATTAAAACAGTTCATTTATCTACATTTAAGCTTAGTTTACTCGCTAGTTTTAGATAATTAGTTTGAATAGTTTTATTTTTATACTATTTCAAATTTATATATATATCCGTATGTTTGTGTATCACAATTAAACAGGAAAAAGATATTTGGTATTGTACTTATTCTTCCATTGCTTTTCTGGAAAATTTACCTATTCTCGGTTTAATTCAATATAAGCACCATACTTTGCTAAATATCATAAATTAAGCTTGCACATTTGATAGAAAAAATAATATAATAAATGTCTCAATAAACAGAATTGATCTATAATATTCAGAAAACCTGTCTTTACTTGATGTGCAGTTTAATATA
Organism: Argiope argentata; assembly: GCA_026289955.1. NCBI lineage: Eukaryota > Metazoa > Arthropoda > Arachnida > Araneae > Araneidae > Argiope > Argiope argentata. The sequence continues at coordinate 1,886,894 of JAOUZG010028648.1, read as the reverse complement.
GCATATTAGAAAAACAATTTCTTCTTGTAATAGTGATTAAATCCTTTTAATTACGCAATATTGAATATAATTTTCTAATATTGAATTTAATTTACATTGAATACATAATAATAATATAAATGATAGTATGAAATTATAAAAATTTTGATATTTGCTTTCTAATGTTAATAATTTTTTCGCCATTAAATGATTGAAATTTTTTTAAATGTTTCGTTAATTAGAAAAAATATGAGAAAATTTAACAAAACTCCAAATGATAAGCAAGCATTCAGATATTCTTTGTGAAGTTCGTAAAACATGAAAAAAGATAAACTATTACAAAATCAAAGATTTAGGCTTCTTTTCTTTCGATATTATTTTTATGCTGTTATGAACTTGAATCTTAATGGTAAATACAATTTAATAAAGGCAAGGATAATTTTCATAATTATGATATAAAGTATGTAACATTTCAGTATTGCTAAATTCCTCTATAAATTTAATATTAAATTTAATCTGTTTATTGGCAATTTTCTTTCTTTTCTCAATTATAAATATAAAACTTTAACTTTTGTTAAGATAAACATTTTGAAGCACATTTTATTAACTGAATCAATAAATATTATTTTTCAGATCCGTTAAAATTGTCTGTTTTAAAGTCGGTTGTTTGTAAGGGATATATATATATATATATATATATATATATATATATATATATATAT
>JAOUZG010028648.1:1862686-1886093 GCA_026289955.1 Argiope argentata | reverse complement strand
ATATACATATATATATATATATATATATATATATATATATATATATGTTTGTTTGTGTGTTTTTCTGAAATATTTGCAAGGGATTCAAAACTTACAGTTATATGTGTTGTCAAGATTGTACAAATGTCAAGTGCTTATTAAATCTCATTCTTGAAAAGTTATTTGGCCATCATTTACTGGCAGGCATTATTAGGCTGAAATAAAGATTCGACATAAAACAAATTTCTCTCAAAATTTGATAGAAATCTGCTAATTTAGTGTAAGGTCTTTATACCAAATTTCAACTGCCAAGCTCAAGGCATTTTTGAGTTATATTTGTCTCCGACAGATGGCCAATTTAAAAATGTGGTTTGTGAACTCAGAGAAATCTTTAACGCGGAGATTCGTCGAAATCTCTTGATGGAATTTTTCTTTAACTATTACAGTACTTTTTGACAATACACATACAAGAAAGTAAGAAACTGGTCTGCTTAAAGACGTGATTTCGCTTCGAAAGGATCTATGATTGAGATCCTGACTCTCCTTTCGATGGTTTTGATTAATTGCTTTACCAAGGATATAAATGTTTTAATAACCCAGGTGATTACGTGAAAAAATATTATTTACTAATGTCTTTCTACATTTGCCCATCTTTTTGATTTAGTAAATAAAATTTTACTATTAATGGAATTGTTACCACACTTTCTCAAGTGCCAATGTATATTAGAAAAAAGTCAATGTTGGATAAAGAACTTTTGAAATTTTGTAGTTTAAAAAAATTAATTCTGTGGTGTGTCAGCATTATATCATTGTAGGTTAATTATTAAAACCTGCTCATAAGCAATGCATCAATTTTTTTGTATTTATAAGAGGAAGAAATAAGCTTTTGATTCCAAAATTAGATGAAATTCTTTCAAAAGTTAATAAAGCAAAGGGGGATTACAGAAATTGATAAGTTAAATGAAACATTTTTATCTTATATCATATTTTTTTCAAGCAATTCTTAATTTTTTTTGTAGAGGCTTTGGTAGAGTTTAATCGCACCCGCAAAAACCCTAAAATATTCTGATTGAACTTTAGTGTAACAACTTTAGGATTCAAAGGACAGTTTCTTTATTCTCTCGTGTATAATTATTCCTCTAAGACTTCACCCTGTTAAAAATAAATGAAGATCGATTTAATGGGAAAGGAAACTGCACTAGATAATGAGTGCCATCAGACAATTCTTTTAACATTTTTTGTCGCCATTATTTTGATAAATTTTAGCGAATATATATTCGTTGTTGAAATAAAGGAAAAAGAAAGAAAAAATAATTACAAATTAAGATGCTAGTTCCATTTTTTTAGGTTCCTGGCATCCAGAAACAGCAAAAAGATCACTTAAATATTCATTCTATTTCAACTATGGGCATATTTTGATTCACCTTTAATTTTATTATTTTCACTTGAGTTGTTATGACTATTTGTAGAAATAAACCAATAACCACACAACAACTTTAAATATCTGAGATACTCTTTTTCAAAATTTAAAAAATGTCATACTTTGGCTTTTTAATATTTGTTGTATTTCAGTATGGGATTTCGGTTTAAAGAATATTTTACAGCTTCTATTAGAACTGACAACTGATATTTTTGTTGTTCATCTTTAGTGATTTCTCATTATTTAATCAAACCTATTGTTTTACCTTTTGACTGTGATTTTAATGAATGATTAACCAGTGAATGATTAACCTAAGAACCAGTTAATTTTTATGAATATACCAAATTTATGATTTTTTTATTCATGATAATTATAATTGCCATTGTGATTTTTTGATTGATTGTTTTTCCTTTGAACAAGAGGACTTCACGCAGAAAGAAAGAAATTATATTAATATTATTTGAGCACTTATTTTATAATTTATAAAAAATTACAAACATTTTCTGCCTTTGTAACTTAGCTATCTGCTTTTATGAATTATATTTCTTAGAATATGACAGTTTAGAGTTTTATTTCCAGCCATTAGGGCAAAATAATAATATATATTTTCCTATATATTTCTTTCTAAGTCAAAAAAATATATATAAACGCCAAATTAGATATGTTTAGCATTTATCTGTAGTATTGGCACAACCTGGTGTTTCAAAATTATGAACTATTTAGATTTTACGAATCATCATATAAAATTATAAAGCTTAATTCAGTGCCAATCAATGTCATATCACTTCTTTCTGAGCTTCGTCCTTTTTCTAACATTTTTCAGGACTTAATTTTGACAATTGGTCAGTTATGATATTAAAGTGTCTTTTCCTTGAAAGCTCTATGAAAGAGATAAGAAATCATTAATGTGTCGCTCTTTTAAAATTTTAATATCATTCAAAGATTTTTATTGATATTTTTAAGCAGAGCGATATTGCAAAACAATGATTTTTTTCGAAAATGAAAAATGATGGCTTTGTTAAAAATCATTTAAGGAATGAAAAGGAAATTATTTTATTGAGTAATTCAGTCAGAAAAATGCTATTTTCTGGGTTTAAAATAAGTATGAATATATAAAGCGAGTTTTTTTTTAAAAAAAAGTTTCCTTTTGATAATTGAAATAATTTTGATAATTTTATGTGTTGAAGTATTTTTTGTAGTAAATAAGATAAAGCTTTTATTTAAGAAAATACAATTCCCATGTCTCATTAATGCAAAAACAGTCTTTCGAATAAGGATAGATCATTTAACAAATACTAGCCATAACTATTATTTTAAAATATACATATTTTTTGAAATATTTTTCATAAAAATCTTTTTTGTTTTCTTTTTTTGAATAATGATTGAAAATATTAAAGGCACCTTTTTTTTACCAAATGGGTTGCGAAAGATGTTGTTCAGATAATTATTTCTATTCTTATCATCAACATTGATTAGCTTCTGATATATATTGCTAAATATGATGACATCCTTTATATATCGCCTTAGCATTTCATTTCTCTCTCTCTTACACACTTTATATATATATATATATATATATATATATATATATATATATATATATATATATATATATAAGGAAATAACTTATAAAAGAAATGTTTTTTTTTCAAAAATGTTTATTAAAGATGGAAGAATTTAATAAATTAAAAAAGAAATCTCTTTTACTGTTTTTAACAATCTATTCACAGATATAATCATTCTATTTTCTGTAATGTTTGCCTATTTTATTACCCTAATTATTCGGATAAATAATGAATTGCAAAATAAGAAAAGTAAAAAAAATCAAAATAATTCAAACCATTTCCTTTACAACTAAATGAGATAAATTTTACGTTACCATATTATCAAACTTAATCACCATGAAAAAATATGCAAACAAAAACAAAACTGATAAAATATATTTGTGCAAAATATTTATAAAGATAATAAAGAATAAAGTATAACTTTATTCAAATAAATGAAAGTACATGAGCAATATTTAGAAAAAAATAAAAAACAATACTTTTTTAAACAGTTGTCGAATTAGCACTTTTTAGACTATTCATCGCGGAAAAGTTCTATAAAAATATCTAAATATATTTATTTCAAGCCTCTTGCAAAAAAAATCCCCTTGGAAATTACTCATGATATAAATGAGGACTCTTTATCATAATATTATTCTATTATTTGAAGATAAAGCAGTCTGTAAGTTCCCTCAACGGATTTGAAAAGCACCTTAATGCATCACAATAATTATTCTTATTAATTAACTTTCTTTTTGTGAAGGAACTGCGGAAAAATGAAAATACCCATTAACTAAAAAAAGTTTTTTCTAACCGTGTATCAAATGCACAGGAGAACCATTTAATTAACTTTGGAAATATGTTATTTTAGTGTATCAACTTCTTGTTCATTTAGAAAAAAGGATTTACCGCTATTTCGTAGTAAAACTAATATCGAATTGCATTGCTTTACTGTATAACGCTGTTTACTCACATTTTTTTTGTTCATAAAACGTGTAAACTAAAATTAATAATTAGGAGAAAAATTCGAAAAATTGGTCTGATAGTGATAGTAGGTAATAGAAATTGAATAGCGGTTCGCAAATTACATTCAAAAAGTGTTCTTACAAAAAAATTGAAAATAAATATAATTACTTAAAAGCGAAGCACAAGAATATATTTTTAATTACTTTCATAAGTATCAAACCGATTTAGAATTATTTCAAGTGGGACAGTACTGTTTTAATTGAAAATACCTTATGATTTGAAAGTTACTTATTAGGGCATTTAACTATTCAGAAATAGAATTCATGTATCTTACGTTATTAAAACATATTTAATGCGTAAATAAGAGCAATAGTTTTACTTTAAAAAATAATATTTACTTTCAGTTTAATTTTCTCCAGAATTTTCTCTAAATTGCTTGAAAATCTGCAATATATTTGACTAACTAAAAAGGAGTATAATGAAATAAAAATACGAATTATTTTATGCCATTTTAAAATTAAATTCTAAATCACTCGATTTCAAACTAGTTTTCGAAGTTTGAAAACCTAAAGGTTCGGCTACTTCTCATAAGATATTACGTAACCAGAAAAAAATTGAAAAGAAGAGAACATGATACATTTTGATTTCTACTAGATACAGAAATACAATGGAAAAATGGGGATCAAACACATTACATTTTTGTATATGTACTTTGGATATATATGAAATAGTTCTGCGTTCTCCTGCAATCGTCTGTAAATAGAAATAACTTTCAGAATTATTTTTTACGTTAGTCTATCAATAGGAAGTTGAATCAAAATTTAATGAAAATTAATTCAAATTGAATCAAAATTTAATTTGGTATGGCATCAGTGCAGCAAATTTATAGAATCCTAAAAAAATTGCAGGATATGTGTCTATTTTTATTCTAGCTGTAAGGACTTGCCGGCATAAGAAGTTACAGTTTTAATGTTATTACTACATTAAAAAAAGAATGCATATTTGTTCATTTTAAATTTTAAATGTTGAAAATTTAATTCAATTAATTTTTCAAGAATTTACTTTTAAAAAATATTTCAAGATTCAGGGTTAACAAAAAGTTGAAATATTGAAAATTCAATATTTCTAAAAAGGAAAATTATAATTTAAATGTATATAAAAAGCAAAGAACAATATCTGTTTGTTTTCATTATATAATACTAATACAATTTTAATTCTTACATTATAAAAAATTATAAACTATTATCTTTTTAATTTTAGTTAAACATTAAGTAATCTCAATCAATGTGAAATAATTTCTCTTTGAGTTTCCTAATAATTCTTAATCAAGTTTTCTCATTACTTGTTTGCAAAACGATTTGAAAATTATAGTATTAAAATTTATTCAGAGATTAAATTTTCATAAAAATTAATTTTGGAAGTTAGTTCAATTTTTTTTTTCAATTTTAAGATCCTGCATTAGTGAAGAGTCTCAAATTCAGGATAATTCAAAATGGATATAACAATTTTCAAACGGGTAAAACTATTTAATGAATAAGAATTTATAGATAAAGTTCACACAAAATATAGAAGAAATCTCAAAATTATCTATGTCCAAAAGAATTGAAGAACTCAAAGCGACCAAGGGAAGACACATACGGCATCTATGACATACGATAGAAAATTTTGAAATTTTATCTACAATATGTGTTAATCTTATCAATAAATCCCTTTGGATTAAATAGTTATAGCCATTTGTGTTTGCCATATTCATTTTGAATGACCCTGAATTGAATACTCACAATTTTTAAATATGAAGAACAGAACTTTGTAATTCATCTATTTAAAATGCAAAGGACAATATGTGTTTGTTTTCTTTCTGTGATAGAAATGCAATTTCACGCCCACAACTCGCTACCACCGTTTAACCATTTGCAGGAGTGGTTACTTTACAATAAATGATTTTCTTTTCGTAAGTCACGTTCTTTACACACAATGGAGGCAAGAATTCCTTACTGTGGTGACTGGTTGCTTTGCTTTCTTAAACTTCGAAAGACGACAGCCGGAAGAGGTAAGTAAACAAGAAAGACGACTTCAGAATCCTTTTTTATGTATTTATCCCTCCTTTCCCTTCTAACAGATCCCCCAGTCTTCTTTTTTACATTCTTTCAAACGAGTCTTTTCTATTGAAGAGGGCGAATCTGAGTTGCGCACACATCACTGTATTTTCAATGGAGAGATCTTTGTTTGGTATTCAACTCTCCTCTGGTCTAAATTTTAAGATTTGAGAATATCTGCTCATTCTTCTTTTTCGACTACTTTTACTGTTTTAATACAAAATTTTCTATTATTTTCTTAAATCTCTTTTTCTCCTGGTTATTGTTCGGCTGATATGCTGGCAGAATACAAATGCAGTTTTTATACCTTTGCAATTTGTGCGGTTTTTAAACTTGTATGAGATATTTCGTTCTCAAATTGTAAATATTTGAAAGAATCGTGATTTGCAGTAATTTGTCATTTCGCTATTGCCTCAGAAATTATTTACGCTTTATACTTTAACTTTTTACTTAAAATAAGCACTTGGTTTATTTATATTATTATTCTGAGGACCTAAGGTGAATATTTATAAACCAAAATAACAGTTTTAGGAAATATAAGCAATTAAAAATATTTGAATTCTTAATTTTAAATTAAAAATAATTAAAGTTTAATAATTGATTTAGTTAGATTTTTTTTTATTAAAAAGGAAATTGAATTTTTTTTATATAGATATAATAATTACATAAACTATAATTAAATATATAACGTATATTATAGAATGCAAAATATTATCTAATAACACAATCTGCAACGAAGCATATATTGCAAAACTCAAAAGGTTTTTATGCAAAAATGATCGCATATACTATTAAATATGTATTTTAAAAGCGTTTTTATAGGAGAATGAAATGGAAAAATTAAATACTATTTGTTATTTTTAATAAAATTTATAATTTAAAATCTGTTAACATCGAAGTTTTTCTAAACATATATAAAATAAAGGAGATGGCATAAGAAATAAAGGGGAGAAGGTCCAAATGGCTGAGAAATAGCCTTCATAATATTACACAGTAAAAGTATCATGGAAACAAAATTTGTAAATAACAAAATATACCAAAAATAGGCAGTTATACATTGAAAATGAAAAAAGAAAAAGTAAATTAAGGAAAGTGTAAATAAATAAATGAAAAATTAAATAAATAAACATCGGAAATAAATATTTAAATTAACCCAGTTTAAGATAGAGTCTATAATCAGAAACAAAAGAATAGATAAGGAGTTCTTATTTGCACTTTTTTCTGATACTCGCAAGATACTGTCGACTTTTAACAGTGCTTCCATTTCTCTATGAATACTAAGAAATACTTAAGAAATGCGAGAGCACCGTTTAAAATTTGCAATTATTGAAAAAGCATTAACATTTGAAGTATTAAAAGAAAATGTAAAATTGCTTTATTATAGAGCATAACCAACAAATGTATTTTTCCTTGTATTAAAATAACCTATGGCTCCAAAAGTAATTTCCTTTGAAGTAACAAATGGCATATTATAATAATAAAATGAACATAAAATACGTGCAGCAATAAGTAAAAATTAAAATGCAAAATATAAATTAAAATCTGTTTTACATAAGAGAATTTTAAGAAATGACAGAAAATACTTTTTATATCTTATAATAAAAACTTTTTTTGAAAGTAACTAACACTTTTAAATTGTTACAAATATTTTTAATGCTAACATTTCTAGAATATAACCGATACCAACAAAACTACAAAAATAATCGTCTTCAGTATCTACCCAAAACCAGAGGAACGTAGAAGTCTTTGGAGAATAATTATTCAAGACCTGAACTCCACAAAGAATAGATGAAAGTCGACTTAATGGGTTAAAGGACTTCGCAACATGGAGCTCAGTTCGGCAGTTCTTTCAGTGGCCTTACCCCATTGGTCATTAGTGAGGACGTTGCAAATTACCCTGTGTTTTCAATGAATAGTAGATAAAGCAAAAAATGACTCAGAAGAAACCAACGGCGCTTCAGAATTAGATTTTGTGATTCGATAAGAAAACGACAAAAAATGAAAAAAAACCCAGTTTCGGCTATTAAATTGTTACAATTTTTATTTAAAATATTAGGGTATTAGTTGAAAATTAATCTTATTATGCCAATTTTTGTTCAATACTATTATTTTTAAGTATAAAATCATGAAAAGTGATAGTATTTTTTCAGATACTAGTAACATAATCTATAATTTTGTAAACAATAAAAGAATGTTTGGAATTATTATTGAAGGTTAAACTACATTATGCATTTATGATTTTAAGAAAAGCTATGGGTTTGGTTAAATTTATCACGATAAACACAACTGACGCTAACCTATTGATCGTAATATTTGTATACATCATAATATGCATCGAAATATAAGCCAGAAGGATTAGGACAACTTTTCTATTAGAGGGAAGTCATTTGCACTTATATTTAATTTTCTTTTCTTTTTTAATATCTTTTATTATGGAAAATGTTATCTTTTCATTATATAAAATGTTATGTAAACATTGTTTTTTATCCGGTTTCTGAGTGTTAGATAGGGAGTCAACTGTCTCGTGATATTTGAGGCTTGTTATGCCATTATTGTTTGAAACATATCATGAAAGTTCTTATTACATCGATGTAAGTATTTATTTATATTGCACTTGGTGATAAAATGTTGGAAAAAAGGAAAAGTAAAGCTTTAATTAAAGCCAAATCAGTTTAAAGTAATTTAATTTGTTAAATCTATTTGTATATACACAAATGAATAGCTTTTCAGTTCGTATATTTTTTCAAGTTATGTAAATTCACAGTTAACTTCAAAGCCGCACTGTAATTTGAAATAAAAAGTGATTTATTTTCTGTTTGAAAGCGGTGATTTTTTTACATTTGCAATATTTTATTCTTTGGCTACAAAAATAAACTTTAAAAAAATCAACTAATTTTTAATTTCCGTATTTCCTTTCTACATCACTGACAAACTCATACATATACATGCAGAACGTCAAAGCTAAGGAATATATTTCAGAAATAAGGTTAAAGAACACTAGTCTACAATTAACTAGAATACATAATGAAAAATAAGACTTGTTATTTCAAAGAAGCGATAAAACTTTTCAAATACGATGGCAAAAAGGAATAAGCAAAATTAGAGTGTGAACATCGAATATAAATTTTTGAAAGTCTCTTTTTAATTTTTATTCAAAGTTGAGCATTTTACAAAAAGTATTATTATATTATAAACAATAATTTCTTCTTTTTTTGCCGAAATATCTAATTGGTTTTAATTAATTTTATTTTTGACATTTTCAAATTTTATACCAATTATAAATTATAAATTTCAATCAATTATAAATTTTTAGAGTATTATGTAATATTTTAAACTTTCCGGAAACAAATATTACGACGCAATCGCTAGCAAGCTAAGATTCCAGGGCTTTGCCATAAGCGACAGATTACAGGCTCAAATGACTAAAATAACAAGGTAGTTAAAATGCATAAATGCATTTTTTTTCATTACTTTTTTGTAATATAGCAATATTAGAAAATTTTTCTAATATTTCTATAATTAATTTCTATTTATTATGATTATTATTATTGTTAAATGCAAATATCTCTCATCTCTAAAAAGTTAGATTTTTGAACTATCGTTTATAACGCAGCATATTATTAAGTTCAGCATGATTTAAAGTCTCAAGGAAACTGTCTGTTTATCCTTTCGTTGTTATTGTTGTCAATAGGGCGTGCCAATTATAAGAGCGCTGACGGCCGTTACTAATTTTAAGCAGAAAGAGCTTCTCTTGTTTTCGAAGTAACGCCAGCTGGGGCCAAGAGTTTAGTTTAACTACACATTTGCTTTTAAAGCCCCTTTTTTCAGGGAGACTCATTCGCACATCTCACAGATACTGCATGGAAGAAAAACCATATCCTGATCGAGACTCGAACCAGAGACAACCAGATCTCGAGGAAGATGAACTAACTCTTTGAGAGGGGGACAAATTTTTTCTTTATAGCCTACCATATAAGTTTCTTTTTGATCTAATCTACCACATAATTTTAATTCCATAATCTTTGGTGTTTTTAACCTTTTATGTACATTATATTATAAATCTATGTAAATTAACCGTGATATTTGGGACTTAAAGTAGAGTAAAATGCTTTTCAAAAGATATTCATTTTTTTTACGGAATTCAAGAGAGTTGGAACCTCACTTTCTCCTGCTAAATCGAGTTTTTCTAACGTATCAAATGTTTATTTTAAAAGGGAAATGAATACTTGCTTTAAAGAAACGTATGTAGATGATAAAATTATATACAAATATAGATATTTTCTATGGTGAAAAGAAACCCTATAAATGAAAGTGTAGGAGGAATCTTCTTTCTTTTTTGTAATGTTTCCAATTGAAAAATTTCTAGTATGTCAACTCCTTTTATCCCACGTGTCGCCATTTAATTCCAAGTTGACGTTCCAGCCCTGCTATTAAAATTACTTTTTCCCCCAAGATCTTTTCCAGAAACAATGACATTTATTAATACGACCGCATCTGAGCTTTTAATATCTTGGAAAAGTTCACTCTGGAAACTGGTATTCATTTGGAGGAAATGGACTGGAGAGAAAGGAGCTTCCTTTTAAAGAAATTAAAAAAAAGGTTTTATATAGAATGGATTAAAAACGCAGAATTTTAACCATTTGCTATTTAAAGCAAACAGTTTCTATCAAAGAATATTTATTGTGAAATTTAGAAGCATAAATTATATGTATAAAAAATAGTAACTGTTTATACATTACATCTTTTTTCAGTTTTGGGTATTTCTTTTCAACACAAATTTTGAGGGGTTTTAATAAACTAATTTATATTATTTTTCTGAATCACTTATTTTTTTGACTATTATATTTTTAATGAAAACTAATATAAAAATATTTTTATTAAATAAAGGCAATTAAAATTATTTTATTATTTTTTAAAGTTTCTTAGTGATAAAAAGTTTTTTTTAGATTCAAGATAAAAGTCTCTAAAGTTTTTTTTTTTAAATATTACACTTGGGTATAGTTTCAAGTCATTATTCTATCAATACTGGAAGAAAACCTCAAAAGGAAAAGATGCAATTGACAATATTATAGCGTTAGCTAACACACATTTTTATGCATAAATATTCTCTTATTTTGCAAATTTTGTGTTGTTGATCGCAAAATATATAGTTATTTATTCATTTCTTTCTAACTTTTTTTCGATAATTTTGTTTTCCTCTTGTTTCTTTAACTTCCGCATTGTATTAATTTATTCACTGATTATCTCTATATGCATGCACCCAGCTACATATTTTCTAGATATTTAAGTATATATATATTTTATTTTAGAGATTTGCCTATATATATTTTAACCCTTTTCATTTTTTTATTCTCATGTATCTTTTTCGTTTCCTGCCACCATTGATATCGTATTGATTTACAACTCAAAATCTTGTGTTATGCGTGTTAGTTCATTAGAAATCTCGTCCCTGGAGTCTTAAAAATCAAGTTTTCTTTTTGAACTTTAAAAAAAATTGTTTAAACCGAAATATAAAAAAATTGTATAAACTAAAATTTCTCCTCAAATAAAAAGAATTTTTGAGTTACTTATTCATTTATCTTATCTATAATAAAATATACCATTTATTTCTTTTCCCATCATACTAAAACTGAAATAAATATCACTTGTTTTTTATTAATTTATAATTTCATTAATTGTTATTAATTATTGTTTTATAATTTATTAAATATTGTTTTTTAAGAATTTATTTTAATAATTTATAGCTTCATTCACATAAACACGTTTATTGGTTGAAATGTTAAAATTACCATGTTTAAATGATAATTGAAAAAAATATTTTGAAAGTAATAACACGAAAAAATAAGATCTTTTTAATTAGAGACTATTACGGATGAAATCATTTAGTCTAAATTTTCCTCTGAATATTTTAGAGGATTTAATATAAATTGCTAACTTACTCTAATTACATAAAAATTAAAAGATACAAAGATAAACTATGAAAATTAAATATTTTGTCTAGTTTCGAAAATTTTAATAAGTGCATTTATGCCCTATTCCAAAAATGGTAACATATTTTCCTCAACCAAAAAGAAATTATAAAGAATGTTTTCCAACTTAAAATTTGTTTACACTTTTTCAAAACAACTAAAAAAATAGTTGTTATCTTTTGAGTAACCCTATCATACCGTAAGGCTCAAAAGTTTGGCCTGGCTATTAAATTTTTTTTCCTATATGATATTCTAAACTGAATAATTAAGTAAGCAAAATAAATGTAGAAAGTATAGAATTCACGTCTTTTTTTTGTGTAGAATAAAAATAAGAAAATTGAAATTATATAAATTTTGCAAAAGTTTATTTCACAGTTAATCCATGAAATTCCTGGACTGGTTTCCAAATGCTTAACTACTATTAAGGTTCGAACCTCCATTGAGTTTTTAACACTCAATGTACACGAGTATACATTAATTAAGAAATCGTTAAATACAAGTATAAAATGATACATCGAGAATTAATTCTTATATTGTTTTGATATCATATTACATTATGATAAGTTGAATAAGAAAGGGTTTGATTATTTTTAATTAAGTTTTAAAAAATTTTAGTTCGAATTCGTACCAAGAATATATTATGAAACTCTACCAATTCTAATATTAATTAAATGCATTTCTGCCATATAAAATCAAACATAAGCTTTTAAAGTTAACCATTTAATAATTATTATTTTGCGAAAAAGAAGATACATTTTTTAAATAAATGAGTTTTAAAAATGAAATATAATTTTGTTGAAATAGAAATATAAAAAAATACACTTGTTTAACAAAATTTTCAATTAGATAAGTTATTGTTAATTAGTGGTGTTGCTGAAAGTAATATTTTATGCTTATTAATGCAAAAATATTTATTATATCATCATCTGAAATTTAAAAAAAAGCCTGGAAAAATGACACTGTCGCTTTAATCTAATTAGAATTATTTTTCTTCATATATTGTTGTAAGACTTATGAAAAGAGGATTTTTCATTTTAAAAATAAATAAATTATAAAGATAAAATAAGATGTATGATACAAAATAAATATTTTTTTCGGTTACATCTTTTAATCATAAAAAAAGTTCCTTTCATAAAACATATCCAAAATAAAAAGATGAATGAAATAAAATATATGATGCAAAACAATTGTATTTTTTAGTTTTTTTTTTTTTTTTTTGTAATTTTCATTTATTAAAGATAAAAGGATTATAAAATTATGTCGAGAGAACCAGAAAAAAAGCAACTTCTCTATCAGTATAATTAGTCTTCTATAATTAACATCATTTTCTCAACAAACTCCCCTATAGTGAATGTATTCGTTAATTAAACGAAAGGTTTTCTAGTATACCAAATGCATTAGAGGATGCGAAACGACAATTTCATTTAATTAAATTCCCTAAAAAATCATTTTACCATATATCATTCTTGCTTATATCTTAGGAATAGTTTATGAAATACTTATTATAATATTTCCAGAACAGTGCTCAAAATTGCTTTTTTTCCCTGATTAAGTAATAAAAATTATGACTTGTAAGTAATTATCGAAAATAACAAATGTGAAATATTTGTTATGTTCCCTTCTCTATTATTTTATCAGCAAGAACTTTTTCTTTTATTTCAATACTGTGATTCAAAAATTGATGCAGATTTTTTTCAACTTAAAACTATTATTATTTTTAAATTCAGAAAAAAGTACAACAATGTTATTAATAAGAGATTAATAACATATTTACAAGCTCTTTTATTATGATTCGATTTATTTTTTAATCCAAATATTACCTTTTGTCTGATTGTTTTTCTAAGAAATAGTGATTTACTAGTGTGCTATTTAGGAAAAGTTCGTAAAAGTTGTATGATTATTACTTATAGTTAATTGGGTAAGGAAATGAAAGGCTTTGTTTTGTATTTTACAGCCATAGAATTTAATATTTTTTCTCAGTAAACTTAATTTTTTATATATTAAAGAAATTGGGATTCCTAAACATAAATTTCAAAAATCATATTTAATTATTCAATTACTATTAGCTATAGTCGGATTATTATAATTATATATTTGCATACTGCATTTAGAATTGCTTCAAACTTATTGCTTTTTTGTTTTCATTTTCTTCAAGTTACAATTTTAGAAACTATGCATTACTTTTCTTTAAAAAAAGTCAGTGTAAATTTAGAATTCCTAAAATCAGTTTTATGGACAGATGATATTTAAAACTCGTCTTATGATCAACAGTGTATCTAAGGGATTATAATTGGAATTTTTAAGAACTGGTTATTTCAAAATTTTACATTTACATTCAGGGTTTGGTTTGATATCGTTTTTTTTCATCAGTTAAAGCAATATTAACCATCTGATTTTTTTGAATTATTGTATCTATTTATTTTTTCTGATAACAAATCTCGTTTTGATAAAATTTTAACTATATATATATATATATATATATATATATAGTAAAGACTTGATCCTGGTGGCTCAAATAAAATGGTAGCGTTTTAAACACAAAGGTTTTATTTACAGCTTTATACAATGACAACAACAACACGACCTCTAGGTTAAATGCTGGGAAATATTTACAACTGGATTGTCAGTCCGACATCTAATACCGAGAACTCGTAGGCCACCCGCGTATCCGGCTATGGCGTGTAGCTCCAGAGATCTACGGATGACTTCCGGTAGATCTTTTCAATAAACTCGAGATCACGTGGTATCCCTTCAACTCTAACTCTTCAGCTCTGCTCACAGCTCGTCTCATTGTCGTATCAGCTCTCGTCTCTAGCCAGATCAGCTGGTCCCGTCTACACAGATCAGCTTGTCTCCTCCACCGGATCAGCCTGTCTCGTTCCTCCATTTTAAAATTGGTGAATGTCCGCCTCTCTGGCTCGCATTGGCGCGCTGGAGATGCTGATTGCCCAATCATTCTTCTGAAATACTTGCAATGGCGCACCGTCATGTAGTGGGAATATTCTTGAAACATCCACCCCTTAACAGAACCTTCACAATGCACAAATAGTCGCATCTGCCTTCGCTTAGCACTTCTTTCCTCAATGGGTCGTAAAGCGCATATGCTGTTCATTATTGGACTTTATCCCAGCTTGGGTGGTCCATAGAAGAAATAGCCCCATCTGGCGTTCCAACACGGTTTGCTTCTACAATGGGGCGCCAGCATGTTTGCTCCATTATTTCTCTCCATTCAAGTCCGAAAGGCGACTCTAAAAGGGTGAAACACAATGCCACAAAGGATGAATAGCCTCACCACTGGCTAGGAGTAGCAATGTTCGAACATATGTATCTTACCAGGTGACGACTTCTTTATATATATATATATAATTGGGCTTAAATTGCAAGTATAAAAAGAATTCTTGATTCATAAATGAAAAATTCGACATATTCAAACTTTATCAGCAGTTTTTATTGTAAAACATTTTATGACAAAAATGGATGTCTTTTTATAACCAAGCAATATTCCACATCATAAACCATGAAATTTCTATACGACCGAAATTATCATTATAATTATTTTCCATTAATAATCTCTTATTAAAAGATAAAAGATGACTGCTTAGTGCCCACAAAGGAATAAGAATGCATATTTTATTTCGTAACAATTATTCTCAATAATTAAACTCCCTTTTACACCCGTATAAGACAATAATGAAAGCCTTCATTAATCAAAGAAATGCGTTCTTTTAATGCATGTCAAAGGCCCAAGAAGATAAGTATTCACAATTTAATTATCCTCAAAATATAATTACGACATATTAATTTTCGTTGAGGATTGTAGTGGCCAGATTTCTTTATGGATTTTTTGCAGTTACGGTTTCTAGTTTGTTTTATGCTTTAGCAAGTATTTATAGAGGGTTTTTTTGTGTAATTGCATTGTAGTGAAATAAATATATATGCCTTAAAATTATTAAAACAGTATCTATAAAAATGTTAAATGTAGCCTTTAAATTATTTTTTCCTGAATGTGGTATATTTTGATTATTAAACATTGTAGAAATAGTTTTAAAATGGCAATTTGTTAAAATACCATATTTATGCCGCTTATTAAAATCAAAGCTATTTTTAAAGAAAGAAGATCAAAATACTTTTCTAAACTCTTCCACATACATAACAACCTTAAAGTTATTTTCATGTCCTTTTAAGTTCCCGAAAAAATAAATGAATTATTTTAATATTTATCAGCGATATTATTGATCATTTATAATACATTCAATGGAATAATGCGTTATTACTATGTTCTAAACAATTGTTATTATGATAACTGATACTAGAACTCCTTAAAATCTTACTAGGACTCTTTAACTATAACTCTTTGTTTGAAATATAGAACAAATATTTCAATATGAGGTGAAAAATTGAATTTGTAAATTATATATAATTGCAAAAACTATAAACTATTTTACAAGTTACAAACATATTTATTTTAGTAAAAGAGTCATTATGACATTCATCTAAAAGAAGTAGGGAATATGAATTTGATTTTCAAATTCAGGTTTAAAATAAGATGTTTTATTTCTTTTGAAAGGAATGTGGGCACAAAATGTTTCTAAGAATTTCTCTGACATAAGAGTGATATAAAATTGCATTAAATGAGGAAAAAAGAACTCAAATACTTTATCAAAAAAGAAAAGCAAAAGCATTTAAAGGAATCAGAAATTAGGAAATACTTATAAATAATTACATACTTATGATACATATGTATAATTTATGAAATTCATATAAATAATTCTGTTATAAGTATCGTCATGAACTATTTTATACGCTTAGAAGATATTTTAAGCATTTACAAACGAAAAATCAAATTATATTTATTACTATCTTCTATTATCTCTACTTATTATTATTATCTTTGATTGCTTTTTTAAGTAAATCTTTAACAATGAAAGTAAAGCTTTAAGAAACTGGTTAAACTAATACTCTACATTTCAGCGATTACTCAGAGAATAATTATTTTGGTATTAAACCAATTTTTAGTTAAATAAGTTTTTGTCAGTAAAGAGTTTGAGAGAAACCAAACTATTATTCTATTTTTAGTTCTCAATGGTATTTAAAAAGTATGAAATTTTTTTTATCAAATTTTTTTATCTAACTATGATATTTACGTAAAACTATAAAACATCCTTCTAACGCTTCCATGAAATTAGTTCCTTTATATTGCGGTACATTTTAGAATAGACGAAATGACTTCTTTTTGTTGCGAGGTTTGATATGAAATTTTGAAAACCAGGATACAGCAGCAAGAATCGAAAAGTAAACATAAGACTACTTTCGGATTCTTTTTATGTACATTTATTCCTTTTTCTCCGTTACAGATCTTCTTTTCAGATTCTAGCCGAAAAATTCGTTTCCGTGAATCTGAGCTGCGCCCACATCACCGTACTTTCCGTGGGAGAACATCTGTTTGGTATTCCACTCTCTTCTGGTCTAAATTGCGCGGCTAGAGGATATCTGTTCCTTTCTCACTGTTTCAGGAGCGTTTAGCACTTGATCACAAACATTTTTTTTATTTATTTAAAATCCCTTTTTTTCATGATTATTGCTGAGAATTCATGTTGGTGGAATACAAATGGTGTTTTCTAGAGTTTTGCCATCCATGTAATTTTTTTCTCTGTGAAATATTGTCTTTGAAATAGGTTAAATTTGCTGGCATATTGTTAAACACGATAGTACCATTATACGAACTTTTTGTTGCTAAATCCTTAATTACATGAGATTAAGTTAAAATATTACTTATATCAACGACATCCATATTATTCCAAAAACATTCATTACTATACATTAAAAAAACAAAGCAAAAAAAGATTTAATAAAATTTGGAAATTAATAACATTTTTAAAAAATTTATACATTTATTTGATATAGCAAAATTTTAAAAGCAAACCAAAAAATATTAAAAATCTTTTTTATTTGATAAAGACACTATTACAGTATTTTTTATAAGCAGACGAAGCAGTTTTGAACTTTCACTTCTTTAGATGAATGTAATAGGAGCGGATTTTAATTTTGGTTTCTTTAAAATGCTGTCTTCATAAATACTTTATGCTACTGAGGAATTGTCGACGATGAAAATAAAAATTATATCTATTTCAAAATTCACACATATATGAAATAGATTTGCACAGATCAAACAACATTTGTATCTTATTTGATTTGTTTATTTAACATGCTTAATTACAGGTATATTTGTATTTCTCCCATATAGAAATTCGTCATCTTAACTGTGCTACCAAAGATATTTATTTAGAAATTACATTTCCAAAAAAATTAAAGAAATGCTATTTTTCTCAGTTGATTTTTTTTTTATTTTGATGGTTTAGTGTCACCGAATGTAACAATGTTGATATATTTTTAAATATTCCTAAAAAATGTTTGTGTTTTTCTTTTTTTTTCTCTTGAATATGTGATAAATCATCCGCATAATTTTTTTCATCATCCAGAATTAAAAAGACAAATATTATTTTGTATAAGAATGATAAGTATGAAATAAAGAGCATCCAAAATTAAGTAGTAATCACAATAAAGCTTTAGAAACTTTATTAAAAAAACTTATTTGTCAACAGGAGGGCTTAGGGTTGGTAAAAAGGATGTTTTAAACAATCGAACCATTTCTATATTCATTTATTTCATCTTTGTCGAGTTCAGCAAATGCTCTAACTGCATTTGTACCAGGATAATCTCAAATAACCTTAAAAATATTTAGTAATCCTATAAAAGTTTTATTAAAATGCATTACAGATATAAGTGTCTCTAATCTAAATGTTCAGTTTTAAAAAAATATTTTAAATAGAATGCTCCACAAAGCGACATTAATACTCTAATTATTATTTTGCAGTTTAAAAAATGTTCCATATTAAAAACAAAATATGTGTTTATAGAAATTGTTAGCATATTTTTGGTCCTTTAAATTGACACTTCCGGTTATTTAAATGTCCAAGCCAAATTAACGAGGCATTGCGAAACTATTAATATCTTGACTTCTAAATAACGGAGAGATAAAAGTAAATACGTTTTGGATACCTCAAAGACTGCCATATACAATAAAAGAATTTTTAAGAAACGTCAATTTTGGCAAAAATCGACCTTTTCAACGTGTTCGACACCTTAATTAAAAGAAAGTAAATGTGATCCAACGCATATGTTACGTAGCTATTATTACATTTTTTGGAAGATTTATTGTTATAAAAAATATTTTTAAAAAACAATGTTTAGGTTTTTTTTTAATATAAATCAAATATATATTTTTTAGGTACAGGAATGTCATCCTTTTCGACTATGTCTAAGAATATGCGCATTTTTCTACTTATTAATAGTCTTGCAATAAATTGCTAGTAGTCTTTCAAAATTAATGATAAGAAGATATTTTCTTAAAAAATATCCTAAACATAGATACGAATGCAGATCAAAGGATATAACATGGTAACTTGAAAATGCTTTTACGTTGTATTGTGAATGCGGCAACTACTGCATACAAATATCAAATCCCTAGATACAAATTTGTTCTTATTCGAGTAAATACAATTTCTATGTTTTGAAAACAAAGAGTGCTTCCAGAGAACCTGCTTCTTTAGAGGCTAGTATTTCAATAAAAGTGAAAAAAGGAAACTTTTTTTTTGAAAACATATTTGAAAGCTGAATTTTTTCAAAATTGTTTTAAATGTGTAACTCCTTTCATATTTGAACTAACAAATCATTATTTATTAATTTAGAAATTCTTGTGTTCTTTTAAAAGAAATTAATATTTTTGAATTAAAAATATGATATTTGAACTTTTACGGAATTAGAGTAGCGAAAATATAATTTTGTTTCTCTAATTTCAGATTAATGCAACTTCCGAGAAATTTATCCTGTCATTTTTCATAAATAGACATTTATTATATTTGATAATAATTATTATATCATTTAACATGCATGCTGAATTATTTTTCATTAATCTTTGGAAAGGGCGTTTTATAATCAAGAGAGTTTTAACATCACTATCTTGATTTGATTTACAATTAAAAGCTTCACAAACATTAAGTCCTATCCAGAATTATGTTTTTCAACAATAATCTTATTATTTAAGCTATTAATGGAGATAAAACATAAACTAAATCCATATTTATCTATAGAGACTGTTTTCAATTTTTTTCAAGAACGAGGAAAATTTTTTGGCGCCTAGTTGCATTCCTGAATTATTTTTTTCTCTTTTTTTAGATTAACTGAAAACTTCGAAAGATTTTCAAGGCCTTTCATAATGACTTTCTACAGAAGAATCAGAATTTTGCTCAATTTAATTCTGTCCTGTACTAATTAAGTTTATCATCATAATTTCGTTTCGGAGATCCATGTCTTATCAAAGATACTTATTCCATAGAAAAACTGAGGTACGTTTTCGTTTCTTATCGTTATTAAGTGATATCTTTTTAAAAGAAAATATATCAATCTTTTGAACATTTAATTTAAATAGAAGTGGTTATTATTGACATATTCCTTACATTGTAAATTATTCCGTTGTTATAAAAGACTGAATGCTCTTTGTTAAGAGCGATACAAATTTTATTCTTTTTTTTTTCAATTTTTTTCCGTAAATGAAATATTTTTTTGAATATATGAAAACTTAATTAAACAAAAATTTTATAGTATTCATTGACATGCCAAGTATTTAAAATTCATTCACAATAAAGAATTTTTTTAAAAAAAATTTAACAAAAAAAAACTGAAATTTTTATATTTTTTTCGTATGTTTTAGGTTAAAGAAAGTCAATTCTTTTATGGCTGCAATTTCTTTATCATTATTTTTATTTCCACCTGCATTCACTAAAAAATAAACTATTGAATTTGCATTGTCGCTTAT
Source organism: Argiope argentata (assembly GCA_026289955.1). NCBI lineage: Eukaryota > Metazoa > Arthropoda > Arachnida > Araneae > Araneidae > Argiope > Argiope argentata. Next base: position 1,865,244 of record JAOUZG010028648.1, on the reverse strand, counting down.
AATCACTATTTAAAAAATGGGTAGAAAAAAATTGCCCGATAAAATGCAAGATTCAAAGCTTTTTTTTTACCAATTAAGTGGTGCATAAGTTGATCGTTTTTTAAGCTCTTAAACTCTGAAATACTAGTTATTTCTTAAAACTAAAGGACTTACTTTTTTTAACTCTCAAGCCCTTAAGACATGTTTCAAGCTAAACGTTTTTTTGGGCCTTTGTTCATTTATCATATCAAGTACACAAATCTATAAAAGACGTATCGTAATATTGAAAATTCTTTAATTATTTCAAAATAAACACAGTAAATTTCACGCAATATTTATAAATAAATAGTGACCCAAAATCAACGCAAGTTTTGAATTTTCCATCCTTTGTGCTGTAAAGTTAAAAAGCTTTAAAAAAATCATTTGACAGCTATAGTTTAGGGTTAGTAAATCTGGAATGTTACATGGTAAAACAATGTATTAAATAAAAAATGCCATTGTTTTTCTTTAGATAATTACATTTTTAAAGTTCATCAGATTGGAATTAAGTTTGGAATAAACATAGGACAAACGGATTCGATGACTTTGATGGCATATAGGCACTCTTTTGCCGAAATATTCCATGTCCATTTTGGGTAAATGAGGCTACATTTCATTTATGTAGCATTGTATTTCCTCCTGTAGTGCATGTTTTTTTTGTAGGCTGGTTGGTGTAGACCTTTGACTTCAGATAACTTCGTAAAAAGAAATCCAAAGGTGTTATATCACAAGATCTAGGGCAGGAGGGGCAAAACCAATGTCAAGTGACATAATATTTTGGGCACACTAAATATCAAAACGGTTTGCATGTGACTTCATTAGATAATCTGAACTTATGCCAAGTCGATTGATTGAAAGAATTTGAATGAACTGATTCCAGTCCAGTTCAATGTGGATTAAAAAATTTAGTGAAACAAGGAAAAAGTCGGTATTGATTGAAACAAAAAGAAAAAAGAAAAACGAGCAATATAAGTTGATCGAAATTTACTATATCGAAATTTTTGGAAACTTGAAATTCAATTCCAGACACATCTCACTGTTAGAAGAAGCTGGAACATGCTATTTTAACCATATTTTCATCTACAAATGTTTGTGGGTCATTATTTTAACAGATAAATAAAATTAAAAATTCGCTTAGAAACCATTTGGCAGATGGCTCCAATTTAGCATGCATTGCCATCTGAACTGTAACAAAAATAATTACACAAATGTTGATTGAATTAAGCATGTAACTGGAACCTTTACTAGTACTCAGTTCAACATTTATTGTTTTGTTGTAAACAAATAGTTTGAGTATTGAGTTTTATTATTTTCCTTACAAACACATTAAAAAACACATCAAAATTATTTGATGACTCGTCTATACCTTATTAAACATTTCTTTAGACAAAATGGTACGCTGACCCACAAAGGTTCACCACACCTTATTTGATTGGTCTGTTCTTTAATCTCTCTGAGCTGCTCCTAGGGTGGCCGTATGAGTAAACAGCCTTTTAGCGTTTTTTAGTATTTATTCACTGAATTGATAGAAGGACTATTTCCTGCTTTACTTTCATGTGTTGGTGTATTTGTAAACAATATTAGATTAGAATAGTTGTTTATGTGTATGCATATAGGGTTGTAAATAAAGGAATTGTTTACTATGCTATTATCTTATTTAATCGGTCATATTTAACACATTATAATAAACGCATCATTATTCCTAACATATTATTGGAAAATATTATTATTTCGAATTTTAAATGCTTGGACATATTGAAAATGAATAAGAAAGTAACCATATGTACAGTTAAAATTGTACAGATTGAAAACCTAATAATTTTGTGAAACATTGCATTGAGGAGCAAAATATTGAATTTTATTAAAATTATTCTTTAAAATTTATCAGTGCTTATTTATATCCTCAAAATAGGTTGCAATATAATTTTGATATTGAAATATGAAACTAATTTTATTATTTTTTATCAGACCGCTGATTCTAAGATTATTAAGGTAGAACTTTAAAGTCTCTGTCATTCGATCTAAAGGCTAGACTATTCCTTTTCGTGTCGTTCTATTAAACTTCTTGAATACAGACTATTCTGTGTACGATTTTTTCAATAGAATTGAAAACGGATACGAACTATTTAATTTGTATTTAACGTTCTCCTGCCACTCTTAACCTCTGCGCAGGAAATTATTAACGTCTAAAAATCATTAGAAATAAAACTAGAAAATTAAATTAAAATTTGACATTCTAAAAAACAAGGGTGCTAATCAGCTTACAAGACAGTCTCTTCTTGGTATTATTGAGAGCTTCAACAGCAATCTACTTAAATCCTGGGTTAAGAAATATCTCAAATGCTGAAAAAAATAATTTTTTTCTAAAATGGCGCATTCAAAGTTTATATTTGCACTTCTTATTAACTCCTTGATATTCAACACAAAACCTATATCTAGATTTTGGAATTTTATGTGAATCAATTGTTGCCAAAATTTGATATTCCTAACAACTTACCTTCATTCTCTCTCTCTCTCTCTCTCTCTCTCTCTCTCTCTCT
>JAOUZG010028648.1:1824549-1854041 GCA_026289955.1 Argiope argentata | reverse complement strand
TATATAAAATATAAGAATTGACTATAGTTTTAATGAGTGCCAATTTGTCTTATTGTTTCATAAGAAGGAATCGTTATTTTTAATTTAGAAATTGGTATATCCAAATTCCCTCTCTTACTCATAAATGTAGAGCTTGTCTTTTTCAACAAAAATTGTCGATTAAGTCTTATTTCACTCTAGAGAACGATAGGAAGCTGAGAATAGCAAATATAAAGGGAGACTACAAAATGATACATTATTTTTTCCGATAATGCTTTCATTTTCACTTTTTTTCATTCGTTCAGACGGACTCTTTATGCTAAAATTCGAATTTCAGCCCTCTACTCACTATAGCTTTTGTAGAAGAGCCACTGTCTGGTATCCCACTCTTCTTTTCGCCAAATTGAAAGAGAGGAGTATCTGTGTCCATGCTCCTTCGACACCGTTTCTGAAACGGTTAGTGCTCGATATTTACTTTTCATTTATTTGTTTAAATCCTTTTTAGCCAGTTATCAGTGAAGCGTGGTACAAACTCTTTTCTCAGTATAATTAGTATTATTTTATTTGATTAAAACTCGATATTTTTTTAATACTGTATTTTTTCTGCTTTGACTTATTTCTAATGGCACTTGCCACGGACTAGCTTGCTGAAGAAGTCATCGATTTTAAGCCGAGAGTGGATCTCTTATCTTTTTAAGCAGTGCCAACTAGGACAAGGAGTACGTCTTAAATACTCACAAATAACATTGCACAGACTCTTTTTACAGGGGGAACATTCACTCATCTCACAGATAGAACGGATGAAAATCAACCATGCCCGAACCGAGACACGAAACCTGGACGCACTTAACGTGGAGGAAATGTGGTACCCACGTGCCATAACACCTTTTTTGGTTTAGAATATTAAATATTCGAAGAAAAATGGAATTTAATGTTTTTTGAGTGATTTTTTTAGTGTAAAACGTTTGAGCACTTATGCTTCATTTCAAGAACTTTAATAGCTGCTAGTTAAAGAGCAATTTTTTAGATGTTTGAGTGAAATTATCATTTTCAGAGGTTTCAAATGAACAGCATAAATGACTGACATTTAACATATACTTATTTTCCATGTAAAAATCAGACAAAAAAGTTATAAAAAATGAATAATGCGTTTGTTAAAATGTGAAACATATACATACCATTTGTAAACTTTTAAAGGGTGGTTGCTCTTGATTGATATGCATATTTAGTATTATTTACAATAACTTAGAGACAGAACAGAACGCCGTCTCATACCCCCGTATCTGTGACCATTCTGGTTACTTCACGATTTGGTGGGCATGTTACGGGAATTTTATTTTAAGTAATAAAATATTTACAGTAAGAAAAAATAAAAACAAATTTTTTTACAGAATTTACAAGAATATGAGATGTGATTATGAGAAAATCCATTTACAGAGATTTTCTTCTTTGAAAAATAGTTTGACACTATTATAGGCTGAAACATAACATGTGTTATGATGTACATAAATTCTGTGTTCATTTAATTTTATGACGCACTAGGTGACGCATAAAGCAACTTATGCGTTTGTTATTACGGCAGAAATTCGTGTGTTCAGTATTAGTACAGACTTTTAGTTTAATTTTATGACTGATATACATACAATTAAGTTAAAAGCAAGTTGGATTGCCTTTTCCCCCATGTTTGTTCCTCGCTATTTTTTAATTGTAATTTTGATGCATTTGTACAACAATTATTTCCTTTTGCTTTAGAGTAATTAGTTTTTGATGCATGAAATGAAGCAAGAACTATTCATGAAGAAGATGTAGGCACTAGCTAATCAAATTTCATCATTTAAGACACTTAATTGTAAACAGGTATTTACATTTAGAGTATGTTTTCAAAGGTATCTCTTGAAGTTTTATATTATTATCTGATCATAGAACTCGAATTTTTCGTGTTTATTAAAGAGTAACATTTTCAAAATAAATTTGCGGGTCAAATTTATATTTTCATAGGATATTTTAAAACAAAATTTATAAGCATAAAGAAATTGGAGAAACTGATTAAATGAAAAAAAAATTAAATCAACGTTTATCCAATTATTCTAAAATTTTTATTAAAATTTATAATCAATTTAACTGGAATCATTTATTTTAGAAATGATATTATATTCAAATTATTTTAAGGAATATTTTTAAACATATATTTTCTGTAGTTAAACAGAAATTAGAATGCTTTTCATTCGCCAGAAATTTTTACTTTACTTTTTGTTTTAGCACATTATATCTTTTTACGATCTTCCTGATATTTCTTAATTTGTCTTTTTGTGATTCCCGAAAAATAATATTAAAAAAGAAGAACACAAATTTTTATTCATTAAGTACAAAAGTATACAAATAAAAGAATATTTATTTTAATGTGTCTCAAAGGAATCGCTTCAGATGCGTGAAATATAAGAACAATTCGAAAAAACACTTCCTTTAAGAAAAATGAATTTGAATATTTTATCGAATAAAAATAAAATAATTCATTAATTTTTTATTTATAATTTATTAAGTTATAATAAAAAGAATTTCGAACTGATGAAAATATATCTATTGGCAAAAACTATCAAAAAGAAGACAATAACTAATTCACAATTTTTATGCAAAAGAATAAAGAAAAATGCAATAAATTCCTATTTCATTCAAGAGCATTTTCATGTTATTGTGATAATTACTAAATAAAAAACGTTACTCTTCTTTATCGTTCTCCAGAATATAAATTCTCAATGAATGCTTATGATAAAATTATGATTAAAATGCCATCCACCGGTTTTATAAAAGTGTCAACAAAACTAAATCTATGTCGAAATACAGGCACGGCTTGATCATTAAGGTACTCAAGGCATGCATAAACTATAAATGTTAAAAATAAATTTTTAAATAAGGATAAATTATTTAATAATTATTTAAATAAATTAATAATGAATTGTAATTAATTCAGTAAATCGAAGCGCATTTTCAATTGCTTAAGAAATTTCCAAGCATATTTCATTACAATTTACTTACAATAAAAATATTACAGTGCCTAATTAATAGCTTTTACTTTTAAAAAATATTCTTAATCGACATTTTTTTGGAAAACCTTCTAAAAATACATTTTAAAATAATGATTTTTAAGGTTATTGAACTAAAACCAATCAATTTATTCTCCCCCAATATTTACTTCAGAAGACAAAATTTAAACAATACCCCATAAAAACTTGTTTGTTTTATACCTATCATTAAATATTCAATTAATCTCTCTTGTTGAATAATCAAATATACCTAAAAGAATGACAAAAATGCTGAAAGAAAAACGAATAATTAAAAGACAATGAAATTTGTTTAGAATAATGTCAAATAAATAAAGAACATAACATTTTGTTCTCCATAAATAATACAATGATGAAAGCGGGACAAATAGAATATCGTATATCTTTATTGAATTTCCATTAAATTAAGCCTTTATGATTTAAGATAGAAAAATCTATTCTTCATAAAGGAAATAATTTCTAACTCATTTATGCAGTTGCATTCCTTAATATTCTAATTAGACAGAAAACTCTTAAAGGAATGATATTTTGTCATTAATTAAATATCATTTTTATGTAATTCATTTGTTCCTTTCTTAAGAAGCAATGATTATTATTTGCAGCTTCATGACTAATTTCATTCAGGTTATTTAATTAATAATCATTAGGATTTACAAATGGAAAATAATAGATACGGATACACATATTAATATAAATACATTTTAAAATATCGATTAATTATTTTTCTTTTATTTGTAATTTTAATTTAAGACATTAGTTTGTAAAATTTAACTATTGCATATCTAAATAAAATATTATTTAAATTTAGCAATAATCTGCTATTGCTAGATTTGAGTTTCCTAACAGAATAAATAAGTGTAATTGAAAGTTTGATATCAATTATTGTACTTAGTTGCAATCAGTCATGTACATATGAATCATTCGTTTGTACTTTGGATTACAAAAATTGCAATTAGTGTTGTATTTAACTTTATGTACATTACTCTTTTGACTATTTAACTCTTTTGGTGATTCCAATAGGTATACAATTAAATGCAGCCTATTATTTCATTTTTTGTGATTTGCATATTTTTAATTCGTTACATTTCAGCATTACTTTGTTGTTTAACACACATATTTAATTCGTATAAAAATGCATTAATGGATTAACACATTGTGATTCTTTCAAACAAGAGTTTTGTTCCTCATGGGGTAAGTTTAGAGTAATAGAAAATATCTGCCAAGTTAACTTTTGAATGTTTGATGCAATTCCAATTAGTGATTTTTTTGTAATTCACTGTGCCATTAAATAATTCCATAAAATGACTGCAAATTGTTGAATTAAGTTACTTATTTCTGGTGTTCTTGGAATATTGGTGTTTAAATATTTTGAATAACCAATGGTAATTAAATGCTCCATAACCATTCAAAAAATTATCATTTATACAATACGATATCGCATTTTAATTCAAGATTTTAAAAAAAGTTCACTGACTTATCAAATACTAGCAATTTTCGATTGTGCTAGTACTTTGTTAAGTTTAACAAATTGATTATTTGAATCTAAACCAATTTTCCATTATTGTGGGAAATGAACATTTTGATTTAAATAAGCTATATGATGTCAAATAGAAAAACGTCAATTATAAAATCTTTATATCTTCATTAGATTAAACGTGCTCATTCTGATAAAATTATTGAAAAATAACGAACATTTACTTAAGGTCATCAGAAGTTACATTTAAATTAGTGAATTTATCCCTGTACAGTTTCAAATGATAATTTTTTGTCATCTTTCTCTATATTCTGCACAAAAACACCATCGGTTCTTCGTAAATTTTAAAATAATTTTACTACGCAAACATCCACAATAGTAAAAACAAATAATTCCGCCTGCCTTATTTGAATGAAAAGTAAATATTCTTCGCAAAACATGAGTTGAAAAGAAAACATTTTTATTAATAATGTTACATAATTTTACATTTAGTAATCTTGGATATTCAGTAAATTTTGATTTTAATTCTGTGCAATGTTTTTTAAAATAATTTCGAAACATTATATATTCGGAAATTTACTTCCTCTTCAGATAAAATTTTGCTTTGTATTTTAAAGGATAGTATTATTTTTTTTTATAAAATATGCATGATGATTCTGAGATTATGCAATTTTATTCCTTTTACATATTTATTTCGTTTTTATGTTTCATAATGTTTTATTATTTAATTCAAAATAGTTAATAATATAATGTTTTTACTTTGAAAATAGTCGCGGAAGAAAACCAGGGAATTAGGGTTGACATAAATTTTGATTTTCATTAAATATGTACTCTTGTATAATAAGCATTATATAATAATTTTTGCACTTTCCTTATTAATAATTTCAAAAAAAAATTTAATATTTCATAATAAGAAATTCGCTGCTGTAACGCTAACAAGTGTGCCTAATACTTTTTTTGTCTATATTTCTTAGGAATAATAACGGGATGCTTAAAGAAATTATGATCTGACCTAAAAGAATTTTTATGTAGATATTAAAAAATAATCTTATGTTCTTTATATTTCAATTAAAGTTAAAAATTCCCTTCATTCAGGTCATTTCCGCTTAATTTTTAATCACGATTTTAATCCTTATTTTCAGTTTACATGACGCTTATTAATATGCCATTTTTGAATTTTTAATATATTTGAAGAATTTATTCATGGTTTTATATTTATACCAGAAAAAAAACTGAAACCTAAAGGGACTTTTGCAAAAATCAAAATAATATACTTCAAGTCATTAAAATGTTTTCAACCTTGATTTAGATTCTTTTCTTGAAATATTTCTGGAAAATTAAAAATGATTTTTAAAATATAAAAGAAAGTCATCCTTTGTTAACCCAAATAAACATGCATTTAAGATCTAATTTAAACTTTAAATAATTGTTAAGAGCTTGCGATATTTTCTTTAAAGGTATTTCAAATCTATATTTTTAAATACCTTTTCTTTTAATCTATTTTTTTATTGTGTAATACTCGGAAAATAGAGATTACCGGTGTAAGTTTTCTTTGAAATATATATAAGTAAAATTTGACTACAGGCATTCTGGCACAAAGTTGGCGCGTCTTTATCGTATTCTAGGCGTCCCGGGTTCAAGTCCCGGTTAGGGCATGGTCATTTTCCTGTGTTCTATCTGTGAGGTGTGTGAATGTGCCCTCTTGTAGAAAGGGGCTTTGAAAGCGAATGTGATGAGTGTGTAGCTGAAGTCGTCATCTAGTTGGCGCAGCATCAAACAAGAGCCGCTTATTTCAGCTTAAATTCGTTGATGAAATTGTGGGCTTGTCCATGGCAAGTGCCATTTTTAACAACACAAAAAAATAATCTGACTGGAAAAGCTCGTATGTAAATTGGCACCTGTTCTGTGAAAAGATGGGTGTTTGAAATCATTTTTTAAAATTTAAAATCAATTATTTGCAACATAGAATTGTATCGATTGTTATTCAATAGTATTAATTGATTTCATCATATTTAAGAGCTAGGGAAATAAAGAAGCCAAATTATCCTTCAAATATAATTCAATATTTATTTATTTTTACCAAAGGAAATGATATTCCTGAAACTTTCTCGTATATTCCTTGTTCAGAATGTTATTCACTTACTTTTCTATTTAACAATCATGGTCATTTAAGCATTGGTGATTATCTTTCTCCTATGTTATGCAGTAATTTTGTAAAAATTTTATTTATCATTAATAATGATACATAATTTTACATTTCATAAGCTTGAACATTCGATAAAATTTGATTTTCATTCTGTGTATTTTTTTAAATAATTTCATGGCATTATGTTTTAAGAAATTAATTATCTATTCTAATATGCTTCAAACTGTTTCTGCAATTATATTATATTATCTAATGAATGTTTTTATTAGTACGTGAGCAATTTTGTGTATTTAATTCTACCTTTTTTCTTTTTATTTCTGTCTATGTCATTATATTTGAAATTTAACCTACTATCACTTGGAAAATGGCTTACATCTGTATACTTTGAGGCACGCAAAGAATTTATCCATTGGAATAAAAAAATGTCTCTTAAGATATTCCTTGATTTAACTAAGACTTACAATTTTATACGAAGGAAGGAGTAAGATATTTTTATTGGAGAAAAGGGGAAATTTTTAATTTTCACCTCATTTTAGAAATTCTAAACACTTAAAATCTAAAGTAAAAACTTGCTTAAATTTCTCACTACAGTAATTTATAAAAGTAAATGATGTAATGTTATGTTGGATTAATTAACATGAAGAAACATTACAATTAAACTATAAAGAGTAAAAATGATTACACATTTAATCTATTCTTTCAAGTGAATAATCCTTAAGTGCACATTCCTAAAAAATAAAGGAAAAGGGGAAAAAATTGAACGGTCTATATAAAATTGAACGGTTTATACCAAAGTTATCAAAATGTGATTTATAATTGTGCGCTTTTTTTCTTCCATTCATTATAAGCTACTAAAAAAGTTATGTTCTCTTAAAAACTTGATATATGTCATAATAATTGTTCTTAATAATTAGCTTTCGTTCCTCTTGGTAATTGTAATAATTAAAATATCCATTAACTAAGGACATATTTCTTTCTTTTAGATGCACAAAAAATATGTGTTTGTCTAATCATTTAATTAACATTTTAAATGAAGTTTTTTAGGAAGACAGCATTTAATTGATGGTCTTCCCATCAATCTTGTAAATTTTCTTATAGAGGTGTATATAAAAGTAATAAAGGAGATTATATTAGCATTTTCTATTCATTTTTCAATTTATATAAATGAATAAAAGTGTTCAAAAATAACAAGAACCAAGCATAAATTTATATCTAAAAAAATTCTCCAAATTATTAAAAATACAGCAACTACAATTTTTGGAAGAAAGAATGAAACTCATTCTCAAATATTTATTACCTCTTAAAAATAATATTTATCTGAAATTTCCTGACATTTATCTTTGAATTCACTGAATTTCACACTAACGTTCCGGTAGTAAATAATGTTTGTAGCCTCTACTCGTTAAGAAATTATGGTGAAACATTACAATATAATATGTCGTTTATATATACCTGTGAGTATTTATGATATCTAAATATTATACAGTAACAGAATATATCTCGAGACTGGAAATGATTTTTTTACTTGTTGGATAATATATTAGGCAATTGATTTGCTATATAGAAGTATCATAACAATATAAATTCCTAAAATTTTTATAAGAATATAATTTTTTATTTATTTGAGCATAATTTTTGCGTAATTACTCACAGTTCTTCGATCTAGAGATCCTCACCCCCCCCCCCGATTTTGCGCCTGAGCAGAAGGCCTTTAATTTCTTTCTCCAAAATATGGGCGAGTTGAAAGATGGAAATAGAGTTCTTCACAATTTCTTGTTATATAGTATTATTAGTAGTTATATAGTAATGAATTATCATTGAAATTAGAATTTATAGAAATCATGATACTCACATGAACTCAAAGTACACAATTTCCATATTAAAATAAAATAAAAAGGTTGAAAATGACAACCATTTGAAATTTCCACTTTTGATAATGAGCTTCAGAAATTTATCTTGTTCACTATGTATCCATCTCGAGATTGAAATCGTCCATAACTTATAATCTCAAATTCCTGACATAAACTTCCTATTACTGGTTAAAAAAGTTTTTTAAGTCTATAATTTGAATAATAATCTTACATAATAAAATTCAATTGATTTTTTTAACAGTTAAACCGTTGAAATCACTAGCAACAAAATGCTAAAGAAAAGCGCACATAACATGACATGAAATATATTATAAATGGGATTATGATAGGAAATACAGAAATCTTATAAACTCATGATCACAAACTTTTGGATTTTATAACATAATTTATCTTCAAGAATAAGTGAAAAAATGAGTGAATCTATTAAAAGTGTTTCTTTTTAATGCTTCAGCAAAATCATACATTTTTGTTATATTAACACACATTTTGAATCCTAAATGTTAGGTAATAACATTTAATTTCAATTTTTATTTCTAACAAAAAATAAACCTCTAAATACAGGGTTTTTCTGTAAGGATGTTTACTTTCAATCTAAATGTAATTTTCCGATTTTGAGTTTATACTATTGACAGTAATGAGCAAATATTGACAGTATTTGCAAGAATAACTCTTTATATCTGTGGTTTGTTTCGTAATCTTTTTTAGGGTGTGTAGCGGATGCGCTAGGCCCGAACTCCGTACCTTTTGGTTAGTAGTCCAGTACCAAATCCGTTGGGCCAAAAGTGTACTTCAGTCCGAGGGATGTTGGCTGGTATATATGGCTGGTATTCACCACACTTTCATAAACCTACTCTTTTTAATAACAATTTTTGGATGCTATTAACTCTTTGCAAGCGAATAATCGCCAAATAATTCGGTAAAAATGACATGTTAGATCCTGTAAAAATACTAAACTCATGCCAAAAGTTAATATTTCGTAACTATTGTTACTATCTTCATGTAAAACTTTCACTGACCTTAAACTTTAATTAACGAGTATGCGAGAAATGTTTGCGTTCCTTTAAATTCCTTTGCAAACGCTGTATGCATTCCTTTTACATATTTTTTAGAAAATGAATATCAATTGCTCAAATTTCTTTAATTACAAGGAGAATCTTGCCCTCTATCTGATATTCTACTCCTTAATTGTCCAAACTGGTAAGCTAAAGAATCTCCTTACCCTTTGCTTTTCCAGAAATGTCAGAATTATAAAAAATTGTTCGTGCTTTTCCTTTTTCTATTTTTACTTATTTAAAATCAGATTGTGGAATTTATATGATTAAAGAAGGATTTTTCATGAATGTAAATATTAATTTTATACATTCTAATACTGAACAAATTTCTTGTAAAAGATTTTTCCTATATAACTACTTAATTTCCTAGAAAAAAAGAGAATATAGGTTTGCCAATTTACCATGTCTCTAATTTCATTTTCCAGATTTCCTTTCATGAATAATTTCAACGGCTTGCAAATCAACCCTAGTTTGAATAATTTAAAGGATTATAATTGCACCATCGTCTGTTTAACTCCGGTTTGAAAAAGTGGACATAGCATTCAATCTGAAGTTCAATTCTTTGGGTGCCTTTTTTTTTAACATTTTTAGTATTACTGCAAGTTTTATAAAATTGTTGAAAGCTTTGTTAATCAAAGCTATAAAATATATTGAATATAAAAACTATATACTATATACTTTCCATCTGATTTTACTAACTAAGCGTGTGACATCAGAGAAAAGGATTATTCAAGCTTTTGTGCCGAAAAAACTTTTTTAAACCATTTATGGCAGGAGATGCTTAGTTATTAATGAAACTAAAAATTAAATTTATAATTATATATATATTCTTCATGCGCTTTCAAAACAATCGATCGTATCGTTCTAGTAGTTTTCACCGTATGAAAAAGAATCTCTGGACGTAGGCGTGTATTTATCTAAATTTAATATATAAAATAAAAATATTTTGAAGGAATGATTGAGAATGATTGATAACGTTGTGATTTTCATTTGTTCAAACAATTTTTTTTGTAAATGAAAAATATATATGTTTTATTTTTATAATCTAATTTTTTTCGTCTCATATTGCGAATTAATACAGCAAATTATTCAAAGACCTTTAAACTAATTAATATTTCAACAAGTATCAAAGTTCTTATGTTTAATTATTATAAAAATCAATAAAAAATAAAATCAAGATTTTAAAATTTTACCAACTTTCAATATGATTTCTAAATTATCATATTAATAAAACTTTTATTGAAAAGCATATATACCTCATATAATTATTTTTCAAATTAGTATAGTAAATGTCAAAATAGAATGAGAGTTCTCAGAAATTCGGAAGCATTTCTAGTTGGCAGATTTTTTATAGCTATAAAAATGAATGTCTTTGAAAAATTTATATCTGTCTTAAATTACCAATTTCATTATAAATTGGTTATTCTTTATTCTATGATTATTCTTTATTCACATTCATTTATGTTAAATTTAGGATTTTTAGAAAATCAAATCCACCTTTTTAGCGTTAAACTCTAATGTGCAAAGTCTCTTTTGTGCTATATTTATTGTAATTTTGCTTTTAATGAAAATGCAGATGAAAATATCAAATACTCGAATTTTAATCGTATTAATATAATAAATTTCTTTATTTTTCAATTTTGTGTACCATTATTTTCACCTTCAGGAATTAAATCTAAATCAATTCAATAAAAAAAAAGGAGCATTACTTTTTAAAAATTGTTTAAAAATTTTATAATAAGAAAAAAGTGTTTCTGAAAAAATTATGTTTATCCATTATTTAGTGATTAGTTCAAATGATTAACACGATATTAAAAACATCAAAGTTTATAAAGAAAACTGTTTTATTTTCTGTAGCTGTGTTTTTTTTCTGTAGATTTTTGCAGTTATGTTTGTTATGCTAATATTTTCTGATTACATAAATGCTATTGTAAATGAGTGAAGTCAATTAAGGAGGGATCAAATTTTCAATGACATTTCAAAATAATTGTTATATATTGCTTTGCAAATTATTTAGAGCACAGTTACGTTCCTCAGCTCTGTTTAAACATTAACAAGTTTGAAACATCAAGAAATTATCTAGACTTTTTTAAAAAAAATTCTAATGTTTTTTTTTTGCTTTTTTTATCCTAAATTTAGTCGAAATTTACAAATCAAAAAAGGAATAGTGGTGCTATAGTATAAATATATTATTAAATTTGCTTCAAAATAACAATTTTTTATAATTTTTCCGATAAATAAAAATTTATTTCCTATTTCACTTGTTGTTTAACTAAAAGTCTTGAACTTCATAATGCAATCATTTAAACTACACTACCTTGCTAATTTTTTTATATAAAAATTTGCTAAATAACTTTTTTACATACAAAAAATTTACTAGAAAATCAAAGTTTTTAACTAAATAGAATTACAGTTTTATAAACCAGAAAAACAACTTCTAATATAGTTAAACATTCAAGTGAAACTTATTTTGAGACGAATCATAAAAGTGCACGACCAACTACAAAGAACTTTTAGAATAACCATGAATAGATGAACATTTTTTTCGTCCAGATGATAAATTTTGAAATATAGGCTTTCTACAATACCAAATACATTGCATAAAAAAATATTTGTATACCTTTATGATTCTTCGCCTTTCGGAAATAAGTATTTTAAATAATAAAAATTTCCTTGTGCCTTGCATTATTCAAAATCTGGAAAAAAATTTGCATCGCATCTTTTTTATGTCAGGATAAAATTGAAATTTCTAGGGAATTGTTTTTCATATAACGTTATATGCAGATATATGTGCATAATTGTATTTGTATACGCATATATGTAAACTCACACAGGCAAACTCATATATGCATACAATAAGAGTTCATAATATTTTAAAATTTTATATCAAATAAGAAATTTATATATTTTGCCTTATAAAATTATTCTTAACTAAGATGAACAAATCTTAAGATGATTTCTATTATTTAGTTCTAAATAGAATATTTATAACAAAAAAATAACTTTAATTTTTTTTTACCATTTATTTGTAAATATAAATATACATTTTGCACCACGATAATACATAAATATGCAAATTACATGTTGTAGTTTAAAGTAATTAATGATGCATTATATAAGATATTTAGACTTATTATTAATAAAAATTTATTTGAGAAATGATCTTTTTTTCTGGTTGTAAACAGCTCCGATATGTATCTTCATTATTAATCCTACCATTTATTTTTAATATTCCTGGTTTTTAAATAATAGTTAAAAATCCATGACCGCAAATATGTGCTTAAAGGAAATATATTTTTATTCTGTTCTAATTTTTAACTATAAATTTTCAGAGTTGCCTGCGATGTATATCAAAATACTAATTACTTTATTTAATCAGAAAATTATCTAGCTCAATACAACACTGAAAAATATTTCTAAATTTTTATGATAGTTGAAACTTTACTTATTAGCAATTGTTTTTTTAATATTTTTAGTCATCCATTCAATTAATTATTTTTCCAGAAAAGAACTCATTGTTCATAAATAGAAATTTCCTTGCTTTTTATATAATACTTACTATTTGTGTTATTTACTATTATTATTTTTATTACTTACCATTTACCTAGCTATTTTTTGTGAGTCAAAAGTATTATAACGACAGTCCTATATAAGAAGAAAATTTAATGTTGGGGAATGACGAAAATTGTTTTTAAAAACTTGTTTGTTGTAAAATAATGCTTATTAAAAAGAAATATCATAAAGAGGTCATGCTAACCTTAAATGTAATTGGTGAAAACTATAAAAATTTCAAAATATTTAAACTTTTACGAAAAGAAATGATTGGAGAATGTTCTGAAATTGTTATATCGATAAATGTAGAATTATTTGAGGAAATAAATGAATTATATTTGCTCAGAAATATTACATTTATATTTTAAAATGAATTAATTACTAAATTGTTTAGGAGTGAGTGATAATTATTAATATCGAGATAAATTTTTAGTTTTTCTTTTACTGGACTGAAAATTCTTTTATCATTCAATTATCTAATTTTCAAAATAATCCTATATTTTTTCCCAGCAAAATTTTTTATAATGTTAAATTTAATGTACTGAAAATAATTTTAAATTAACCATTCGATTTTTTTTAAAAATATACCTTGAAATAATATGTAGAATTTTTTTATTTATTTTAATTTACAGAAAATTATCAATGAGAATGTAAGTGCAATTTGATTTTTTTTCATGCACCCTCTATTGCTATTTTAGATTTCAAACCGATTAAGGTCAATAATCTAAATAATATTATTATATTATTGATTTGCAGTACAGTATCTTAACACAAACGTAAAAACGCTTTTCCTACTACGTAACTAAAAAGTTTTCCGGAACTTACTCTCCTCGAAAAAAGAAGAAAAACATCATTAACATTAATGATTTTAGTTTGTAAAAATTCATCTTGCACCTCATTTTATTTCATTCCTACAAAATATTCCGCATCTTTGTTAAAGAAAATTTAGAAAAGGTGTCACTAAAATAGATTAAGAAGGCTTTTTAAATTTCACTAAATAAAAAATTCTAATCCCGTTTAGGACAATGGGATTTGGAAAATCATGAATATTTTAAGGAATTAAATAAATAATGAGATGGAAAAGTTTATATTTATGCTGTAATAATGTAAATTTTATTATTATCAAAAGATTAATTAAATAGAAATAATCCTAATTTCATCTAATAATTAAAAAAAATTTTTGATAAGCAATGCTATTAAATATGACTTCACCATTTAACATGATAAACATATTAACATGATAATTTTAACATGATAAACATATTCCATAATTAATATTGTTTATCATGTTAAAATTGAAAATGCAGAATCTGCATTAAATTTAGGATTCAAGGAAGCATTTTTTCATTGTTTGCATAAATTAATTTAGAATTTTTATTTATATTTTTTATTTTTTTTGTACGAATATAAAATATTTTGCAAAAAAAAAAATATTTTTCAAAAAATTAAAATTGAATGTTTTTATGGTACAGTAAAATATATATCAATACGAAATTTAAATATTATTCTTTAGAAAAGCATCCTTGTTTATCTGACACAGTAAAAATTTATTATTTAATAGAAATAGGCAGTAAATACAGTTTCTTTTATGAGGTTCATGATTGATTTGATTCCTCCAATAGGTTCACAAATGGAGACTTTTAAATGAATTAAGTTTAAAATTGGAAGTTTTTCAAGTTATTCGCAGCATTAAGTAAAATAATTTCAAGAATAATTCTGTTTTATATTAGAGACAACTATTTGTTCAAATAAAATTCTTAATGCATGAGCATCATTTTATTGTAAATTGAGGAAGTATGATTATTGAGTTATATAGTAATTCATCATATCAAACTTTTCTTTATCCTAAACACGAAAAAATTGTTTACCTCTAAAAAATACTAAATAAAAACGTTACCACAGGAGCCATTTTTGTTTAGCAAGATATGTATATTAAAAATTCCAGTATTTTCGAGTCATTTTCAGATAACTGAAAAATGCTTGATTGCGGGATTTCAGATTTATTCATTTTTCTTTTTTTTTAAATCTATAATCTATAAGAATCTATAATTTATATTCTATTTCAAATCTATCTTAAATTTTTCACAAGAAAGTTGTATTGGGAATTTTTCATTTAGTAGTTCCAGAAACTTGTAATAAGTACCAGCTGTTTCTAATATTTATTGAAAATTTAATAAATAATAAAATTAATAATAAGATTTGAATCATATTTATAAAAATATTTCATACAACAACCAAAAAAACTGAAAATATAATAATTGCCAAGATAAAAGGTGTATGAGAAATGCATTTGTTGAAAATGATACACGCATTAAAATAAATAATGAATAGAATATAGGAAAAAAATAAAAGATTTTTGTATTAAAACTTTTGACAAAAGACAAAATTATGTTTAAGAGAAAAATATTTAAATTAATAAATAAATGCATATCAAAATGAAAAATAATTTTTATTTTTATTCACAAATATTACAGAGATATAGAAATTTATAATTCTTAGTTTACTTTAAAAAGATAAAAATTTGGAAACTTAATATGAAAATTAGTATTAATTTCTTTTTTAATACTAAAACTGAATGGCAATTTCGGTTTGTAATAAATTATTATCTCTAATATTATATTTTGCTCATCGCTCATTTAATTTCTAATTGGAGTTTAATAATAGGATTTTCATAATTTCCATTTTCTTACGGATAAGAAAAAAAAATGGATGTATAAGAAAAATCGTCGAAAATAATTCATATTTTAAGAGGGTACATTTTGGAGAAAATCTGTTCTTTAAATTTTTTCCTTTCACTTGTAATTCATTATATTTTAAACCGAAAATATGTCTTGCTATATTTCTTTATCCACCAGTCAAAAACAAGTCAGAATGACTAATCGGTCATCCTGTTGTTGTAAACAATATCATATTTCACGGATGATGTTAAGGTTCAAATTCAGAAATAACTTGAAATTCGTACATATCTGAAAGTAAACAAATGTTTAAGAAATCAGAAAAAAAAATTCCACCTCAAAAATATCAAGAATTTGCTTACTGAGCTGAGGTATTGGGGATGTTTTAGAAGTAAAATATATTATGACGAATAAATAATATGGACTAGGGAATAAAAATATGGCAGTAAAAAATTATCATAAAATAACTGGAACAGATTTGTTGATATATGTAATTTTTCAACTGTATCAATCAGCAAACGTTTATAGTTAAGCCATAAAAAACAATTAATTCTTAGTGTAGTCCAAATAGAGTTAAAAACGTTTTGCTGTAATTTGAATCATTTCTGGACATCTCGAAGCAGAACCCATTAATATGATCAATTATTTCTTATTTATTAATGCCGCTCAGTAAATTAATAAAATAATTTATTTTTTGCTTGAATATGAAACGCTAACAGTTATTAAATATGTGAATATTTACAAAGTTTTTGAAGTTTCCATTTGATCAGTTAGATATAAATATCATCCAATATTTTAAAATGTGAAATATTTCACAAATTTGCATTCATAATTTTTCAGTTTTGTAAAGATAAATTTAGTAATGTTTGAAAAGTTCAGTTCACACATATTTGCTTTAAGTAGTTTCCTTATCATCTACAAAGTTTAGAATATTAAGGAATTCATTAGAATTTCTCCCCAGTTTAATAGATAAAAAATGTACATTTTTTTCTTAATATTTTTTATTTAAATAGAATTTTTATTCACATCGTAATCTGGATTCAAATTTTTGTTTACTAATGAAATTTTTTTAATCAAATCAATCTATCTTTTTTTAATTTTTAAGTAATAAATACTATTAATAACACACAAATGATAGTTATTATCCTAAAAACAATAATATGCTTAATCTTAAAAACCTATTATCTCTAATGTAAAACATCTTGACTGAAAAAAGAAAATATACAGCCTTCAAAATATAAGAATTGTAAGGAAATGGGCCTCTTTTTAAATTAAGAAGTTATATATGTATGAAAAAGCAGAGTTTCAATGCTATAAATTCTATTCTATAACATATTTTGATTACGTCTCTATTTTTGTCCTCTTTCTTAGGAAAGTAATTTTGATAGTTTAAATAACATATATTTCTGGAAAAAAAATAAAACATAAATTTTACTTTATAAAAATCTGAGTGGGTAGTAACTTGTTAACCTAATAAAACGAAACATCTTTTATAAACTAAAAGATAGAGTTTCTTTGAAAACTATTTTAGCATTCAAATACCATTAAACGGCAAAATACTGGAATTTTAAATTAATACTTTAAAATCAATTGCTGTCATTTTATTTTGCATCAGGTTATAAACATATTCATATATATACTTACTTAAAAATAAATACGATTCAATATAATTTATGAAGTAAGTTTAATCTTTTCGTTTTAAAAAATAACAAATTTAAACACAAAATAAAAGTTTATTGATTGAATTACTGAAATAAAACAGATTAATGATTAATTTATTGCATATGTAATCGTTTAAGTGCTTTCTTATAGATTTTATAAGAAAAAAGATGTATAGAAAAAAAATTTATAAGAAAAAAGATTTTATTTTAAAGGTTTTGTAAGAAAAAAAGATTATTTTATTTTGAAGATTTTATAAGAAAAATGACTTCACTGTAAAATTCATTCTTCAGTATGTTCTACCATTTTCAATAAAACTTAAACTAATAACAAATAATACTAAATTGTCGGCAGCAGGGTTGAATGGCGATCGCTATAACCGTAAACGTTGTTTCTACTCAAATTTTTAGATTATTAGATGGATATAGCCAAGAAAAATGGTAATGATATATAAATGTCATTTTTTAACTAGGTAATATTATTAAATACCATGTGGGAGTCCTGGAAATGGGGTAGCGCGTCTTCTTCAAGAGTTGGGCTTCCCGTGTGAGATTTCCGTTCTGGGCATGGTTGTTCTGCGTTCTATCTCTAAGGTGTATGAATGCCCCCCATGTAAATGGGGCAGTGTAGATGACTAATGAGAGATTTGTTAAGTGCTGCTTCAAAACAAAAAACGCTCTTTTAAGCTTAAAATTTGCTGATACCTCGGTGAAGCTTGTCCTTGGCAACTGCCACTAATAACAAAAATAACAACTATAAATATTATTTATTGTTAAAGTTCTTATTGGCAAAATTTCATTTCAAAATTAATAATTTAAAATAAAAATATATGTTATCATTGTAGAGAGACAAAAAATAAAAAAAATTCTTCTATGATGGTTTAAATAAAATTTATTTTTAAGTAAATACTTTAAATACAATAATAAATAGCAATAAATCCCTTTGAATTATTTAATGGCTTATCAAATATTTAATAAAATCGAAGTTGGTCTTTAAATTTTTAAGTAATATATTGTAATATCCAAGTGATATTATATACTCTGATATAATTTATATGTCTTTGCAGTAAAAAGAAATTAATTAATCATGTTTTATGAATAAATTTTTATTAGTTTTATTATTTGACTTTAATATAACAGCACAAATTCAGATGCAGAAATTAATAAATTAAATATTGCTTGGCTTTGGTTGAATTGTTTATATATATGTTTTCAAAACAATGCAGATAAATACATGAGGATGCATAGACAGATAGGTTATAAGAATCATTATTTCTCTTATAAACATCATCAATTGTTATATAAAATATGAATTTCTAAATGTATAAAACATTAACATTTCTATACATTTTGTTATATTTTTTTTCCTTTCAGACATTGCTCTGTCATTACATCATATTGTTACCATTTTTTCAAATTTGAATCAATTTTACTATCGAAAAATATATAGAATTAAATGTTGCTATTAAGAAGTAAAAATAGTGTTATCTACTAGGCATATGCCATTTCAAGACGATGCACAATTTAATATTTCTGCATCAAAATTCAATCCTTTAATAGTTTATAAATATTATAAAACAAATAATAAATAATCTATAAAAATATTAGTTGAATAAAATCAGGGTTCAAAACGAATTCAATGATAATTTTAAAAGAGTGTTTGAAGCTCAGTAATTTTGAAAATAAGCGCGAAAGTTTAAAAAAAAGGTGTATTTAAATTTTAAAGACCAAAGATAAACTAAGTCAAGGTCTTTGAACTTTTAATATTATAATGTTTTTTACTTACTCATTTGAACTAATATTTTTATATAAGTTTTACATCATATTCGAGAGAAAAAAATAATAAACATTGGCAAAATTTATTACTGCAATGTTTCCTTGTTAATCATCAGTCATTAAAGGATAAAAGTATCTAACAAATATCTCTCCTAGGACCAAGAAAAGTATCTCATGCATTTTATTAATATCTTAATTATAAGTATTCATTTGATGAAATAAAATAAAAATAAACGTGTTCATTAATTAGATAAATGTTTTCTTTCTTTTAACATTAGGGAAACTCCCCAGTGAAAGAAAATAAACCATCTTATTTAATTAACAGAGCAGAGATATTATTTTAGCATATCAACATTTGGTTGATTCGTAATATATTTTTATGGAAGCTTTATTGCTCTCTAGATAACTTTCATTATTGTAATGTTGAATTTATGCTTTATGGTTCAATTAGCATGTTTTGATCATTCTTGTTCCCGTAAAATGACTAAGCAATTAATACAAATTATGAAATTGATATAAAAGTATAATTGATAAAGTTTTGAGGAATTGTTGGGGGTTAACTTCTAAATGGATATTTTAGGATTACTAAAAACCAAAATGCCTTAAAAAATGTCCAATGAAATACAGGTTTCAACCTTTTGGAAAATCGAAATTAGTTTCATTTAGAATATTATCTATGTATTAATTTTTTAGGTAATGAAAATAAAATGCTTCCACAGTCATTTCCATTTTTGAAAAGGAACTTGATGCCATGTTTATATAATGGCATTTCTCCTACCCTAGCAATATTCCTCCGAGGAAGGGGGGAGCTATCTCGAAATGAAGATGAAATGCTTCCGATATGGTGGCTGCATCTTACCACTTTGGTGGGTACAGAAAAAATTGGGAATATTGCTCCTCCCATTAATGAGGGTATGTATTTCTTTAGAGAAGGATTTTACCGTAGCCGGTTATGGTCCTTTGGACTCAACCGCAATTCTCGCCCTTATTGTTGTCTTGGCAGTTAGGTCATTCAGTATCTGTTTATTCGTGCACCTTCAGATGGGTGGGAGAATCGGGGATATGACTACTCGGGCGATGTCCATAGATTAAGAGTTCTTATATTCAAGAATTCCGTGAACCCTTGTGCATATCAACTTCCTTCAGCTATGAAATAATGTGAGATTTCTAAAATTATACTGTTTTCTAATGATATTTAAGGGGTAATTTCTACGTACTACAATTCATCACGCATGCGCACAAATTTGTAGCATCATTTTCATTTGCACAATGTTTTTTAAATATATTTTAAAAATACACGTATTGTGTTATCGACGTATTCGCATAAGAAAGGGCTAAGAGTAAAGAATGTTCTTTACATTTTGTCAACGTTGAATGATGATTGTTTGAAATTTATGTTAAAGTAAAAAAAAAATTAAAGAAAATATACTATGAAGCACAAAAGTTTTATAAATTGCTTCAATATTTCCAAAGTGACTTTGAAAATGTGAAAAAAAACTTTCAAAATATTTACAAATATACTAATATGATATATTCTTAGATGTGCTTTAAGTGAAACACATAACAATATCGTAAACATGCCTGAAAAATCCATTATTAATTATTATTCATTTCAGTACATTCTGAAGAAATTTATGTGTGAGATGCACTTTCTTAATTTGTGGTCTATGGAGACTCGATCTCCTTAAACCCCTAAATATCTTAGTGTGTCTTCTAAATATTAACATTTTGTTCTAGGTAAGAAATAGGGGAATACGGAAAATTAAATCCGTCAACATCTCAGTATTTTTTAGACTGAAGCCATTTCAACAAAGAACGAAAGCTCTCCTTGTTATCGACTAAAATATCCCGAAGTTCTCGTCGTATAATATGACAATAATATGCTCAGTCATAAGAACACTCAAAATTTTTCCTCACCATTAAAGAAAATTTTCAACTATTCATCCATTTAATGTAATTGATTTAAGTCCAAAGAATGCTTACGTTTCTTTTGTACAATTTCATCACTGTTTTTGTATGTTGATAAATTTGTTGCCTGTATTCTACTGCAAACAGTAGATACCAAAATAAGAAACTATAAAGTTCTAGCAAATTTTTAGATTTCTCTTGAGGTGAAATTGGTCTTAAAAATCTATTTTCTTATTTATATGCTTTATTTTTTTATACAAGGAAGCTTTTTTTTTAAATTCATCTTCATTTCTGATATAATTTTACCACTTTCAGATCTGTTACTTATCATTTTTTGTAATATCTGAAACTTTACCGTTTTCAGAATTTGAACACCGAGTTTTAGTTGTATCTACTATAGAGCATTTCATGCTGCTATGAATTTTCTAGCTATTGACAAGCATCATAATGTAGAAAGAGTAGAATATGGAAATTTATATGATACTATGGCTCTAAAAATGCATTTTGCGTTGACCATATATTTTTGGAATCATTTTTTGTGAATTTTAACTTTTAACAAAAAAGATTTGCATTACAATATATTTATGTTTTATATACTTATTTTTTAACGATTGCTAGATTTTTTAAAACTATTACTACAAAAAGACATAGACCATTTAGTTTTGTGATAGGATATAATATCATTATATGTGAGGTATCATTATAAATTTAATTTGCAAATCTGTGAATAAAAAACAAATCTTATTGTAGGTTTGGTTTGAAGTCTTTTACAAAAATAAATGTACATAGATTGAACATGAATGGCATGATAAATAATATTATTGTAATGATGAGATATTTCTAAGAATAAAATTGGCACGTTTACAATTGACAAGTTTACGTTATCAATGAAAATTGTTGTTTTTCATACATGGGATTTATTTTCAATTGTCTTATAAAAGGCTTAGAATAACGTTTTTTGCTCTCCGCAGGGAATAGAAAAAGGTAAGTAAATAGGGAAGAAGATAACAGATTTTATTTTTGCGGATTTATTCCTTCTCTTTACAAATAGCGCTCGATTTTATATTTTTAGAAAAATCTTTTCTTTCAAGGAAGGGAATTTCAGCCCTATATTATGTATATTTTATGAAAATACCTCTGTTTGATATTCTGGTCTCCTGTAGTCAAAACTGGGACTAGTGAAAATCTAGCCATTCTCCTTTTCAGTTTTCATAGAATGTTTAGTACTTGATATCTTTCACATTTTTAAAACATTCTTTTTATTCTATATTCTTGCTATCGGTGTAGATTTGGCAGATTATAAATGCATTTGTACATACTCATTTAATTGAAATGAATAATAGTTTATTTATGTGTCGAATTGCAAAACCAACAGTAAATCTCGTAAGAAATTCTTAACTGTGTCTATATTGTAAACTAGAAAACAATGAGTTACAACATTTTTTATCTGCTGATAAAATCGATTTAATATTAATAAATTGAAATTAAATAATAATATTAATTATTAATATTAATTAAATTTGATTTTAATATGCTTCTGATAATAATATTTATAGCAGTAGAAATAATTTTACACGCTTCGGCGTTTTGAGAAGTAGAAATCCTTTTTGCTTTCACGACGCATTTTTTTCCTAGTAAAATCAAGGAAGAGTATTTCGTATAAAAATATTAATATGAATCATATTTTATAAAAAAAGTCATATTTCTTTTGATGTACTGGACATTGAAGTCATGAACAAGACCAGAAACCTATTTGTTTTGCAATTCGTTCAATATACACGAATTTGTTAGTTATAAAACTATATTTGTATCAAATCATAAACTTTTGATACTCCTGTATAAAGCAACACACTTTTGAAGCGTGTGTACCAAGTTATAAACCTTTGAAACCTTTGTATCATGCCATAAACTTTTAAAGCAATTGGATCAAACCAGATATTTTTGAAGCATTTAGATCAAGCCATAAACTTCTGAAGTCTTTGTATCAAGTATTCTAATCAGACTGCAAACGATGTCAACAAGAATAATAAGTCTTTTGCCCAACACGTTTGACAATTAACGATGAGATATCAAACCAAGCTCAAATTTTCAAAACGCAGAGATGCAAATTCCGAAATTCGATTTCTTTAAAGGAAAATTTTATCTTGGAACAATGTTGAAGGCAGATTTTGGATCTAATCATAAAATAAAGCAAATGTAGGTGCATAGAATTGGCATGGATCTCGTCCCTAGATATTCTTTCATCAATATCGTACTGTGTCCCTCGTATATTCTTTCATCTTTATGTCATTGTGTCCTTCGTATATACTTTCATATATATGTCATTGTGTCCCTCGTATAGGCTTTCATCTTTATGTTATTCTCCCTCATAAATACTTTCACCCTTATGTTATTGTGTTTTGATGGTACAACTATTTTGTTCCAAAAATGCTTCTTTCGTCCGCGTTCTATGCTGGACCTAACTACCCAATAAATTGCTATGTCGAATTATTCAGAGATGAGTAATTTAAATCAGTGTGAAAAAGATAAAATTTTGAAAACGTCTCATCATCGTAATGCACTTATTTAGTAAATTCATATTTCAAAAACATATTCTGGTGCATCGGTTCATTTGCTTCTCATTCTTAGATCGTTTTTGTTCATGTAATTGCATTTTAAAGAACTTTACTAATCGATATTATCTAAAGAAAGAAATCCCTTTAGCTGATTAGACATATATTAATTTTAATTTATATTTATTTGAATTATTAAAGTTTCATTAAATTTTCACTAAGGACTTTTTTGAAGAAAGGAGGATTTTTTCTTGCTTTACCTAAAAACTTGGCTAGAATTTAAGATGACTTCATTTAAGATTTAACATTTAAAATATTAGTAAATCAACTTAATAATAATCATAATAATTGAATTGATTGCTATAACTACCAAGAATTCATAACTAATTCCTCTAATCTTCTGAAGTTAACAGAATGTAGTATTTTCAATCTACGATTGCATGATTGGTCGTATAATAATTCGGGAATTATTTCATATAAAATATGTTAATGTTTATTAAACTTAAAACTTGAGAAATTTATTTTTAATATATAATTCCGCTTAGTAATATGATGAGAAAAACCACTCTAAAATTATTTTGGTTTTGATGATTGATCTTTATTTAAATTTCATTTGCTTTTATACTCTTTTTTTTTCTCGCTGCTTTCCTCTGTTAAATTTAACATTATCACTTCTCAGCATTCAGAAATATTGAACACTAATACTGGTATGTTCCTGTCTTTTCTTATTTTTTCTTTCCATTTTCTATATGTAATAATTTCATCTTGAAACTCTGAGTCATATTACTGAAAAACCTTACTCAGAATTACTTACATATTTATAGCTCTAAGAAAGATATTTCGGGGGGATAGAAAAAATGGTATAAATACCGAAGACGAATGGTAAATTAGGGTGACAGAGACTTGTTACTAGTTTAATTGGTTTTCAATGAAATTATCTTATTTGGCATAAAATTTGTTAGGGGAAAATGTTGGAATAAATAACAGTTCGATAGTTTTATAGAATTCATGTCGAACACTTTATTGTTTACAATATGTAAGGCTCTAAAATTGTTAAAGTTGATATTTTCTACTAAAACCTATCAAACCAAAAATCTATCAAGAATACCAATTATTTTTTAAAACAACCATCTCATTTCAGCCTTACATAATCAAATATAGTATTATTACGTATGGAATCATTACCAAAATATATTTTTTAATTGATTTAGCATTTTTATTCAGAAAACTGGTTATAGTTGTAATTTAAATGTTTATAGGAGTTGTTTTACGCATTGCTTGAAGAAAAATTCAGTGAATTTTGTGTCTTAATATATATATATATATATATATATATATATATATATATATATATATATATATATATATTTGTTTCAATATTCATTTTTAAAGAGAAAAATTAACTTTTATGGATCTTTGGAGTTAATTTCCTTAAGAATTTGATTTAGTTTGAATTTTTCATTTGCAAAAACCAAGATGTTGACTATGTTGCATCTAATGAGATATGCCTATTCTTAGGAAAGAAAAATATAATTTTTTAAATTAAAATATCTTATCTTAAGAAAACCGCAAATACAGGAATAAATACATATTCTATTTAGTTTTAAATAATTTTATAATATAATATTAGATAAATTATTTTTTGCTTATCATTCAATAAAAAATAATTTATCGAAATTAAGCAAATATTTAAATAATCTGTGTCTTTCGAAAGACGTTACAGTAAGAACATCAGGAGAAAAATAATTTTTTAACTTAACAATTTCAATTTAAAAAAAGTTTCAAATGTGTTTGCTGTTTACATTTTGCATAAAAACAATTCATTTCTTAAGGAGAGATACTTTGTAAATCTTAAAAAGAAAAAGAGCAAACAAACATAACCCTAAACAAGAATAGCAAAATCGTAATGATTGCTGTGCTCCTGTAAAACAAACCCACCTATGTGACATGCTCTAAATATCTGTGTATGTTGTCTATATTTATGTTATAAAAAGCATTTAGTATTGTTAAGATAATAAATTACAACTGCTTATCATTTTTGAGCATGTTAATTCTAGAATACTGCAAAATATAAAATGCAACATAATATCTCCTTATTAATAAAAGAATATTTTAATTATTTCTTCTGTTATTTAAACAGCATGATTTTAACACTTTAAGAGATAATAATTTAAATACTTTAATTTACAAATCAATTATAAATGTAAAATTTCATTGTATAAAAGTATCATTATATATGAGGTTGTTATATAATATGTATTATTACATTATTTAAATTTTTATTATTCGTATTTTCTCTCATAAAAAGTTAAATTTGGACAAGCATATTAACCTTTGAGTAAATGAAAATAAAAATAATTTTGAATTTTTGGAAACAATTATGATTTTTTGTCGTTGTTATTCAAATTCCAAGCTTTTGGGAAATATGATTAAGCGTATAAGACAAATATATTATTCCTCATCTTCCTTCTTGTCTGCATTCAATTTCTTTGGAGATATAAAAAGGCAACAGCACAGAAATATTTGTGTTTTCGTTCTTTCAGCAACTCCGAAGTTGAATATATATTGCCTTATTAAGGGTTTGCTGACAAATGCAATTTCAAAGACAAGAAATGTGCAGGGACAAATGCAACACATTATTACTAAGATCCTGGTAAAAATTCCGAATATGAGATGAATGAATATAAACTGAATACGTATGGAAGGAAATTACTCAAAAACATTATGGATTGCCCTTTTTTAGTCTTGTTTCTTTACTGTTTAAGAGTCAAGTACTGCGTAGATTAATCAGTTGTAAAGCTCACTCATTCACTCAAGTGGTTTAGTGATCTCTAAGCTAAACTGGCGCGAGTAATTGCATTCATTATCGTATGCGCTTTAATAAATGCTCTTGATAATTATTAAACTCTTCTGCGCCATAGACGAACAGTAGTCGGGATAAAATATATTAACATACGATCTTTCGTGATTAATCACCGAGATACGGCTAAAATGCATGGTCTAGAACATCAAATTGGACATGTTTCATTCGAGTGATTAAAACTAAAATTTGACACAGAAATAGAATTGTATGCACAAAATCCTTTAATAATTTCATTTATTTATGAAATTGTGTTTTTAAATTGTCTAGTGAATGTGCTTCTGAAAGCGCCAACGATTTACCATCAATTTGATTTTTTTTTTGATAACTGCTAAATTATTTCTTTATAAGCTTCTTATACAAAAACGTAAAAATGGATATTTATTCCCTTACAGTAGTTAATTGTACAGATATTTAAGATATGAAGAACTCAACAAATTTACATTTTAATTTTAAAATATATTTTTGATTTCAAACTTGGAACCCAGCAATAGTTACTTAAACAATACTATAAACAAACCACAGTTTAAATAGCTTTATCTAATAATCAATAATTATGGCAGCAATGAAAAAATAATAACATGCATCCAATTACACATAAAAGGCTTCAATCGGGAAACATCTGGTGATGGATATGAAGAATGTCTAAATTGGATAGATATTTTTCGATAAAGCTGGAGCGTCTATTAATTATACGAATATTTTACTTGAACCATTATGTAATTAACTGTACAAATCTGTTTCTTTATGGAATTTACCAAGAAGGTAATTTCAGCATGATGAAGCTCCATCTTATTAATCTATACATTCACAACCCCTATTAATAAACGTAATTGAAAATAATTACGTAGATACAGTAATTCCTGTGAGTGGCTTCCTTGATTTCCAGATTTAAATAAATTAATTTGCTTAAAAATATCCCTGAAAAGACCAGATTTTTGAAAATATGTTATGGTAAATAAATTTGTGACGTCTACGATGTTACTAAATATACAAGAAAAACTTATTTCATGGTTGAGTTTATGTTTGCCAGGCCAAAAGAATGCATTTCTATCAAATACCACAGGGAAAATTAACTTCATTAAATAGTTCTATAACGACAACATTTCAAATAAAATTTTTGATACCTTATTATGAGCTAATATCATCACAGTAGCTTGATCATTTTATTAATTTCCGGGTATAATATGAATATACTTCTGACGTATTAAATATTTCACCGATAAAAAGTAGCAATAATATTTTTTTGTCTTGTTCAAATATTTTATTGTTGTCAAATTTCTTAATTGACCCATGATCTTATTCTCAAAATTCCTGATCAGCACTCATTTACTTGGAGAAACTATTTCTCTACTAAATTTAATCAGAAAACGATGAATCAATTCTAGATCTTTTTCTTAGAAATAAGTAATAAGATAGAGTGAGCTTAGTAAATTTTAGGCTTCATAATTATTTTCACTACATTTATTGACAAACAAAATAAAATATTATTGTTTATTTCATTTAAAGTGTTTTTACAGTTAAGATTTTATATCTGTCGAAGATTTAGAAATTTGAAATGTGGCCAAGATTAATGAGAAAATCCATTCTTTATTTACAGAGATCTTAATAGCCTAATTTAGACTGAAAATAAAATAAAATCTTAATGCTTAAAATAGTGAGAAAATATCTTTATCTTTTATCGGAAAAAGAAAACTTTAAAATGATTACTATGCTCCTGTATTTTAACTTAGATTATAACTAGTTACCTTTGGCTATTTATTAATCGGCCAAGAATAATACTTGAGTATTTTTCTGGATATTCATAATACCCCTAAAATTTTGTTTTAAAATTTTTTAAAATTTATTAAATTTTTTACTCATTAATGATACTTATTTGTTTCATTTATTTTGTATATTAATCTCCCTGATGAGTGAAATTATATATCTCAGAATTGAATTAAATACAAGAATTTTAAAAATAAATGAAATCATTTCTTTATTATTTTGGGTTTAACTTTTGACAAAACATTTTTCACTCGATTTTTATATCAGATATCATGGCATTAGTCATTTTTTTCATCTTAATAAAATAGCGTGAAATTTTGCAACTTCACATAATGTGACGATTTTTTCCATAGAAAATGGTCGATTTTTCCTTCCAACACATCAAGTAGCCACAATAGGAATAAAAAATCGTCATTTTCACATCTTTCCATTAGTTCATAGATGTTCATTTTCTATTCTTCCAAATAAATACTACATTGAAAATATC
This sequence comes from Argiope argentata, assembly GCA_026289955.1. Taxonomy (NCBI): domain Eukaryota; kingdom Metazoa; phylum Arthropoda; class Arachnida; order Araneae; family Araneidae; genus Argiope; species Argiope argentata. The sequence goes on along the minus strand of JAOUZG010028648.1, from coordinate 1,825,225 downwards.
CAATCTTAGACACGAAACAACTGTATTTTTTGTTGAAAAAGCTATTTTTGTAATTCATTTCGCTTCTAGTTTACATTGCTAGAATATTTCTCATATTTTTCTCTTTTCTCCTTCTTGTACAGTAAATACTGGATAGATACTGTTTTATTGCCTCGCGCATAAAAGAGACGGAAGGCAAGTAAAATCGAGATTAATGAATGATTACTCTGTTCTAGAAAAGATGAACTTAACTGTCTTCGACCTCTATAAGTCTATATAATATATTGTTTATAATTGTATATAGATATAAATATCATTATTAAAAATGCATTGAGTTAAATGGAAAAAAAATATCTATTTTAACTGAGTTCATTCTGTGGAGATCTATGGAATTTTGGATGGAATTCAAAATTTAAAAAATTTGGTATCCCATTGGACCTGGTAATTCAAAAATGTAAGTGGATAAAATTCCCTTTTAATTCATCAGTACATTCGTCTTTTTAAAAAAATATTTGCTTTCATTTTTCATTACTTATAATGAACATTAGATTTTTTTACAAACAAACAAGATTTTGCCTCAGTATGCAAGTATTTTCTGAGGTAAATACTTTCTAATTAAGACTCAAATATAATTTCTATTAAGAACCAAAATGAATTTAGCTCTTTTATATATATATATATATATATATATATATAT
>JAOUZG010028648.1:1800634-1824449 GCA_026289955.1 Argiope argentata | reverse complement strand
ATAGGCCGGATTGTTTTTATTTTTTGTTCCTGTAATTATTTATTTCATATAAAACTTATTGCTTTTGAATTAAGTATTTTTTTCTGGTTAAAAACTTTAACTATCTAATTATCAAATTTTAGTTTATTCAAATCCTAATTTACTAATTTCAATTTGTTCAATACATAATTAGCAATTTTAATTTATTTAATTTCTAATTTTCTAATTTTAATTTATTCAATTTCTAATTTTCTAATTTTAATTTTTTTAATTTCTAATATTTTATATCATAAAAAATAGAGTTTCGTATAGTTAGATATATAAAATAGAGCATAGAAGAGTAATGTGAGATGCGTGTTTAAAGTTGCTTGTTTGTGGAAGATGAATAACTTTTGATATAAAGATAACATCTCATATTTTAGCCTTCTTCTTATCTAGCACTGAATCTTGTGATAAATATGGTGGTAAGTTTTCAGAGGAAAAAAAATTATTATAACATTCATGTAATTTTTTTCATGTCTAAGCAATAATCGACTTTTAAGTAAAACTACAAGTTATATTGTCGTCAACATGCATATGATATTTCTGTAGGAAACTGCGTAAAGTTAATTATATCATTTACTGGGTCAAAATGAATGTAAATCATTAATTATGAATTCATTTGATGGCGATGTTAAAATGTAGTACGAGAAAAATTGAATAGATTTTGCTAGCATTTCTATCACATTCGATTATGAAATATTTTACCATAAAAACACTTCATATTAAATGTGCGAATAAAGGCGTTTCTAGAAGTTTTAACCAATAGCAGAAAAAAATCATTTATTGTGAAAACTTGGATAAAAAAAAATAAAAGAATCAACTTCGGTGAAAAAAAAGCTTTATATAGTGCTCTGAAAGACATAAATTGATAGTTCGGGAATGTATTGTCTCGAATGAATTTTTCAATTTTTTTTAAAATTTACATTAAAAAATTTTAAACTATTTCATATTTTTTTTAATGTAGCATAATTATTTTAAGTTAAGTTTAATCATATTGCCCAGTCATAAATAAAGTTAGTCAGAAAGAAGTCATAATAATTCCTGCATCTTTCAAGGTGAAAACATCTTTTTTCTCTTAATATAAAAAATACAGCATTTTCTACCATTGATATAAATGCTGAAATCCTGAAGTTATCAAATTATTGTAGTATCCATTATGAGCCATATTTTTCTGAAAGTAACCCATTATCAAACTATCGCTCTAATATAATTTCTCAGTACATTTTGATAAATTTAACGAAAAATAATATAAACAGCTTTAAAACTATCAAAACGAAGCCTGCAGTCTTAGAAATACATCGAAATAGCCGAATTCAGAAAAAATTTCAACATTTAATTTAAAACACTTTCAGGTTTTGTTATAAAATTATTTTATATTGTAAATTATATACTTTTATTGATATGATGATTGAATATTTTAAAATACCTTTTAGTGTCAATGGATTGAAATTTACTTTTAAGAAATTTACTTTTAAGTGAATTCCTACAGAAAATAAAATATTTTAATCATATAAAATTGTTTTTGTTTGGCATATGACAAACGGTAATTTTTCGTAAGATCATCTTCAATATTTTATTGAAAAATGTGCATAAAATTTTATTTGTTTTTCTGAAATATCAAAACAAAAAAAAACTTCCGTATTTAAATAATACTCTCTTTCAAAAACTTTATTTTTTTAATAAACACATTTTTTATTAAATTGGGGAGATTCTAGCATTTGCTATTTAAAATCCCATGATACACACATATATCTATTGGAAATGAAATTGAAATACAATTTTATTTCCAGAGATACCAGTATCGTTTATTTGCATTGCATAAAGCAAATTTATTCATGTTTCAAACTTTGTCTATGTGTGATTAAATCCATACAAAAAAATTACTCATCGCCTTTATTTCTTACCTGCATAACATTGCAGCACATAAGTAAATAAGCAGTGGCACAGAAAAGAGTTGTGTTTCCATACTTTAAGTTGCTGCGAAAAACTTGAATATATATTGCCTTATTAGCGGAGTGCTGACAAGCGCGTTTTGATAGAAAAGAAACGAGCACAGAGAAACGATGCGCATTATTACACTGATTCTTGCAAGACTCTTAATATGAGATGGATAAATAAAAAGCTGCTATATGCATAAGAAGTGGAAGGTGAAGAAGCACAAAAATAATTCATCTTATCCTTACTCGTTTGTTGGTAAAAGAGGCAAGCACAATGCTGCAGCTTCCTCAATTGCATTACTCTTACGCTTTGAATTTCTTTTCAGTATTCAGCAAAAGCAGGGATGGTCATTTATTTTCGGATTCTAATGCATATGATACCAAGATATTAATAAAAGAAAAATCGATCCTCTTTTATTTTCGATGAACAATGAAAATATTGTGCTGAGATATTTAGCATACAAATGTGGGTATGAGCGTTAGCATTATAAAAAAAAAATTCCAACGACTTCATTCAATAAAATATATCAATTGTTTAATAACTTCAATCTTGCAGCTCTAAAAAATGGAATGCATAATGTTTATTAGCGATTAATACTGGATTCTTGACCAATAACTAGTTTTCTGCGCATTGATATATGAGTCTATATTTCATACATTAACTATACTTTATCAAAAAGTTCTTATTTAATTTAAGTAAATTGTTCTTCAATTAAAAAAGTTCTAAAAAGTGATTTCTGGACAAAATTCTATTTTTCAAACGTGTTATTTTATATGTATCACAGCAAAATGTATTAGTTTTTTCTGCATTTAGCAGCACAAAACTGACATCTTTATATCATTCAATATGAATATCGTAATATCATTTATTATAAATATCCATACCTTTTTCATCATGAATACCCTTTTATTATTCATTGAGAATAGCCTTATATTATTCATTATGAATATCCATATTTTATTCATTTTGAATACCCATATATATTATTCATTATGAATATTGTATTCATCATTCATTATGAATATTGTAGAATACTAAATGGATTATATACATCACTTTTTTATAAACCTCGTAGAGTGCTGGTTCGTCTCTGAATGCTCAAAACTAATTTCAGTCAACGATAATCCACTAACAATTCCATACTTTTCACATCGGAACGCTCTCTATAGAAGGCCAAACAAGAAGAGACACGAACCAGAATGATAAAAAACAGAATTCAGAATTAACACTGAAGTGCCAGAAAAACTGGTACACTAATCTAATATCGTATAGAGCATACACGAGCACGTAACACTGTATGTTATGGATTCAACTAATTTGTGAAGTTGTTCTGTAGACATTTCACACCATTATTCCTCCATAAGCCGCAATCCATAAAGCCACGGGAGTGCGAGATGGTGAAGATCTTCTAAGAAAAGCACTTTACAAAACATCTCAGATATGCTCGATAATGTTCATACCAGGAGAATTGGGTGCCCAGGAGAGGTAACGAAATTCAGAAAAGTGTTCCTCAAACCGCTCGCTAGCTACTGTAGAACTGTAGGGTGGTGAATAATCCTGTTAAAATTGTCCACATCTGTCGGAATATAAATGGATGTAGGGGGTTAGAAAGGATTATAACGTACGTTTGACACATCATTGTTGAGTCTAGACGTATCAATGGTCCCATTTCGTACCAATTGCGCATGTTCCATAGTATCACAGAGCTTCCATCAGCTTGAACAGTTCGTTGTTGGCGGGAGAGATTCGTGGATTCATGAGGTTTTCTCCACACCCGTACACTGCAAACCTACCGATACAATTGGAAGAGTGCTTCGTCAAACAAAACAATGCTTTTTCAATCATTAAGAGCCCAATGGTGACGTTGGCCAGTCAGACAAGATGGAGAGCTTAGTGACGCTGAAGCAACAATGGTGCACGTTATGGTCAGTGGCTATGAAAGCCCATATCAAATAGGGTGCATTACATATTCCATACACTGACACTTGTTGATGACACGGAAATGCTGTACCTTATCTCGTGCACTGATGAAATGTCATCGTTTCAAGTCACTTTAATCTTGATAAGTTATGAATATCCTTATATCATGCAATTAGAATGTCATTATATCAATCATGAAGAATATCTTATATTCGATAGATATATTTCATTATATCACTCATTAAGAATATCTTATATTCGATATGAATATCCTTATATCATTCATTATTAATAGCTTTATAACATTCAATGTTCTGTTACAGAAATGAAATGATAATTTTTATACACACATTATTTTTATAGATTTAAAATAATCGATAAATATACAAAATTTGGGATCTTTATTATTATTATTATTATTTCAAAATTCGCTCGGACGATGCAATTTTCTTTTGTTTAAACAATTAGATATAAATTGAGGATATAGAATGAAATTGACATAAATAGAAATCATAAAAAATAATTAAAAAAATGTGAGATTTTGATAATTATTTAGGAATTGGAGAAGTAAGGATTAAAAAAATAATTCCATTTCTCTGAACGAAATAATTATTCCCTTCATTTGGATTTCTCTAAATATGATATTAATTGCGAGTTATAAAAAAATTAAATCATGTGCAAAATTTATTGCAATCATATTTAATAAAATACGTTAATTTAAATGTTACTTCTAAGAATTAAACCTATTTGCATTCATATTTTATATTGCATTTTTGAAAGAATTTTCGAATTTAACTGGAAATGACTTGTGATGGCAAGTGTTATACATGCACAAATATTTTTAGAGAATATTGCAAAATTAAAGCTAAAGGAGTAAAAATCTCTTAATTATACTGGTCAATTTTAGTTATTTATGTTTTAAAATTTAATACAGAAAACATTTGAAAGATATTCGCAATGAAAGAGATATTATCGAAATCGTAATACAAATGTGTCACAGAATTTTCTTAAATTTCTTAAATATGATTTTAAGACAAATAAAATAATTTATACTTTTTTATTGTTTAAGGGTTTCCATCGCAATGAACTATTCTGCCATTTTCTGGAAATTTACACACAGCGTTGATAGTGAGAGCTTCAGAGAGAGAAGTAAGTTTCTGAATGAAAATCACATTTTTTTTCCTTTGAAAGACCATTTATTTACATTTCCAAATCTGTTTTTTCTGTGATTATTATATTAGAAGATATAGATGTGTCCTTAAATAGGCATTAAAAAAATGAAACTGTAAGTAGCACAGAAAAAATCGGAAGTCATTTTTTGCACTTTAATGTCATTATTATTCACTGGCTGAAATACCCAAAAGGTTCTTTTGTGAAATGTGAATTTGTAGTGCATGTTCAAAAAACAGTGGGTACTCACTAGAAAGCTTTAAAAAGTTCTGTTAAAATATCGAGGGTAAAGTAAAGCTTAGAGATAAGGTCATAAATAAATTACAAAATTATTATGGCATTCCAATAAGACTGAATGTAGGGAATTTTATTTCAGATTCAAAGTGTAACACTTGCTGTATTTGCTCATGTTTGTTTTAGTAATAAAAAGCCAATGCATGGACAATGCCCAAAGGGAAATGATTCTTTGAGAAAATACCAAAGAGCACTTTCAGAAGGTTAAAAATATGAATACTCATGTATAGGACCCCTAGAAAATATTATGAGTCTTATTAAGCCTACTTATATTAAATTATGTGACCAAAATCTCCTGAAAAATGCTTTTATGAGAAGATACAAAATGCTAATGAAACACATGTTTGTTGAGTTAAAAACTTTGCATTTAGGAGCTAAAATAGATGTAATGTTTAGATGAATAAATAGATGTTAATGGTTTTTCTATCATAATAGAATTTTTTTGAAAAATTCAGTATTATTTCAAGTCCTTACATACTAACACAATATAGTTGCTTCGACAACAAGCGAATTGTTGTACCAAAAAGATAGTCTGCTAAATAGTTACGAAATTGTTCAGAAAAATAAAAAAAGGCTATTAGAAAGACAAAAAATAAAAAAGAGGGAATAAGAAAGGTATTGAAACAAAAGTGGTGAATTTTCAGTGCTTAAAACGAAATATTAAATTAGATGTAGAATAATAAAAATTTTAAATACATTTTTTACAGAATGAGTTTTATGTTAAAAGTTTTCTACGCAAAACATTGTTTCTCAAAAACTTATGGATATATTTTCTCAAAATTTTTCATATATAGTATCATAAAATTATAATGAATTAAAGATTTAGGCCTAATGTTAATAGTTTTTGATTCTTAGTAGTTTATTGTTAGTAATATCTATGATTTTTACAATATTTTTACCATAAAAATGCCCGAAGCACATAACTATTTTTTTCACCTATGCATTTTTTAAGATTTAATTATTTGCCTTTATAACTACAATAAATATATTGCACAGAAAAATAATGTGAATTTTTGAATTTGAATTATGTGCTGAGTATTTTATATTTTGATCTTTCATCAAATTTTACTAAAAAGTACCTCAATTAAATTAATTAAATTATATTTTTAATTTTTATAATTAGTGTTATTTTTTATTCTGAGTCATAATATTCAAGAAAATCTACTAAAAATAATAATAGAACGATTTTTTTAAAAAAATGTTCATCTGAACACAGGCGTTAGAACCTTGACGTTCTTTAACTTCCAGTGACAGTTTCTGTTTTTTTCTAGAAGTTTCTTTTTTTAATGTATTTATACCTTGGGTACCAATTTATAGATCTCTAAAACTTTTTTTCTATTCATCCAAATTAAATGTGTGTATTAAATTAAACGAATCTCCTTGAATCCCTTCTGTTTTAAGAAAGCAAGAATAACTTGACCAGAGATCGGTACCTCATTTTCTTTTTCGCTTAATATTTTGGCTAGAGGATATTTTCTCCTTCTTCCATAGTTCCAGAATCATTAGAAGCAGAAAAATGAGCATTTTATTTTCTCTGAAGAGGCGAGTTTTTTTTTCTCACTTTTATTGATTTTTAGCAAACTCGTCTTTTGCTTGATTATAACAATATATAGATATATAACTTTGGTATGTAGGTCGTATTAAAAATTATGTAATGTATTCCTTGTAAATTGAAATATGTATGGTTAGTACATAAAGTGGTAACGTCAATTTAGAAATCTTAGAATTTCCTTTAACGATTGATTTTTTATATATAGATTTAGCCCATGACTATCTTTTAAAGATAGTTATAAATCTTTTTTCTTCTTCTTTCTGAGTAAATCAATATGTTATATTAAACAAATCTCAATAAAACGCATCTCTATTATCTAAGGGATGGCTTGACGAGAGATCGGTATTAAACTTTCTTCTTTGCTAAATAATTAGGTTACAGTACATAATCAACTAATGATATATAATAATGTTTCCATTGTTTCCAGAATGATTAGAACTTCCCCTTCTTACATAATTCCAGAATGATGAGAACTAAAGAAATTAGACTTTTTCCCTTGAGAAATTAGCTTTTTTTCGCTTTCTTTTACATGATTAAAATCTTTTTAATGAAAATATTTACCTTTTAAATCGAAGTGTGCATGGGTAATATATAAGTGGAAAAGTTAATTTAAAATTATTTATTTTGTAATAAATAATTTTGTAATTCTATTCGCTTTAATTGTATATTTAGAATTTAATTTCACAGCATTTACATTTAGTGAAGGAAAAATGTTGTAACTTGATCAATACGAAAGAGAAGAATTTATTTTAAAAAGGTTATATAAAATTGCCAAAAAAAAATCTGAAAGTTATGTTTGCTACGTTGATTTATCTAGTTTGCAAGAGAAAATTAAAACGTCCTTTACATGTAATTAAATCTCAAATTAACGAATAATTATACAATTATAAAATTTTGATAAATATTCCCTTCTCTAAAAAAAGGTATTTGGATATTGTGTATAAAAATAGTCAATTTATGTTATCTCTTCATAAAAGAAATTATAGGAACGCATGTAACAGGATATTCTTGTTGATTTTATTTTAAGGTTTTCAGTTCAATATAGCAGCTGGTAAACAATTAAATAATAAAGTTGAATTACCTTGATTTAATTCAGCTCCCACAGGCTCACGGTAAAAGATTTAATAAAAGAGACTCAATAGTTGTTTTTGAAGAAACATGATCGAAATGTTTTCAATAAAAATTAAAACCGCTTTCCATTATTAGATTGAAAGAAACATCCCAAGGAACAATGCACATAACAAATGCCGTTCAAAGCAGCGCATAAAAAAGGCCACCCCCCCAATCTTTATTTAGTATTTTTTTTTGTATCCTAACGAAAGGTTCGTAAGTTTTGTTTTATATAAAAATTAATTATAACTCTACTAGTCAGATGGAAAAAAAGCCTTGCCTTGCCTGACGAAAATAAAACACGTCTTAAAAAATTTAGAATCACGAGAAAAATTAAATGAATTTAAAAATAGAAGTAGATAAAATTTTGATAGATATCTAATATTTAATAATTTAACATTATAATAGAAAATATTCTCGTTGTTAATTATAATAATGATTTTTTTTTCTTTATATTATAGCAATCTCTATTATATATGACTAAAAATATTTTATTCTTCTCAAGAAACTCATTTAGTGTCTCTTATCATAAATAACTGTTAATTGAATACTTTAAATTCTTGTAGTTTGATTAAGTAGCAATACCATTAGGAAATATTTGATTTCTTTTTTTCATATTTTCTAAACATTTAAATAAGAGAATTGCAATTGCTAAAAAATTTGCCATCGAGAAATTTGATAAATTTTAGTCCGAAAAGGACAGTCATTAGAATGATACTCATATCCTTCAGATAACTTTTTATTTGAGAGTAAAATTTAGATTTAAAATTGATAGAAGGAATTAGGTGAGAGAAAATAGGCTGAAAATGAACGAGTAATAACAACTGAATTATTAGGGGGGAGGGTCTGAAGTTTGACAGTGTCTCATACGATAAGAAGAATTTATAGTTTGCATTTTTAATGATACAATGAAGTGATAAGCATGAATAGATGTAAGGCAAGAAAATATTAAATCATGTCTGAATTTTTTAAAGGTTCTTAAGCATTAATTTTTTAAAAAATTATTTATTTGAAATTAAACACAACTTATTATCAAAAGAAACTGGCTTCAAAAGACTATTATGAGCATTAAAAATATATCTTAAAGTCGGAATTCACCAGTTCATATTTCCCCACACGTAATACGGTAAAGTAACATTACAAGTAACGGGAATCACATAAAAAATAGAAGATTGTAGTGAACATTAAAAAAACAACTTCGACACGCTCAAAATCCCCCCATTCACATTTTCCCATACATAACACAGGTAAGTGTCATTACCGAGTAACAAGAATTACAAATAAAAAAAGGCTAAAACGAAAACCGAGGGATTCTGATTCCCCTGCTTCGCGTACAACTATTTATTGACATTAATGAATATGTTTTCGCAACGATTTGTCTCACCTTACGAATGTAAAAAAAACAATATACACTCATGTCCATAAATAAAGGATAATGCAAGTTTAGGAAAATAAAGATTAGGAATAAAACAAATGTGACTTATTTGTAAAGCCTATTTATTAAATAATATGTAAAGAGAAAAAAAAGATTCTATGTTTGACACCATTAATAAAAATTGGGAGTTTTTGCTCCCTTGAATTTAAAAAAACCTATTTACAAAAACTAATATTACATGGTTGTTATGATGGTTAATATATAGTATGTTTCCCAAATGAGGCAATATAGTCCGTACAACGCTTAAGCATGCTATCAAATTATCGATACTTAGCATGCTTAAGCGTTGCTTAGCGTTAAGCGCATTATCGATAATACAGCATTTATCTAGACTTTCCGGAGATCCGGTCGACATGTAGAAGGTGGCTGATGGGCTGCAACTCGTCGGCTAAGCACGTATAGCACATATGCTCTTCTGGATTCAATTTCGGTGAGAATGCTGACCAGTCTATACTGGAGATACCTCCAATCGAAGACATTCGTTTACAATGTTTGCAGTGTAAGGACGGGCAATGTCATTAATGAACTAGAATACTATGCCCATGGCGTCCCGAAACAAACGTACATATTGTTCCAGAATGACGTACATATATATTTGGCTAGACATAGTTCATTTTTGAATATGAAGGTTAGTCCTGGAACCCAAAATAATCATCCCCAGACAAGCAATACTGCACCAAAATAGCAGTGTCGTTTCATTATATTCTCTTGCCAATTCAAGTCTTAACATTCAAGTCTGATGAAAAAGCTGGGCAATACATACGGATGATATCCTACCCTTTAATCAAAGGCATTCTTTTACGATGTTTTCATAATAAGGATAGGTGCCGTTATCTATAAAGACGAATTCTATGTCCATGGAACCTCGAAACAAACATGGTGCTCCACAATGACGTCTCGATAAATTTGGCCTGACACGTTTCCAACATGCAAGTCACTTCTGTAAACCAGAATAATTTCTAAATTAATAGGGCGTCATTGTTGAGATGATTTTATAAAATATCTGATAGCAGAATGTACGATGATTATAAGAATTTAAATTTGCTTGCAACACTCAAAACGTATTTTGAATATTTTGTGATTTTTTTTTATTTTTGCATTATAATAATAAAAAATTTTTAGAAACATAAAATGCTTCCTTGCAATACAAAAATGTTAACACTGGTATTATTCGGCTTTAAATTTTTAAATTGTGATATAAGAATTCCAATGTTTAATCAAAGCTTTAATCAAAATAAGGTTTTCATTTCTTTTAAAATTAATTTTTTGTTTAGATAAATTAAATTATTGTCAAAATTTAGATAATATTAAGAGGTTTAATGAATTTTTTTATCAAATATAACATTTAAATTCGAAAGTATAATGTTACAGGCATTAGACATCCTAAGTACTTAGATTCTGCTAGAGATAATATACTTTCTAGAAAAATAATACTTATTATTGGAGATTAAGTTTGAGAGAGAGCGAGAGAGAAATTCAAATGGTTGAGATTGTAACTATTTGGCTATATAAAACAGAAAATAAGTTCTTATTAATATCTATTTATCGGTATTTTTATCGTTTTTTGTGTATGTATACATAAAGAAAATAACAAATCTGTGAGATAATTTTTTATTAATAAAGGCGACGGCCATGAAATTCAATGGTGACTATTCCGTCACACAGGAAATCACATGGAAACCGCCAAAACCGCTCCTCCGGTATATCATTAGTGAGAAATAAACTACGAGAAATTAACACGATCTTAAGGGCAAGAGACTTTGTACCGACCATGGTACAATCCCTCTTGTAGGAAGTATGCTCCATCCTCTGTAGAGGGTAGATACCTCACACCTTTCTTTCCCCTCCCCTGGGTGGAGAGTACTTATAACCTTTCTGAAAATTTCTTATCTGAGTTGCCCTCCTAGAAGGGAGTAATACAAAAAAATAAGAATTCGGAGATGAATTTTGGTCATATTTCAAACTGCATATTTACGAAAACAAGTGGGCGAACAAATGATCAGACAACCAGTAACCGAATTAAGTCAGAAAATAAACTATTCTTTGAGACTTGTGCTAGACGTAAATATTTCTTGAAAAAAATATACAAAATCATATTCTTAATTCTGTATATTTATAAAAGGATATATGGAATATTCAAATCAAGTCAAGAGACAAATAAAATATAACTAAATGTTAAATACACATTTATCTTGCGATTACAACTGATCTCAGAATTTTAGATGATTATGTATACAATTATTCTCTACAAATAATTGGAAAAAATTGGCATATTGAAAATTACATTTGCATACAATATTTAGGGCATTTATTCTATTTATCTTTATTTCTCATATGATACGACAGCTAAGTTTCTGTAAATTAGATATTTTTGAGAGATTAATATAAGATGTTTTATTTACTTCTGTTCCACAGTTTTGTGCAAATAATCTCTTTTATGGTATTTTTAAATAAGTCGAAAATGAAAGAATATATTTAGTGATCTTTTTTTTTCATCATATTAAACACTATCCAGCTTTTAATTGCTCTGAATCTATTTTTTGAAAAGTTTTCTTTAAAATCTGAATGGAAACTTTTCTTCTCGTAAGAGAGGTAAAAGGTTTTGCTTTCTATTCATAGTTTATTTCGAAGCGTCATTTTACAATAAAAATAAAAATTGTTTCTATCTTATTATGATTTTAATCTAAACAAGCAATTGCTGTAAAAATCAATTTGTTTTAAATCAAATAATTCTTTAAAAATTATTTAAAAGTGTCAACATATATATGTAAAAATATAGCTACTACAATAACATATTTTACAAAGATTCCATTCTTTACAAATGTTGTTCAAGAATCTTAACTAGTGTTATTTATGACGTGAAAATAAGTTATTGTATGACGTATCGTAGATTCAGATAAAGTTAATTTAACAACATAAAGAAAAACTTTTTTAGAAATTTTAAATTCAAAGGAAACAATATTTTGATTATTCATTTTAAAAATTAGTTTGAAATGAAATAAATTATTTGAAAGCATTCCATTTTTTAATATGTCAAACGCTCCATTGATTTTATTTCTTTTCCTTTTCCTTTCTTTTTCGTTGTTTGATCATAAAAGTCAAAAAATAATACATCTTTTCATATTACAACAAGAACCATTTTAGATCAAACTTAATGTTTGCCGATGTTAAGAAAAATTTTCATAACAAATCTGAAATATTTGTCTCTTACATTTTTAACAACATATTTTTGATAAAATAAATAGAGAATTCGTAAATCTCTTTTGAACTGCAACTAATCGTTTATTCCCCTTCACACTATAAAATTTTTAATGAATTATCAATAAACAAGATAACATTATCTATCGTTGAAAAAAGAAGTTTCTAAGTATCATTAAATTGCAGTAAAATGAACAGAAAATTTAGAGCAAACAAACTGAAGAATTGAGAAAACTATTCTTTCGCACTTTTTTTACACCGATAAACTGATAAGAATAAAATTAAACTGAATTATTTTCAATACTTTCAAATTCGCTACTTCTTAACGGTATTGCAATGCCATAAGCCTCCTTTTCATTCTTTTTTTTTTGCTGGTATCCGCATAATAATGTGAATAATTTTTGTCTTCTATCTTTCAAATAGGTTTAAGAGCATTATAACAAAATTGGCTACATCAGATAGTTAATTTTTCTACAGCAATTGATAGTTAACTGTTACTATTTTTTATAATATGCTGCTTAATGCTATTTTATGGAATTTTAAATTTAAACAATAAAAAATATTTTAAAGTTTTACTATATTTTTGAGAAAATTAATTTATAGTTATCTCTTTGTATGTTTGAAAAGATATCATCATACTGAAATAATGTTGATGTGCAACTAAAGGAGAGTAAATTAAGAAAATTGAAAAACAATAAATACATTAATTTTACTTTAAATTGAATTGCCGTGGTTTAAAAAATTGTGCATGATAATATATGTAAACCATATAATCAATTTTATGATATATGACTATGCATAATAGCCCAGGCAACATAGAAACATTTTAAAACAACATAAGTACATTCATTCATGTTTCTTCTTTCGACTTAATCACGTAAATATTTAGAACGATGATATGCATTAATGAATAAAATGGTTTTATACTTCATTTTGTCATGATAAATTTTGAGAAAACAAGTTGTCTCATGCATCAATGCTTTCATTTATTCAAACTAATTATACATAGTATACTCAATCCTTTTGAGGACGCACTTTCATATGTAGGTATAAAATCATATTTATATGATTTTATATCTATTCAGAGTTTAATAAAATGTTTTTTAAAAGAAATATGAAAGTATTTCTTTCATTTTGAGAGCCATTTCTTTTTTTTCTTGCTGTGTAGAAAAGTTAGTGGTTCTTTACAAGAGCGTTGATAGTATAAATGTAAACATGCTTTGTAAACTTCTTTGAATGATTCTTTTATGAGGGTTAAAATCCTTGGTTCTGTCTCAATAAATCAATCCTTAAAATAATTATTCAAAAATCATTTTTGAAATATATAAACACAATATTTTAGTAAAGTTAAAATATCATATAATATTTCAAATTCTTCGAACTATTACAAAATAGTACAACAACGGTATTCATCGGAAGTTTAAAATAATGGTTGGGTGCTCCGAAACATTGTCCAATAATTATGTTGGAAAAACAGTGAAAAGACTTACCGTCTCCCAATAATATTGCTAGTACTTTTGGAGGGCTTCATATTGAGCTCTTAAAATTAATTTAATTTAAACCTTTGATTGTTATTTTGGATTCACGATGAATGACAAAGTTGTACTTCCGTTTGTTTTCTTGTAAAAGCACAGCGACCATAAAGTATTATTCATTTATGAAATGTTTATAGTTTCTAATATGCTTCTGAGTAAATTCATGTTGAATATATATGTGCTTTGTAATAAAACGCTTTCTATCACATTTTATCATTATTAAAAATATTTTCGTGAATAAATACTTAAATATAATAAAAAGACGCAAATTTAACTCGACAATATTATCACTTAGACTGTGATGATAGTTAGAATAAGGGTAAGAATTTATAAGAAAAATTTAGTTGATTCTAATTTATAATCATCATGAAAAATATAGAATATACCCCAAATATATTTTGAAAATATTTACTCCTTAGGCTCTGATGAGATATAGAATAATAGCAAGTTGATATAGACGAAATTGAGTTGGTTCTAATTTATAAAACAGCTTGAAAATACAGAAAAGTTACTACTTGCTAAGATTCGTAATTTTAAGCCTTGTATAGATAATGTAAATAACACTGCATATTCTTTTCTAATTCAAAGTAATAAAAGGTACACAAATTACTTGGAAAATATTATTACACTTGCCTCTGATAAAAGCTAGAAAAAAAGTTAAATCATCATTGGAAAATTCAATTTATTTTAATTTACAATCGGCATAAAAATATATGAAAATACTACGTGATATGATTCATAATGTTAAAGCTTTATAGATAATGAAACTATTATATCATATATATATTTATAAATTTTTAAACCATAATAGTAGGATGACTTTATACCGAAGAAATCAATTTCCTTTTGTGTATGCATAGATAATATCGGTCCTAAACAACCTTAATATCATCTTATTTCAAAATGGGCCACAGGACACCCAGTTGACTATCTCTGAATTGAGTCCAACATAACATTTAGAAAATGTAATTAAGTATTAAAACTATTTTCACAATGCTAGTAACAAATAACTCATATCGATACATTTCAAATTTGTAACTCATATCTGTGATTAAGTTGTAAAGAATTAAAATAATTTAAACCTTTCAGACGTTTCAGTTTCATTAGATTTTGTAACATCTATAAATTTTTCCATTAAAGAAATCAAAAAAATATTTTCTATACAACATATATAATTATTGTTTGTATTAAGTAACTCCAAAAATATCGTTACTTTTCAAGCTGTTTATTGATAATCGAAGAATAAAGAAAGACAAAAGAGATTACATATAAGAATAAAAAAGTAGCCTTTTCAGTATAAACTATTCCATAAATAACGAAAAAATGGGTGGACATCTTTTAGTTCTGTAATTCATGTTAGTATTAATATCAATAATAATAATAAAACGGAGAATCTACCTAAGGAAAATATAGTTACATTTTTCGTTAAAGATGGAGACTTCTTTCAACCAAAAATGATTCGGCTGAAAGAAGTAAAAAAAGAATCTGGAAGATGAAAGAGAGTAGAGATAAATACAAAAAAATGTCTCTGCCTTTTCCATAAAAAAATAAATCCCCTTCCTTGTTTACTTTACTCTTCCTGCTGTCGTTTCTGAAGTTTGAGAAGGCAAAGTGGACAGTCGCCGAAGAACTTTGACATTGCGCTTAGAATTTACTTGATTTTGAAGAAAAATACCCAAACTTAAATGTAACTCCCTCCTATAAATGTTGAAATACATATAAATTGTTCAATTATATTTTGTAGGAAATTCATATCACCACTCTTAAAATATGGTACCAATGATTAAATAACAAATATATGAAAATGAAATGAAATCAGAGTTGGAAATAAATATGATCAAAACATGGAGATATTTTGTGTTTTGTGGTCCATATTTACATACACTACAATATTTTCTTTATTGTATCATTTACTACTGAGCTTTAATGTTGTATATCACAATAAAATATTAAGGAATATTAATGCATACAATGCAAAATAAATTTTCTATTGCCATGCAAGAAATAATTGTTTTATCTTCTAGGATTTTAAAGAGTTTTCTAATTGTATATTGAAGAATTTGTAAATATATATTATGACTAGGGGGAGATAATCACCAAAATATTTTTTTCACTAGAATTCTTCAGTGTTACTATTTTTTTAAAAAAATTTTACTAAAAGATTTTTTAATTGAATTTGAAGATTATATGTTATTAAACAAGAGGTAAATTAATTTCTTTTAATTTTATTTCGCATTATTCTTAAATTTTTTAAGAATGGTAAAAGATTTTGCTAATATACCTTAGTAAGTACAATAAGCTGCAAAGGCTGTAAGTTATTCCGACACTTATTATCTCACAATAAAACTGTAAATACCTATCGTAGAACAAATCTGTTTTCTATGAATGCATGACCTTACAGCAGGTCATTTTCCTTTTTAATATTAAAAAATCTCAATTTCTTCTATTGCAAAGCTAGCAAATCTAGATATATATTTTAAATACATGTCTAGACAGAAAAAGCTCAAAAGCATGTAAAATATGCAAATATCTTGCTAATTTCCATAGGATTGTCTGAAATTCATTATTTAGGAATTTTTCATCATTCAAAAAAGTTTTAAAGTCAAAACATTTTACTTTAGAGTTGGAAAACAGGAAGATAAGGCAATTATGTATTTGAAGATGATTTCTTAATGAAATTTTTATATTTCAAAAGATATTATGCATTCAAATTGAATGACACATTTTTCTACAATTTTTCTTACATTAATTAAGAACAAAAAGGAGATCACAAATTATTAACTGGATGAACTAATAGCATTTATTAAAAATCATAACATTAAATTTAATTACAAATGACTATGACAAATTTAAGTTGCAAATATAATTTTAATTGAAGATGTTAACTCACAAATTTAATTTATTAAATTCCTGTATTTTTCCATTCTGTAAATTACGTTTGCATTGATTCGATGTTGATTATATATTTTGAATCAAAATTCCTTTTTACTAGGCTCTAAAAACAATTGGGGGGAAAATTCCATACATATTTAAAAATTATATTTTTTCAGCAAAACATCCATGCACTCTTATACAACAATTATTTCCTTCTTCAATACTTATTTGAAATTCCTCAAGATATATTTTGCCGCAATAATCGTTTTATAATAAAATTATCTAGATTTGTAAATATAATCAATCAAAAGTTTTTTCTGCAACAGCATGGCTTTTTGTTCCTTACATATGCATTGAAAATGTGGGTGAAATGACCTCATAATGTTTTTTTAATTAAATTTTTTAAACTGAAAACATAAAATCTTTAATAAATAAACCAGAACAAATATCATTAATCAAGTTTAACTTGAAATTTCTAGTTTGAATATTATAATCCACATTAAGAAATGATAAATTTGGTTAATAATTCAATGCATTGAAAAAATATGATAATAAAATGAAAGCTTCCTGCTTCTAAAAATGTCTTATTAAACAGGAATAAGATAGATTTAAACAATTCTTTCTCCCCCAAATATAAAAGTTAAAAAGTTTTTTAACTTATGCCAATAGGTTAGTAAAATCAGTTTAACATTACCTATAAGAGCATATGAAGAAAACTATTATCTTTCTCGTAATCTACGAATGCGAGGTAACAAAACGAATGACTCTGCAATTCAGAAAACTGCTTTATATTTGTTACATGAACAATAATCAAGCGCGACAAAGATGGATTATTTTATCGTAATTTCGCATTTATTTATTTATTTATCAAAATAAGCAATACTAAACTCGCATTGTAAATCTGAAATAGGATTCCATATTATTGTGTGACATTTTTTTATAAATTGTTTATTTATTCTATTCTAATTGTAATTTTTTTTTCATATTCAATTTTTCAAAAACTGAAAAAAAATTGAAACGTTACTACTTTTGAGCCATCATTAAATGACTTTTATGAGCTAATAAGATATAAAATATCATTAATTTTTGTTGTATATTGTTTGCTATCTTATTTTGTATTATTCAGTGTATACCAGTGAGATACAGTTCAAAAATGGTATGGATAATACATACCAGTTTTGTATTATTCAAATACTAGTATTCAAATACCAGTTATCTTCTTTCTGCATCAGATACAATTAATATATTTTCAAGGAATAAAGCCTATTAGGTTCAAAAATATCTTTATAAAGTATTGTTATTTATCTAACATAAAATAGAAATAAATTTTCTAATTACTTTTTGCAGTGATTGCTATTCTTGTTATAAAAATTGTGTTCAATATCTGTTATCTGTTTAAAATACGAGTCGTTATAGTAAAATTTCTTTATAAATTTACTGAGATAAATCAGAGTAAAAATGACATATAAATTGAATTTTTCAATACATAAAACACGTTACAAATTTCAAGGCTTTTTTTAGGAATTAAAAGTTAATTTTGTTTTCAACTGAAACTTTTAAAGTATGGTTTATTTAATTTTTTGAAATAATTTATGATTCCTGATTATATTATTCATTTAAGAACAATAAAGTAATGAATGAAAATGTTTTTAAAGAAGAAGGGCTGAGATGTGTTTATTTAAATTCGTATATTGTTCCCTACTTTAAAAATAATTTAAAATGTTGAAGTTATTACAATGAGCAATAATCTTCTTCAATTTACAAAAACAAATACTAACCTTTTAAAAATGAATATTTACATCCCTTATTCATTTTATATTTCTAAATTTACAAATAGAAAATCAAACTAAAGTTCAACTTTCTCTTTCATTCCTTAGCTGACTAAAATGGATGGACAATTATCTCTTTTATATATATTTTTGACTCTTCAATCAGATTAACAAGCCTGATTTCTAATTTCACAATGAGGAATTGACTTGCATCTTTCAATTAACTTTCATGGCTAAATTATACACTTTACCGAAACTACTATTTGAAATTTGAAACTTCTTATGAATATTTCATATAAATTTTAGAAACCATTATTAGCTTATGATTTAGGTTATTAGTTGTATTTATAAAACTTTTCGTATCTTTTTCAGTTAATATAATATTTATGTTATATTAAACAGAAAAGGAAATTAATTAAAAATAAAGTATGCTCAATTTCATTATGTTATGTAATCTAGATATTTTTATTATATTCATAAATATATTTTATTAGAATATCTTGAATCAGAATTCTCTCAAATTATAAGAAGTGAATTTTATTTCTAAAATATTTTCAGTTGATAAAATGCGATTGATGAATATTAACGTTGTTTTACAAAAAATATTCAAAAAATGGAATGAAAGAGTAGTTTTGAAATTTTTCCCATTTTATGTTTTAAGAAGAAATATAAAAGTAGTATTAGATGTCCTATATATCCTTTATATTATTATAGCTAAAGTTTCAACCCATCACATACTTCAAAAAATTAATCAATGCCTAAAAATATTTATTTTTATTTGTTTTTAAAAATAATTACTTAAAATCACAATAAAAATTTATCAATATTTTAATTTTTAGGTACATTTCAAAAGCTCTCAAGAAATTATACTACTTTTCTTCTCTTTAATTTGGTATTTCATTTATCAAATATCATTGTTACAAAATATCAAATAAAAAGTTTTTAAATTTGTAGGCTGCTGTTAATTAAGTTATTAAAAGAGAGTTTTTTTTCAAGCTAAGAAAATCAGTTTAATACTTGCAGAATATTAGTTGCTTAGAAACTCAGCATTTTATATATTGCAGTATTAATTGAAACTAAATATAACCCAAATTTTTCTCATAAATTTTTTTGTATTTGGCTCTTTAAAATAAATATCAAAATAATTGTAATAAAATAACCAAAAAACGTCAAATGAATAAATTTAATTGCTTTAATCAATTGCACGGGGAAGATTAATTATATTACAAGCCCGGAATGTCAACCAAGAATTAAACAATGCATTGCAAGCTAAATCGATAGTAAATTCTGGAAATTTTTAGCATACATATTTTAGGAAGCACAGCATATTTCTACTCCCACACAGAAAGGATATGTTTACATGTTACAAGATTGTCTATAATTAAAGGCATTTTCTTCGCCCACGCATACATATTTTGTTGTTTACAGAGTTCTTAGAAACATTTTTTAAAATGCCTCACGTAATTAAAATTTGACTTCCAGTAACAAATGCGAATTTATTTTTAGCTACAGAGAACTTCTATATTTAACTACTAGAAAAAGAATATTTTAAGGAGGCTAGCTATTGTATTCTGTATCAAATGTTTAAACCTTGGTGGAGTATTTTCTTCTCATTCGAAACAACTGAAAGATATTCTAGTTTTTACTTATTTTTGTTGTTTTTTTAATTCTATTTCCTTGACTATTTTAGTCATTTCCGAGCTAGTTATCGTTTTTATACTCTACTTCCTCTTATAATACTTTTCATGTTTCTAAAACGTATTTTTGTAAAAATAACTCTTACATTGTTATTGAATTTTCCTTAAATTGTTCTTGCACTTAATATATAAATATAAGCTTTTTAGAATATACATTTTATAAAATTCCGTGATATTTGTTTTAATCGATGATTTTCAGAAAAGTATCCTCAAAAGAATTTCAGATATGACTTTATTCAGGCTCCAATTTATTTTCAAAAGACACAGATATCAGCAAAGATTGTACCAGAGCCTTTGAGCAATCTTTTACTCTTCTATATCTAAAGGTTTATAAAATCGTAGCTTAGAGTTATTTAAAACTAATGATACAGATTTTATGTTAATGTTGAAAAAAATGTTTAGTTACTAATTGTTTTAAGAAGCCTTAAAATTAAAATATGATTTTGGGTAATAATTACACAGTCATTCATTTTATATTTTGCATAAAAATAAATATCATTTCAAAAATTATGCATGCATAATCAGAGTAATAAATCTTAAGTAGTAGAATTTGATTGGATTATCAATGGTAAGTTTGTAGATGCAAGCTAATACTTAATAATACTATATCTGTTTATTTTTAGGATTTCGAATTTTTATGCTAATTCAGTAAGCAATTTTACAAATATTAAAAATGCAATTTATTAATATACTTATTTAGTAATATTTATTATATTGATAATATATATTTTATTATATTACTATGGAGCTTCACATTTTCCCCGCCCATTTCGATGTTATATGAGAAAGTTGCATGTTCTCAAGTTTGAACTGGTATTGATCCCTTCCTCTCCAGACAACAAAAAAATAATTGAAAAAGACTGTTTTTAAAAAGTCAGGTGCAAAAAAGCACAGTTACAAAAATATAAAAAGAAATAGCTTAGGATTATTTAAAATTCAGAAAAAAAAATATTTTTTTAATTTCCCATTTTACTGAAGAAATATAAAATTAGAATCTGAAATTAAAAATATAGTGTGTATATACTTAAAGTTCCCTTTTGAAATGGATGTTATAGGAAAACTACTGGATCAAATGTTATCAAACTTGATAATAGTTTAAAGGACATGGAAAATTTTCAGGCTCAAAAAGGTTCAAAACTAATCCACAAAAGAAAAAATCTAGATGTATGCAATATTATTAAACAAAATAAAACATGAAAACATCACACACACACACACACACACACACACGCACACACACATACATCACACACTTATGAAAGATTTCACAAAGCTTTTCTTCTTATTTCTCTTCATCTAATATCATTGGACAACCCATTACTATTTGAAAAAAATAAATAAACGATTCAAGTTAGCAAGTGTTCAACAAATCGAAAGTAGAAAATGAACAAGTTCAACAGAGAAAAGAAAATCCGGCCCGATGACTTTCTCAAGGGTCACCATCAGGCAGGGATTCCAAAACAGGGATTATTTTGTCTAAAAGGCTTGAGTGTTGTCTAAAATTTAAGCCGTTTTTGTGACCCAAAATATCATAAATAAGGCCTAAAAGAATGCAAATTTTATAAAAGTAAATGAAAAATAAATAAAAACGCGCAATAATTAACAATAGAAGAAAAAGCACAATAATAAACTATAGAAGACCAATAGATCATAATTAAAAGTAAAAAAGTAGAAATACAAAAGCAAAGAGCATATCTGTAGTCGGTAAAATTATTAAAAAGCAAAAATCATAATTCGTATGTTCCTATTTTAAACATTGTTTAATGCTTATTATTAGAGCGATCCAGTGGAGAAGACAAATGAGTGAAAGGTTTAAAAGAGAGCCATTCCATCTTTAATCAAAATTACACTGTTGCAGTAGTTTCCAGGGAATTCATTATCAGTTAAATTTTTATTAGATTATTAGTAGCTTCTATATAGGAAATTTTATTATAGAAAAAAAATTTATCATGTTAAATTGTGAGAAAATTAGATTTTGAAAATTTTAGCATTCAGATTAAAATGATAGTTATTAAAGTCGAAATCATCTCTTTTATCAAATATACCCACTAAAAAAATTTTAATTTTTAAATCTAGATATTTAGCTTCAAATTGTTTATCATTTGTTTTATTTAGAATTAATGGGGTAACAATTAGTGACCATATATTAGAATTATTCAAATTTATTAAAAGTAAATCATCAATATAACATTCAAAAACTGTATTTTTTCTTATAGGCTAGCTATTCTTCGAGTTCACAAGGGTATTCACACGTATCCTGCCCTGAAGGTATTGAAGAGGCTGATTAAGATGTATTTTGATAAAGCTCTATGAATATTTATAGGACTTAGACACTGCTACGTGGTATGAATAATCCATATCAATAATCTTGAGCGTTAGCTTACTGCCATTAAAAGCAAGCTTTGGAGATATTGTATCTATCATGTTGCGATATAAAGAGGTTCGATCGCGTCGTTTTCTATCTATGACATAAATTGAATTCTTTCACAGAATATCAATGTATTCATGTATAAATGAAATATCTTTCAATCATTCATATCTTTATAACTAAAACTATAAGAGTATTTGTCATATTTGCATTTTCATATATTTCAAATTAGTATTGTTAGTTTCGACTTTATGATATATACGGCTGTTCACAATAAATAAGGTATAATATGAATTTTAAATATCAAGAAGTGTCACTGTTTAAAAATTTATAATTCTGGAAACTTAACTATTTCTTCACATATACTTCTTTTTTTCAACATCTAAAAAACATATTGATTGTATTTGCTGCATTTCATAATAAGTAAAGTTCTCTGAATTTCTTATATTGAGCAAAATATTTTTCACGTATGGGTTTCGAGTTCAATGCTCTTGCTATTTTTTATTTTTCAAACATTCTTAGTTATTTCCCTTTCCAAATCCCATTAGTTTTAACTATATTTGCCGTCCCCCATTCAGCATATTGATTTGAAAAACAGTTCATTATTTTTTAGGAATTTAATTTTATAAGATTATAATGGTTTTCATTTGTTTGATATTTTTCCCAAAGGATTTTTATGATCTGTAGCTGAAGTACGAGAAATGCATGAAGGTAATCTGATGGAATACGATATACTCAATACATTATGTTTGCAATGGTTGGTATATGCAACTTTTTACAGTAAAAAAATAAATATCTGCTTATTTCAATATAGTTTTCTTTTAAATTATCATATATCATATGTAATATAGTTTGATGCGATTATTACGCTTGACTTTATTTAATATTGTTACAAGCGGGCGTGCGGCACGAAAACTCGCCAAGGTTGGCCACG
>JAOUZG010028648.1:1725975-1795634 GCA_026289955.1 Argiope argentata | reverse complement strand
ATATTTTTAAACCACAAATTCTAGTAAATTTCTTGTAAAATTATGTTGGAAAATGACAAAGAAGTAAATTTTAGGATAAACTTGATTTTCTGTAAACAATTTTTAATTTCCTTTTTTTTAAAACTCTTTAGGGAAAATTTTTTTTAAATGTGACTTAAATAATTATTTTAAAATTATTCCTACATAAATATTAGTAATTAATACACGATGAAATATAAAATGATATATATCATTTTCATACTAATTCCGTTCCTTTTCAAAATCTGTTATATAAAATTCACTAGCATGAATTGATGTGAAGATTAAAAATTATTTAAAATTCGGAAGAAATAATCTCTTGTTTGAAGTAAAAAAAGATGCAATTGTAAGTGTTCAATTTAACTGTGGGTGTAAAATGAAAGTTGTTCTATAAATGGGATCTGGATATAACTGGTTTTCTTAGATTTCATATTGCAGCAAAATCGATCTTAACCAAGATGATCTGTGGAAACATCCATTTTCAAAACCTAATATGTAACATTCATAATTTCTATATATTTCGTATCCAAAAATCCCATAATGAAATGTACTCGTACACGAGATCATTTTCATCATCATCGTATATAAATAACACAGAACAAAAAATATTTAGTTCATTCAATAAAAATGGCGGAAATATAAATTGACAATAATGTTTTACAAAAAAATGATTCCTTTCAGAAAAAAATATTTTATTTGATTGACATATTCTTTAGAATAATAAAAAAATCCAGCGAATATTAAAGTTTAAGTTTTGGTATAAGTTCCTTATACTTGATTAGATTTTTGTGTAACTGATACATTTGAAAATAAATATTAACAATGCACTTAACATTATGCAGTTGGACAAAAAAATATTTTGGAAACAAAAGAAATATTAATTTTCTTTATCTTATTTGCTATTATTCAGATTTTCAGATGGATTTCATATATTTTTTGGTGGATCTTCAAATTGGCTTTCGTCATTTATTTTTGTCTTGTTGTGAATTGATAAACAAAATTGTAAAATACATAATCCTCAGGTAATTTTTTTTATTAAATATACATTTTTTATTTATTTATGTTAGACTAAATATATATTTATATGGAGATAGTTGAAACTGTCTGAAAAAGAAAAATACGCAATTTTTTATTGAAACAGTATAATTTTGTTTTAATATTTCACTTACATTTTTATTTAATAAGAATAGAATATCCATTTTAGCTCTCATAATAATTGATGAAACTCAGAACTATACATGCTAAAGAATAATTTGCTTTATAATGGTTGATTCGTTATAGAAACTTATGTAACAGGCATATTTTAATAATTTGTTCTATTAAAAGGATTGGAATGGATTTTATATTGTTAAAAGGGTTGAATCCAATAAAAACGAAAATGTGATTATTTTCTAATATTTTATATAAAAACATAATAGGTTATTACATTGGCTAATGTAAAGACTTTAATGTTAAAAGAATGAAAAGATTTTTATCAATAAATAATCTAGAAAGTTAATGAAATCAAAATGTATTGAATTAAAATTAATGGTTCTCATTAAACGAAAATTATTTAGATCAGAATGTTTTTCTTTTAAATCTTGCAAAATTAATCACGAGGTTCCAAACAAAATATTTAAATGAGAATCAATTGTAGAGTAATTTATTAAAGTGAGTCAAAAATTAAGAACTATTTGTTACCGTATTTTCACCAGATAATAAATGTTTATGTGCGATGCAATTTTTCTTTAAAAGAATAACTAATATATAGGTGAAGAGAAATCATGTTGAAGGCCACAAACTTATTTTTGTATTTTTTATATACCTGAAATTCTGATTGATATATTAGAGATTTTAATCTTATCCACTCTTCCACATTTGAATTGATGATTCATATGCTATAAATTTCTCCATTATCAACTCTTTCACAAGTGAATTGTTGATTTTTATATTTTAGCTTTGATCCATATCCACTCTTTTACATGTGAATTGATATTTCATAGCTTTTACATTTAACCATTATTTTCGTTATAAATGTATACCTGTGCATCTATTTGGCGAATACAGTTTTTCTTCACGAATTTCTTATACATTCCTACGATACTTTTGCGAGATTGGAAGTAATTTTCCAATTCTCCATTGGCAATGTTTTTACAATGGTTAGCTTTTAAAGTTTCTTCACAATACATTTTTCTAAAGTGTACACTTAAGATAATTACTGTTCTATCTATGATACTGATAAAATATAAATTCAAAATATTCAATAACAGTTGCTACGTCCAGGCGATGATTGTTATTTTTACTTACATAAAAAAATTCCTTTGAAAGTTGTAAATATGATGGTAGGATCCTAATATAGTTTTCATTTAATTAAAGGGCATGGTTTTGAGATTATTGCCTTCATTTTATACATAATATAAATAATATTTTTAAAAATTTGTCAATTCACTTATATATAACATTGGAACTTTGCTTTTTTTAGAAAAGTTTTATGCTAGTAGCTTTGTTTTGAATAATGATTTATTTTAGTTGGAAACATTTTATAATAAATGTATCTTAAATAAATACACCAATCAAAAATGTGAAATTAATCACTTCTCATTAAAATCTCTCTGGTGACCAGTATTAGAATATACTGATAAAAATATAAAACATAGGATAATGTAATTTGATCACAAATATCTATTCAGTTATCATGATATAATTCAAATAATTTTTCATAAATTTTCATAAATTTATTTTCTCAGAAAAATTAAATTAATGGAATATATGTTTTATACTTTAAAACTGAATTTCGTGTTTTGTTAATATCTATCCTAGGTTAGATGGAATCGTATCTTTTAAATAATATACAAGATCTGATTTCACAGATTAATTAATTGAGATTTTAATAAAAACTCTTCCACACTCTGTTCGTCTCTTAAAAAATGAAAAAAAATATTTTTAGCACACTTTACAGGTTAATATATAGTAGCATTAATACTAAACAATGAAGGCAGAAAATTTCAAGAATTGAAAAACTTTACTAATATTCAACCTGAAATATATATCTAAACAGAAATTAAAGCAAGTAGGTATACAGAAACAAAAAAATGGTCATGCCAAAGGTAAAATGAAACAATAGGTATGTAAGGAGAGAGTATAATAAATTAAAACAAATATAAACTAATAAATGTTTCTGATTTTAGCTCTTTGCGCCATTTTTTTACGATTGACCCTTAAATATTATATATAAAGCGGGAATTTTATGATCCTATAACTAATTTTTATTTAATGTTCTGTTTCACACACATACTGATAAATCAGACAATTTAAACATTCTCTGATTGCTTGCTGACAAAACGGAAGGGTAATGGCGATAAAATTATATGTATAGATATATTATACAAGAAAGAAACAATATTAGTCTACACACTAATGATCCAAAGCTTATAAATTATTTATCAACACAATTTAAAACTCGCCAAGCAAACTAATATTTATAAGAAATCTTTCATCCTAGAATCCAAATAACTTCCCATTCTTTATTTGCAGAGGAGTAAGTTGAAGGAAAGAAAGAAGAGCCACGAGTCAGATTCCGATATCTGATTTGCCTTTATCCTTTATCTAACGAACCGTGTCCAACCCAACCCTTCTCCTGGAACAACGTCATATTCCCAGAGGATAAGCTCTCATTTCACAGCATTTTCATCCTTCGGAGGATATTTCGTAGAGGTCTATCCGATTCTGTGGCTGATGAAATAGTTATCCCATTTTTCTTTTTCACCATAACTGTGATGTTGTATTAAATTATTTTAATATGGTATATACTCTATTAATATAAGTTAAAGATTAAGGAGTAATATTATTAACAAAGATTGAATTTAACAGCTTATACTCCTTTTTATTTTATTTTATTTTATTTATTTATTTTGCTCCTTCATTATGCGGAAGGCATTTGATAATTTACAGCAAATGGCGAGCTTTATCGGTAATGCTGAAGCATAGCATAATTCGCGAATTCCATATATAATACAAGAAGTATATCCATTTTATTTATTTACATATTTTTCAAAAAACTACTTTCCAGAATTGCTGCATTAAGAAATAAGAGCATTCCAGTTTTTCAAAAATAATTCAATGCAAATATGTTTTGGAACCAAAATATTTCAATAATATCCAGTAATTGCGGTCACATATTCATAATAGAAAATTTTAAAACATCTTTTCAGTGTACTTATGAAAGCTCGGAAATAACATTTAATAAAGCAATGATGGTCTATATTCCCCAAAAACATGGTGCGTTGTCTCTATCTTTTTAGTAAAATATTCTGAAATTACTTTCAGTAGTATCAACCACTCATATATTTCATCCACAATGCAAAGAGAATAGAACCACGAAAACAATTGAGTAAAGCTAAGTCTATTTATCCCTGCATGTAAAATGCATTGAAATCATTTATTTTCCCCGTCCTCAATAGAAAAAGTAGAAATCAAACTTTATTTCCTATGTACAAAGCAATAGCAACTGAAAATAGGGAGTAGTCTTTGTTTGTCAAAATTTCACGAACGAAATGCTAAAAGATATCAAGAAAACAGACTAGCGAGTCTTTTATTGATAAACAAACAAATAAGCAGCGATAAATTATTTCTAATACTTTGTACTAAATAGCTTTGTACTTGTTTATCTCATATTTTAAATCTTTTCTAAGATCTGAATAAAAGGAAGCTCTGTTTGCCATCTATTTTTAGCATTTTTTAAAGAGAACATTGGATTCAGTTTTTTTTTCTTCAATAACCAAGTATATACCTCTATGGATTATACCATCGTCAACTTACTTAAAGGGGATAACTGTGTACAGACATTAAAAAAATTGAATAATTTATTCCTGTATACTATTCATATACTTTTCTATAGGCTTTAAAATCTCAAAAGAGTAAAGAAGAAATGAAGGAAAATTAAATATTTGTTTCTGAAATATGCCGTCGTGACTAATCTTTCGAGAATAGAGAATGAAATACATTTAAAATATCTTTATGGTGATGTGATTTCGAAACTTGGAAAATGAAGTATTGATACACATTCTGTATATTTGACAAACTGATTTAAAAATATTAGATATTTTAACAGAAACTTTGGAAAACAATAAAATAGGATATTAAATGCAACTGCTAAATATGAAATAATAATTATGCCACTGAAATTAAAATGGATGAATATATTTATTAAATTATATACTAGTAATTTTTTGTGCTAAACAAATAATATTTATAGTTTTTATATGCTTTTATACGCTTTCATACGATTATAATGAACAATTTAAAAACCGTCTCTGAAATTAATTTGGTATCCGAAAATTGATGAAGACATTGATATGATTTAAGGGCAAATGCAGGAAATTCGGATTCTTATTAGTATTCATATATTTTAAATTGATGTAAGAATTTTAGTTTTTAATAAAGTTATTGACACTTTTTTAAATTAAAAAAAATATTTTCCATAAATCCTTCAAAGGCTGATTTCTTTTTCATGTGCTCCATATATTTTTGCAAATTCAATAATATACCGATGAAAACTCTGTAGTTAAAAGATAGAGTCTTAATTCAATCTGAAATAAGCGATTTTTGTAAACTTTCTGATTATTAATTTATGATTGTTTATTTCGTTTTATTATAAATCCTTTTTCATATTTAATAAATTAAGATTTCATTTCACTTTCATGTTAAAGATTATATAATACTCTCACAGAAATATAGAACAAGAAACATGATGCTCTAAAAGAATGGAATGAAATTGGCTTATTTTATATAACAACTCATAGAAAATATAATCGTGACATTTTATTATTATTGTGATACTAAAATGTAAGTGGAAATACGTTTTTTAAAGATCTTGAATATTTTTTTATGTTTGAGATTTAAATATTTTTGTGTGTACTTTATATTCAAATAATAACCAAAATCATACATTTCTTTCAGAAATATTATGTTTTAATCGAAAACCGGTTAGTATAATTTACGAATTTAGTGCCAAGTTTCATACTTTGTTTCCCTTTAGAACATGTGCGAAGTCAAATAGTGTCTTTTAAATATAAGAAGTTATTAAAATTTTAGCTTTAAAACTTCTTTTTATGCTGAAAAACCTGCCATTTTAATGAAAAGTAAATAATTGCAAGCAATATTTATTTTCCTCTTCTTAAGATTTTTTTAAATTTATTGATACAAATGAGACAAGACACTATGCATGAAATATTATCTTGCATACTAATTTCAGATGTACATTTAAAAATTTAGCTTCATGATAAAGATTTTGTAAATACAAAGTTCTCTTGATGATCCTCAATTCTTCAAAATGCAGATAATGTAAATACAGAACTCTCAAAAATTCTCTAAATTAGAACTCGAGTAATTTTGAGATAGTCAAAAACTATCATTTTTCTAAAGGATGGTGACTAAGAAATGTGATTCTTGTGAGAACATGATTTTTTTTGTTGAATTGACACCTCGTAACTGAAAAAAATAATGTTCTTAAATGATACTCAAAATTTAGGATAGCAGATTTCAGGGTTTTTTTTATCATTTGCTTTTCTTTATTCATTTATATGTGTAAAAATTACTCATAGAGACTATTTTTGCTTTTCACAAAATTAAAGAAAGATTCATAATAAACATTAATCAATCCTTACAGACAGAAATCAAAGCAGCAGCTTAAATAATTTCCTCTTCTTCCATCATAGTTGCATATCATTTATAAAATAAAATCCTTAGAGCAAACCCTTACTTGATAAAGAACATTTCCTTTCAAATCTTGGTACCGAAAACTTTGAATAAATCCTTAATAATTCACTCTCAATAAAGCTTTGTGAAGGCTTTTTATAACTCAAATTTCAAATCATTTTTAAGAAAATAAAGAGTTGATGAATGAGATTAATAATTCAAGGTATGGAATAATAAAGAATAAAACCTAGGGCAAATGAATAGCTCCAACTCCCATATTTGCTTTTGTATGTCCAATATTTCGGAAGATTTTTATTTTTCTCCTACTCAATGAACATAAAGAGCAATCGATTCTTCTTTTACCTTTCTCGGGTTGCACCTTGCAGAAGTAGTTGGGGATAAATGAGTTTTCCTCTTTTGCCTGACGATCACAAAACAACTTCAGAGCGAATGAACTTCACAAATGAGAATTCTACCTTACACATTCCTCTTCACTGACGCTCCGACAAAAAGATCGATTATTTTTGGAACTTTAATCCTTCTTCTTAAGCATACAATAAGATGGTTGCATGTATCCATCTCACATCTTTAATCTTGTTAAGATATACGTAATGACAAAGTGAGATTCCATCGCCTTATTCCTTTGCTTTACAAAATCATATTTTCAATATATATTGAAAATTTACTGAATATCTGAAAGAACAGAGGTGAAATTTTTAATTTTGCCTTTTCTAATTAATATGAGCAAATATATAAAGTAAATTAAGTAAACATGTAAAATAGTAATTTTATATACTGTATTTGTGAAGACAAGGTTTAACTTTTTAATAAGAGAAAAATATACCCTACACTCTAGTCAGCATTCTGCGAAAGATTTAGTAATCTTTTGTATTAAAGTGAATTTATTTGCTTCACTTTATTCTAAGATTTGAAACATGAAAAAACTTACAAATATCCGTTGAAAAAATCCTTAATTAATGGAATTCTCTTAACTATTTACAAAAATATTTAATTCATTTTCAATACACATTCAAACTTAAGAGAATCTTAGTCATTATTTTAAACAATTATATATTTTTAATAATTTTTAAAATTTAGGTCATTCATATTACAGATATTTCATCGTAAGATACAGAGTTCTATGCTTGCTTAGTATGTCATAGTATAAAATGAACAATCCAAATTTATGTAAGCATATGAAAATGTATTTCATTCTCTTAATTTATTGGGAAGAGGTCTTTTAAAAAAATTTTAAGAATACCGAATGCGCATTTATATTCCCGTCAGAGAAGAAGTGATATAAAAATAAACTTTAGAACACATGGTACAAATTATTATTTATTACTTTTTTCCTGTTTCATATTATATTTGGATGCTTTATTTGTTAAAGCATCCAAATAAGCATCCTGATAAAGTTCTAATATGCGTGTGTGTGTGTGTGTGTGTGTGTGTGTGTGTGTGTGTGTGTGTGTGAATATTATACTAGAAAATATTAACAAAATTCCTTGCTTATGCTGTCCAAATATATATATATATAGCAGAAAATTATGTCTTATCTTGATTCAAATTGTCATCTATTATTACGAAATTAGGTTAAAAGGGAATTTTAGGCCTATTTTTCCCATTTAAAGTTGAATTTAATGATTTTAGAAGCGCGCAGTGTTTCATCTAGTGGAATAATGAGCCTCGAAGAATTAAGTCATTAGGGTCACACTGGCCATGGTGCAGTCACTGATATGGTATATCGCGTTGCATCATTGACATGGTCTATCCAATCCACCATCATTTCTGTACACATAAAGGCCTCGAGAACCATCTTTCCAGAAGCTGTTCATTTACATACCTGAGGTGTCCCCCGAGATATGTATATGATTTATTTATAGATGCCTTATATGAAGGTTGCATAATTTTTTTTCAATTTTAATGCCGTAACATGTTATTCAGTTATTCACATATATACCTTCAAATATCTTTAAGGTTTTAAAATTATTACAGAAATAATCCCTTTTTTTAATTTTTTATCATTAATATATCCTCGAAGAAATTTATGAAAATCTAGAATGGCTTTCTAATTAAGGATATATATATATATATAATTAAAGGAAACCAAAAAAATTTTATCACTGTTTTAGAAATTGATTCAGGAATGTTTCAAAATTAAAAATGTATGCAAGTGATTATTAATTCAAAATATGAGAAAATGTGAAACAAAAGACGACTTAATAATACGAAGAAACTAATGTCTGTATCTGAATTAGGCTTAGTAACTAAAAAAGAATACAGATAGGGATTGTACAATTGAGAAAACTTCACAGTGTTTGATTCTCTCCCGAAACTCGATCCAGACTAAGATGGATTATTTTAACATACTTCACTGCATTCCACTCCATATTAATGCTTTACTTTTACCCTCCTCGTGCTCTGAATTCAACTAGGATATTAATGTGCAGCGTTTCTGAATATTCTTACTTCTTCTATCAAATTCCGTTTGTCAGTATTCTGTTAATAAGGCAATATATATTCAACTTCGTCTTAGCAGATAAAATGAACTAAAATAAAAAATAAAATCCTTCTGTGCAACCTCTTGCTTACTCATAGGAGACTAATGGATGTAGGTAAGGAGAAAGATGAAGAGTAATTTTTTTGTATCGGATGTAATCACATTTTACAGATGCTTGAAATTTGAATAACAATCAGAATAATTGTGCTTTATCTGATGCTTGCCGATTGTTCTAACAAATTTTCATAAAAAGAATTTCAATTTCGTGTTCCCCATCCATTCTAAATAAGATAGATTTAAAATTTGAGATGTTATAAAAATGTTACTTAAAACATTTCGTAAGATTCTATCGAATAAATTTATCTTTTAAATATTACTCTTTTTCGGCAGAGCCCAATTTTATGCAAAATACTCTACATTTAATTATAATATTTCTTGTCAATGATAATGAATATCTTGAAAAGAATATCGTTATTGGTTTTATAATGACATTGATACAAAAATTTAGCTCTTATAGGGTATATTATTTTTAAGATTTCTTTTAGTTATGTGAAAATTTTATTTATGAATAAATAAATATAAATAGGATAACGTTTCTGAAAAGATGAATAAATGTTTATTTAATAGTTAAAATCAGACAAAAAATTTTATTTTCAAAATTTGTCAAATATAGTATAAAAATATTCTGGCTTATGTAGAGGAAGATAGCAAAACAAGTAATATAAAAAACATTTTTTAAATCAATTCCTACTTAGGTTAATAAAGAAAATTATTTTTGTTATTTTTTATAAATTAATTACAATTGTTGTCGTTCTCGTTTCCCGCTTTACAACGGAAGGAATAGTGCAGTAGCTTTTGAGAGTAGGACCTCTGAACACTCGAGGACAGGAATCTCACTTCTAGCTCACACACGTAACAAACCCTTCTTAAGGGGTGAACTTCATTCACGTATTTCATTCCTTAATCCATAGATCGTAATTTAGATCAGGGACAGAGAACGATCACCTCTGAGCCAGTACCCCTCCAGTGGCATTGCTCTCGACATGAAAAACTTTGTACCTACAACAGATTTAACGTCCACCACATAAGGCCACACATAGTAATGAGAACATTTGGAAATTTAAAGTTTAAAAATTTATTTTCAAAAAATAAAACTAAGTTAAATAAAGAGTTCTATATTCTGTGGTGAGATTTTTAGATACTACCTTCGAAAACCTAAAGTTACCTAAAATTGTAGACATAAATAAAGATTTGTTTCCTTTAAAAGATGCAAAAGTTTCTATAGCTTTTAGGTATTCAGCAACTTAAAAAAAACGAATGGTCCCGGATGGCCTGGTTGGTAGATAATTGGACTCCTACTCCTGAGGTTACGGGTTCGAAGCTCGCCGCCCAAAAGATTTCCCGAGTGTGTGGCGATTGGCGCTCGTTAAATCTGTCCGTGGTCTCTAAGTCCTCCATATCGAGAGTAATACCACTGGGGGTACTGGGTCAGAGGTGATCGTTCTCTGTTCCAGGTCTAAATTACGAACTGAGATGTATGAATGAATTTGCATGAATGTAGTCCGTCCCCTAAAAAGGGTTGTGACGTGTGTGTAGCTAAGTCGTACTCTTGGTCCTAGATGGCGCTATTTGTAAAACAAGAGACGTATATATACGGCTTAAAATCTGTTGATGTATCAGTGGGGCTTGTCCGTGGCAAGTGCCATAAGTAACAACAACAACAACAAGAAAACGAATTTGCAACTATAATTAATATAGTAAAAACCTAAATGAAATAAACGAAGTAGATTGTAACTGTGACAAAGAAATTTATAAAGATTATATAGATACGGACAAAGAACATATAACAGGAAATTTAAAAATTATCGATTCAAACTCTTAAGAGATTTAATGGAAAGGGGAACAAAATATAGACTAAGAGAAAAAGTAAACATTAAAAAAATCCTTATTTCTATTGAACAGACATCTGGATATTTTTATTGCTAAATTATCTAGAAAATACCATTGGCCTTCAGAAGGTTTCGGAGAATGGAAGTTAAGAATTTTAGAGGAAATTAAGACAAGGATTAATACAGGTAAAGTCAAAACTAAAGAACGAGGTGTTTATATTAATAAATCTTTGAAAAAAGAGATAAAAAATTAAGAGAGGACTTTATTATTACAGTAATAGATAAATCGACTAATAATTTCTGTTTAATTTGTAAATATTTTTATAAATAACACTGAATTAAGGAAAATAACTCTAATTCAACTAAACAAAATCGCGAAAAAGGAATTAGATAAAAGGATGCTAGCTTTTGCTAAAAATACTAAGATAAAAACTTTCTGTTTAAACTATCCTTATTTATCTCTAACAGTAAAATTTCATTAAAAAACCCAACTAAATTTAGATTCGTAACTTGTAGCCCCGGAAGTTACAATTATTTTACGCGAAAACATTTCTTTAAATATTTGAAAATAATTCTGAAAAGAATTAAAAATGAGAATAATTTTATAATTAATAATTATAAAAATATTTTGGACGTTCTTAACGATAACAATATTAATAATTTTCAAAATTAAAACAAACCTTCCAGTTTATCCACTTTGAACCTTAACCTTAACCTTAATAGATGGAGCTTCAAGTAATGGCGTACAAGTATGACGATATACTCTGATCAAGCTTATGAATTCAAACGCGGCGAAATTACTGTTGTTGTGACGAGGTGAAATTTATGCTGTTAGATGACAAGCTTCAAACTTATGGTGTTCTTCTTAGTTTGGTATGTGTTTGGATTTTTCTTCTTCTAATTGCTGCGTTTTGTTTTTGTGTGAGAGTTTGAGCATATCTCTCTAATTC
Organism: Argiope argentata; assembly: GCA_026289955.1. Lineage (NCBI taxonomy): Eukaryota > Metazoa > Arthropoda > Arachnida > Araneae > Araneidae > Argiope > Argiope argentata. The sequence goes on along the minus strand of JAOUZG010028648.1, from coordinate 1,783,602 downwards.
TATTTAGATTGAAAAAACCTTTTAGAAAATTGTTTTGCCTGTTTTTTGTGTGCTTTTAATGCTGATATATATTGATTTAGATTTTACGGTCTTTTGTTTGATTAAAACAATTTGTATAATCTATTTAGATTCAAATTTGTTCTTGTATTTCTGTGATACTAATGTATCTCTAAAACCTCTATTTCCTGGGGATTTTGGGTCACGATCTGTCAATTTTTTTGACCAAAGTGTCAGACTCCTCACAGAAAAAATCCCTCGTTTGAATCATGCCTGAGGGTGATCCTTGAAAAAGTCTGTAGGCCGGATTGATTATATTTTTTCCCTTTTGATCTTGATTTTTACTTTAAACTTCATTCTTATTTTTAATTTAGTTTATATATATAATTGGAGTTATTAACTAAAACATATGACTTATTGCAGCTGCTATTATAATCTATGAAGAGTTTACGAATATAATCATGAATCAAATCATATTGGAATCAACAAACTTGCTTAATATGTAGGTCACAGGATACCCACTATTGACGAACCATTGAAGCCCAAACAAATTTGATGCATAAATGAATTACTCTATTAAATTCACATTTGATGAGATATTCTATCCATTTGCTCATTTTCATTTGACATGTATTAATCGCAATGCATCCTTTTTATACTAGTTATCAGGACCTAATAACGTATTGTGTCAAATAAAGGATATATTGCCCCATGCTGTTTTCTATATCTCGTAATCAACCTAATTTTTCTTGTAAGTTAAGAAGAAAAGAATAACAAAATCAGCAATTGAATTGAAAATAACTCCATTTTTCATTATGAATTCAATTCTTAATGCTATATTTATTTTGTGAACATATAAGAAATTGATTCGATATGTTATAAATCTGTTTTGATTATCATGTATCTTTCATGAAATAATGTAGAATAGAAGAATGGGAAATAAAGTTCCCTTCCTTTAAAATCATAGAAGAACCAAAAGACAGAGATTAAATGGACAACTGAAACTAAATTGAATCAGTTGCGTAACATAACATCAGTTGCGTTCTTGATTATTTTTTAAAAATAAAATATTTATATCACTACTAATAACATGTCATATCTTTATTATGTATATAACTGATTCTTTTGCATACGGTTGCTTAATATTTATCCATTTTCTATTCTAAACTTTATGAGTTTCTGTTTAACAATACACGGAAGTCCTGCCTGTTCTACTTTCTTTCACTTAACCTCATTTTTCGGACAATTAATAAGGCAATATATATTCAATTTACTATCGGTAGCCAGAAGCATAGATTCACAACTCTTTCTCTGCCGTGAATTATTATTCCTTATTAAATAACAGGGTGTCGTACTAAGAATGACGATGAATAATTTTGTTTGATTGTATTTTATCCCTGTCTCCTGGCTGTTTGGGATTTGAATAACAAAGAAAATAATCCTTCCCTTTGGGAATTACACAGGGATTGATTTATTACATTTTCAATCACAATAACCGGACTTTGCACGCTTTTTTGCATTTTGCAGCTAGATTCCCAATATTACAAGCATTAAAGTCTCCTAAAGTCTCCTCTCTGCTTTAATCTTATTTCATTAGTTATTCATTTGCCACTTTAATACGCAATAATAGATACGTACGTTGAATATATAAAATACCAGAAAGTAACAATTTAGTATACTTTTTTTAAAGTGACAAAACCTTTTTAATACAAATTTTGCATTACATATTAGCATTTGAACAATTCAGCTATAAAATAATTTATCTTCAGTTCCAGATATGTATATTCTCTTGTTCATTGTTTTAAGATGCGATAGCGTATTGAAATATAATTTAAATTAATTTGCATCTAAAAACTTAGCTATTAGTCAGAATTGGTTTTGAGACTATCAATTAGATAATCATTATCTATTTGGGCAGATTATATATACTTGTTTTTATCATATATAATCGGCTTCGTAGTAACTAATGGCTAACCTGGTGGATAGGTGTTTGGATTAACATCTCTTGGGTTGTGAATTCAAACTTCGCCGACAGAAATTATCCTTGAATATGGCAGATAGTGCACGTGGCTACAAAGTTCTCCAAAAAAAGACAATAACAATGGGGATAGTGGATCAGAAGTGATCGTTCTCTGAATCAGGTCTAAATTGCGTTCTGTGGAGGAAAGAATGAAAAGTTCGAATCACGTGAAAAGAGCTATGACTCGTGAGTAGATAAGACGTACTTTTCAGTACACCTTAGAAGGCGCTACTGAAGCAAGAGACGCTAAACCTCGGCTTAAAGACCCTAACTACCCTAACTACCTCAACAGGTGCGTCTAAGACAAGTGTTACAAACAGCAATAACAACCTCACTTGTTCTTATACTCGCATTAATCTTCATCGCAGCTGCTTGTGATATTAGTCATCGGTAACGGTGGTATTGTAGTTTAGTGAAGTGAGCTTGATAATAAATATAGACATACTTATATTATAATAAGACTTTTAGAAACTCTCTCTCGTTAGTCATATTATTGATTATCTCTATTTATTTCACTAACCGTCTAGAAGGGAACGACCTAGAGGGCTTCATATGCTTTCGGCAATATTATTATGGGATCATCAAGTACTGAAATTAGATATTACCTTTTAGTAAAAAGTAGTATTTGTGGGAAATTATCGAATATACTCCAAGTGTGACTTTGTCGTATATTAAACGCTACGATTATGTCATAAATTATTCATTTAACCTCATTTGCGACAGGAAGCTCAAACTTCCGCTTATCGCTGTGGACGGCAATCTTTTTTGTGAGTGTCTGTCTTGGGTATTTTGCTATCAAGCCTAATTACATGAAATTATCGCTTTGTTTAATGATAATTTTAATGTCACTGTCACCAATATCCGAATCTGTTTCAGAATCTATGTCTGAGATAATGTGCATCATTTCTACTATTTTCAGATCAGATAAACATTTTCGACACTTCAGCAAGACAGCCCAATATTGTACCAATATTGGGTTTTGAAATGCCTAATAATGTATAAAATATAACATTTACTTGCTTATTATAATTACCACACGCGAATTTAACTAGACGTCTTAATGATTGTCATTTGGGAACATTCGTTTTCCCTTATGCTTATATAGTCAAAAACCAAAACCTCGTGTATGCGAGTCATTCTACTCTCAATTTCAGAAGAATTTGAAATCTTTATGTTCAAGATACCATATGAACATACAAAGTCATCTCGTGTCAAAAGTTATAGTTTTTAATCCTTCCAGGACTCTGCCACTGTTGTGCGAAGGCCAAGGGTGAACAACTTTTTAGATTTAAAACTATTGTAGTAAACCACAATTCTTTCTCAAAGTAATTCTCTAGTAAACCACAATTCTCTCTCTCTCTCTTTCTCTCTCTACATAATGCATATAATATATATAGATATCTAATACATATACAATCTAATACATACCGTATAGGTCAGAAAATGACTGAATATTTCTTTATATGCTTATTCTATGAGAAAACATCGCCGGTATGTGTCCATAGTGTTAAGTTTTGTTGACAGACAAAGCGGGCAGGCATGAAGACGCGATGAGAGAGGTTAATAGTTTGACCACTTGGTATGCGAATTTATTTAACTTCCTAATTAGATGACACATCCAATATTAAAAATTTATTGTTATTTTAATTCCTATAATAATGTAAAGAGTTTTAAAATAAGGAAAAATTTCTAAATGATTCTGGTATTTTAAATTACAGAATACTTTCACTTAATTGCAGTTATTAATTTAATTACTTAAAATTAATAATTCAATAATTCGTTGCTCGGGGCAGATCATTGTATGTGAAGTGGTTAAATTGTTTAAATAAGTAAGGAAGAACACCATTAACTGATAAATTTTGTGTTACCTTAATAAAATGTCGTTATAAACTCAACAGGGTTTTTTACGTGTAAGGTTGCTTTTGTTTTCTCTCACTTTAATTAACAGTTTTTTTATTAACATTGTTTTTTGCTTGTCTGTCTGTGTCTGCTCATTATGAACTTTGCGATCCTCTTGAAGCGAACTTGCCAATAAACTAGAGATTTAAACTTTAACTATAGCTTAATACATAGCTTGATGACAACGTAGAATTAATTCGCTTTTTTTAATCAATATGTTCCTTGTAAATTTTCCTTGTAATTTCTTTTAAACTAATCAAAACACTCATTACTGAAAAGTAATAAGTCGTAGTATTGTTTACTCACGCACGCACATACATATGTATGTGCGTGTTTTGTAAATTAATTCAAATATTTTCAATTCTTAATCACTAAATTTAAGGACAATCAGTATTAGATTAGGTATCAACAGGTGGCGATAAAAAGGGTTTAGGGACAATAATTTTTCCTTTTCATACTATTTTTAAAAAGTAGTATAGTAAATATATTTAATGAACTATAGTGTCTTTCAGCAGGTCGGAACTTGTTTTTCAATTTAACAAAATTAATTTTATTCGTACTACTTTATTATTATTTATCGAATGTTTAAACTCCCCCATATACGAAATAACATTTAGTAAATTTTTTATTAATTTTCGAATTTTTTATTGAAGTTACAAACAAGTCACATTGCTATATTGGAAATATTGGCATGAGGAAATTTGAGGTGTGTGCAAAGATTAAAGAAGAAAAAAAATTGGTTTGGGGTCATTCATTTCAAAAAAAATTTGAATAATGATTCGGGAATATTTGTACGGTTTTATATGCTGTGACCAAATATCATATGCATTAAAACAAAAAAAAACATGGTGGATATACTCAATAGATTACAAAAGATTCCATTGTTTTTTAAAGATTTTCCTCCTACTTATTCGATGCAAAAAAGTAACGGAAAAGTAGCACTTTGTTTCTTTTCATATGGAAACAGGATTGAATACGACTTCTTTAATGGGATTAATTTTACATTTCAAGCCATGAACTTTTTTTAATGAATATAGTATTCTTTATGCTCTTAAAATATTATTTCCTTGTAAAATTATCAATCTTATTACTAAATTATACTTGATGTATAAATAATTTTGAAATAAATTATTAATTTATAATTTTATATAAAATTTAAATATACTTTTGAACGTATCAAAACAGTGATTCCATATGCGCGAACATAAAGGGGAACTACCGGTATGGGAAGATCACCTATTTCTGTTTTTGAAATGTGTAATTTCCGTAGAAAGCACGTGCAATGTTCAAAACAATCATGATCTGTTTACGCGTGAATGAAATAGAGATACATAAAATGATAAATTATATGTATTCAATTCAAATAATGAAATATTTTCTGATTTTTGCTATTTTTAATATTTTAGCATATTTTTAAAGTATCTTATATATTATTTATTTTAAAATAATTGTGTTGGTTTTAATTTTGAATAATTTTTATAGTAAATTAAAATGATTTTTAACATTTGTAATTTACATACATTAGATTTTTTAAAGGATGATTGGTCAAAAAATATATGAAAGAAAGTATTTTTAATAGTTTAAATAATTTAATTTTCTAAAAATTGGAATAAAATCATTTATGAATTTAAAACATTCATAACTATTACTACTCTCACCAGAAATTTTCGTAATTATCTCTGAAGGAATTTTTTGAAGATGAGCTCATATTTACGGTCGAAGTAAGCAAATAAGTTTACTATCCCTCCTGTTTATGAGTGTGGAGAGGAAAATAGCATGAAATCTATATTTAGATAACAATTTAATCAAATCCCTTTCGTTTTTCGATTATGTTTGGAAAAATGTATTTACTAGAAAAGGTTTAGGTTAATTATATTAAAGACCCATTTTAAAGCAAAACCAGGGTTATCTGGGGACAGAACTCGTAATTTTGAACCCAGTCTAATGACGAGAACGACACAGGAGCCTGCATGCCCCCTCTCCAAATCGGGACTTAATGTGCACTAGACCCGCTTACACATAACTTACATAACGCCATCTTGTGCCCCCGGTGTCTATAACTCTAAGCTATATAACCAGTTGGATGAGCACATGATGGGAGAGAGAGAGAGGGAAAAAAAGAGAAAAAGGAAAAATTTGTTAAAGGAAAAAGAAAGAGATGATACAGCACTCAAGGATTTCCAGAGAGAATGCCATCGGTGTCAAATCTTGCACGAATCTGTTCAATTTTTTCTGAAGTTATAACTGGATAGAGCGGACAAGAATACTGAAACAAATGTTAATTATGGGTTGAACTTACAGGGGAATTAGATTACCAACTGAAAAAAGAAGAAAATGGACAAATTAAATTGTGAAAATATGTATGACGAAAAAACAATCACTATAGAGTCAGAAATACATAGCGTCCATCTGGGTCCTGGGGTCTTGGTTTCCATCATTAGATCTGCACTTTTAAGGGACTTTTTAAGTTATAATTTTGGTTGATTATCATGAGGTAGGTTCTGGTCTCCACTATTGTAGACCTTGAAGAGGTTTTGGTATTTATGAATATGGTTTACTATGGAGTGGATTTTGGTAAATGAAAGGGTATTTGATGCAACTCTCCTGTACCATTCTTCTTCGAGACATCTGTCTGGCTTTCTGATGTGCCATGAGAGAGTGAGTAGACATTCTGTGGCATAGTAAATTGGAGATCCTATTTCCCCACAGCTACAGTAAAGAGAGGTTGGCTAGATGGAATCTGTATAGGTATATCAGGAATGGGCCGTGTCCAGTGAAGAAAAGGACATTCGCTCTGTTCCAGCTGGCAGCGTAGAAAGGAAACTTGTTGTATTATGTTATATGTGAATTTGCCTGTTTCGCCTTCTTCCCATTCCTTTTGCAATCTTATCGTCACATCGGTTTGGAGGATATTCTTCAGAGGAGATCTTGGAAACTTCATTATATTCCGATCTTCATTAGCACTAGACGCTGTTTTAGCTAGTTTGTCCGTCGCTTCATTCCCGTCATAGCCCACATGTGCCTTGATCCATGAAATTTTAATATGAGGATTTTCAAGAAGGGAGAAGGTATTTCGAACTAATTGGATTGTGAAGAGCTTGAGGCTTGTATACTTGCTTTATTGTCGACATAAATAGTGATTGGATCAGATGAAGGAAGAGAGGTTGCGTAATTTACTACTCTATTTAGTGCTAGGAGTTCAGCTTAGAAGACCACGTTTTCTTTCAATAGGCTAGTTGAACATTGGCATATAGTGATATGCATGACGCAAAATGTCGTCCCAACTCTTGTTGAAGATTTTGACCCATCTGTATACATTCCGATTCCCAAATTCTGAGAACCACCGTATACCAACTGCGGTTCTTCTGTGGAATCGGGTCTCGAAACTGGAACCTTCAGGTTTCTAACCCAAAACATTACTACTGGGCAGCCTTGGCCCATCCGGAAACGGTGTTTAAGCATGCAGAGTTTAAAACTAAATTGAATAAACATGGAAAGTTGCGGTAACATATCACCGACATAATATATAAGAAAACAAATCTTCATTTCTTCCTCAATATTTTAAGAATTCCAGAAATATTAATAATTTAGGAATTTGAATATTTTAGAAAATCATAATATTTTCAGTTTTTTTTAAATTTGTTTTTAATAATATAACTTACAAAAGAAAAACTACTCTTTGGGAATGAAAACCTAAAACAAAATTAATTTAATGTCTTTGAAAGCATGCAAGTCTCATTTTACATTTCATTTGAATTTCTTTTATTATTATTCTATTCATGCTATAATTCATAGAAAGCCAATATACATTTAAATAAATCTTTACTGTGATTTGAAAATGCAAAATTTAAATGCAATAGCGCTGTTTTAATCATGTATGTATCTTCTAAGAATCAGGTGAATGCTTAAAAAAACTTACCCTACTTGTAAACTCAAATGATTTAAAAACTTTTACAAGGCAGTAACATGTTGAATACGATTAAAGAAAGAAAAACGTTTCATGTAAAAAAAAGAATGAACTTTCGGTACAAAAGTGTTTTTTATATCTTGAAAATATGCAAATACGGTTAGTTTCTCTACTCTGAAAGATTTTTTTAAAATAAATTCTAATATATTTCTATTTTTGAATATAATACAGTTTCATATCTATTAAATATATACACTGGAAAATGCGACATTTGTCCTATATTTTCAAATTTCATGAAAATATTATTTTATTTCTATAATGTTTTAAATAAGGTAATATATTTTTTACAAATTAATAGTATTTAGTCGGAAAATTAATTATTTTTACTCTTTTTTTTAATTAAGCAAATAAATTAATAAACAGGAAGGTTTCTATTTTTCACATATAATTAACGATTACTTATTAATGTTTGGTTGCCTGTATTGAAATATGAAAGTAAATTGAAGCCTTGATTAGAAAGGTAGAAACATTTTATTCTAAGATCGGCAAAATTCGAAAGAATTGCATAGTATAATAAATTATCTAATTATCGTGCTGCCATCTACATTTACAATTAGTATCCGAATTGTTGAGACAAAAATGCGAAGATATAAAAATTAAATTTTTATTATAAAATTGTATAATTCTTATTTTAAATATTTTTATTATTAGAGAAGAGTTTTCAGGAATCAAATAATTGCTACTATTATTATTATGCATTTTGCTTGGAATATAATTTGAAAATAATATTACTGTCAATACTTCCAGTTATATAATATAGATGGCAGCACGAAATATAGCTCAAAAGACTATGATTTCATTACGGTTTCATTCAAAAGCCGGTTGTTAACTTTATAACATAATATTGCGCGTTTCAATACAAAAAAAAAACAATACTAAATAAATGTTAAGAATATTTTTATTCATTTAACATTGAGCTGAAAAATATGTTTTAGTGTTAAACACTATTCGCCGAATTATTTTGTAAATTACGAAAAAGCTTTTCCATTTAATACTTTTAAAAAAATTAACTTGATTTATTTTGGGAATTTGTGTACATTTTTACAAATTTTATTGTGTTGGAACAATAAGAACTTTTATTGCAATAAATTGACAATAAGATTTAAAAAATAGAAATTATGCCAAATCAAGTCCAAAAATAGGCTTTAAGTTAGGCAGAATAAAACCTCCGAAATCAAGTATTCATTTCAACAAACTTAGAAAAACAGAGTTGTTTTTGTTAAGTAATAATAAAATAATAATAATGAAAGATTCTATATTGGTAGTAATTGTTTTTAAAAAGTAATAATTCCGTAATTTTTAACAAGTCTAACTCTTTTCAAAAAATAAAGACCTTGCAGATACAAACTTATAATTAATTACTATATATTAGCGGTGAAATAATCATTAGATTAATCTATTAATGTAATTAAACTTTTCCCACACGTTAAGAAATTACTTCAAAATAGAGCCGATGTCACATTTTTGAATTCAGAAGGCATAGATGATAATGATATTCTACAGAACAACATAGCATGGAAAAATAAATTTACTGTTTAATCATCACCGATTAAGAAATGTAAAAGTTTAATGTTATCTTTTAAATCATATGATAAGGGATTCCAAACCATGTGTATAAATATGAAAGAAGAATTGCACACATCTTTTGTTTTGTCATTAAAGGAGCTTAGACATGTTGCATACTCAAAATCAATTGTTTCTAGGAACAGAATTTCACACAACTTTTATTGTGTCGGTAAAGGAGCAGACACATATCACAGTCTACATCCACTATTATTAGATGCAATAAGATTTGAAATAAAATTGTAAGACGAAGAAATACTAACAGACGGATACCGAATAATTAATTTCTGCATCCTTTGTAATTTCTTCGGATGGGAGGTGACATTATTTTCTCCAGCTTTTCCTTCAGGTGGATGCTAAATCAAGTATTGGGGATGCCCACGCTCCTTTTGATTATAGGGAACTACACGGGATGAGTTCATAGAATTTATCCTTTCAGCCTTTCCTCAACCGATTTAAGCATTCTCGCTTTAAAAAAATTTCTTGTCAGAACTAGAAACGACATTGAGGCAGTATCTTAGTACACTCAACATTCAGAAAGTCTTTATCCTTCTCTTGGGTAGCTATAATTAATACTCTATCACGTTTTCATAGCATATTCTTGTATTTTTGATCCCATTACATCACTTTACCTACACCTCAAGTCAATAACTTTTCTTCACATCTTAGAGATTTTTATAAGCAAATCAGGACTCGGGGGTTCATATCGTAGTCAATATCGTTGTCTGCTCGAAAAATCTCAAACTCTCTTTCCTTGGTTTCTATTTTTTATTCGCTCAAATGGCCACTTCATCTACTCCTTTACTCTGACTGGAGTATTTAAGCTTCACCAATTTTCCGCGAAACTTGTAAAATTTTAAAGGTTTTCTTTTTTAAAAAATACGCAACTTAACAAATCAACAATTTTTCAGAAGAGCGGCGACCATGATCGAGTATATGTGATCACGCGAGTCTTCTATCAGGGTTCACTGTTCCATATACGCGATCAGCCTTCCCATCTCTATGCGCCCATTTCTATTTGAAAGGTTTTATTTCAATTTTTAGACAACACTAGATGGCGGTTGACGTCCATTATAATTTTCAAGTATGTCTCACAGAGTTGGGCTCCAGTAGGCGCCTTCGGCTCTGAGGTTTTTTTTGGTATAATTTTTATTCGATCTGAAATTTTTAAACATACAAGTAATTGCACGCGTTCGACTCTTTGGAAAGGTCTGGGGATTTAATGGGACATGATTTATTTTGATTTGTGTGTTTTTTTTAAAAAATATTTTTACTGAGTGGGGGGAAGAATGGAATGCTTATTCGTTTATGTAAGGGGAAGATATTTGTTGTTTTCAAATTTGGAATCTTTACATAATGTTTTGAACACTTTTAATCACTTATCTTTCCTTTCCATCATGAAAAGAGTGAAATATTTAACATTCTAATCATACAACCTTTGCGTTTCATATACGAGCAGACATTGGTTTCGGTTCTGCCTTTCTAGAATTCATAGATTTTTTTTTGGTATAAACAAGCGTTTTTCTGAAAGTACATATTGATTTAAAAGAAGTCCGTCTGTCTTGTTGATAGTTTTTTTCTTTAGGCAAAGTGTTTTCAAAAGTCTGTTACTGTACCTTTGTTTTCATATGTATAATATTTGTTTTACAGGGCATAGTTAAATTAAAAATTTTACTTTTTTGTTTCATTTTTATTAAAGTTATAATCTTTTTACTAATAATATTAAGTAATAGTATAGTACAAATGTTATATCTGTAATTGAAGCCATTAAATTAAAAAAGAATTTTAAAGGATTTTTTAAAAATTATACAGCGAAGAATGCGTGGGCCCGGCGGAATGGTCGGGCCTGTGAGAGGGCTTCGTTCTCCATCTTCTGTTCCTGGATGGGTTATGCCAATCAAATTACAAGATAGGAATGGTTTCTTAGAACTCAAAGAGCCATCCTCCATAAGCATTTTTCCCTCCCACGAGATTCTAAGAGAGAATGTTGAGATATATATTCCCTGTTTCAAATGTAATCAAAGCAATAATTTTTGCCATTTAAGATTTACAGAGCACGATATCTCAGAAATATTCTCAAGTAGATGAATGCTTGGAAATTCAGAAAAAAAACTTTTTAGAAATCCCAGAATACCGGCTGGCTGATTCTAGTAGTTTTTAATTTGGCTCATAATTAACGAAAAATCTAATCAAACAAACTTATTTTTCTGTAAACATGCAAAATTCTAAAAATTTTCTCTAATCAATAGATGCAGGTTTAAATTAAGATTATGTTTTTTAAGTAAAAACTAATAATACCAATGCATAAAAATTGACTAGAATTAAAATATGTGAATTTATAAATAATTCGTTGAATAAAACACATCATTATCGAAATAAACACAATGAATATATTTAACTAAATTATTCCTTTAGTTGTATATACTGTGATTTCCGTGGGTTGGCAATAAGTCCTTTTCCGTTAAACTCCGCGTGTTTCACAGTTTAGAGTGTTTATTTTGACAATTACAGATTATTATTACATCATATCTTACACCATTTAGTATTAGTCCAATTACTTTGAATAAATATTTGAACCTATTCAGAAACATTACATCTAAATAGTAATTTCAAAGAACTACGCATCTGGATGATTAATATCATTACTTTATTATATCAGTACGACTTATCAAAATTAAAAGCGTTATTCGTATTTCACATTAAAGATAAACATGCTACAGTAAGTGTTGGATTTTAATTAAGGATAAAATAGTTTCAATCTTATGTTTTTGACTTACAAACTCAATGGCCCATCTCTGCTTATCACGACTATGGTCACGGAATTTCCCTATATACCTTGTCGCGGTGGATGTAATTTCCATGTATTTATACTCCTATCTTTCATTTTGAATATATAATAGTTCCTGTGATCTTTGATTTATTAATTGAAAAAAAAATATTTTATTGCAAGTTATTTCACTACAGTATTTTTTCATAAGATTCAACTGCAAAAGTAAATTGAATTACCAGGCACGAATTAGTCGCGAATATGACTGACGCCTCACCGGAAATATGATTAAAACTAACAAATTACCACTTAAGTATCCTCTAAAATCAGTTTACTTATGATATAACTGATAATCCACTAATATCACGATCTCCAGAAAGATAAAATATTATTTAACAAATGAGTTTCTAGGTTTTTTTCTCTATAAACTATATACAAGAGCAAAAGTCATTATTTTAATTATTAATATTAAATATTGCAATCTAATGCATTGATATTAAACTAACGGATAGCACTTGATGCATCAAAATTAAAATAATATTTAATATTTTTTGCATTATATTGAAGCAATTATCTTTCCTTATTTTAGTATTAAAGTTTATTTATAGAGTTATCCGTCATGGCTGAAAAAAAATGTGTTATTTACTGTTTGAATTCAATAAGGTGGACAAAGCAACTTTTTGCATTGATGATAATAAACATATATTATTTGTGAAGTCTTTAGTATATTTGCGAATGAGCTGTAGCTTCTTTTTAATTGTCTTTGTAGCAATAAACATTTTGGTTTAATTTGTCGATATTGTCCATTCCGAAAATATTTCGGAACAATTTTGAGGTAATTTAATTCTTCATAGTTTTGAAATAGCGATGGCATATTGGATAAATCTATCATCAGATATATAAACTTGCACCTTTTTCTTTCTTTTTTCATGCTTTTCAAGTGTTACGAATTAGTTTTGCAGTGTAAAATCTAAATATATTTAATTTAATAATTTAACCTACTTGGACATAAATACATTCATATATTATATAAAACGTTAATTTTTATCCTCAAGTTTTGATGTAACTAAAAATATATTTAAAAATTTTCCAAATTTTGTTTATTTCTAATTGTTTTGAATGTTTCTAAATTTTGATTATTGTTTGGTTTCAGTTTCATCCTTATCGGTGTTTAATAATAAGTAATCCTTTAATCTATATTTTAAACAATTTCTTAGAATCATAAATTTATATAATGAAAGAAAATATGCCAATAAAATCAATGACAGTTTTTGAAAAAAAATTAGAATGTTAAAATCTCAAAAATTGTTTCACAGGAATCGTCTGTGAAATATTTATATGCTATTTTTCATGCATTTCCGTGTTTATATTTTTATTCAAATTTTCCTTATTTTAAGGAAAAAACATTTGTGAAAAAAATGTTGAAATTTCCTTTGCTTTGCTACTTTATTATACATATGCGATAAAAAATTAAATTTAGTCAATGAATTTCATTAAATATTGTCTTAAACAGAAGAGTGAAAATAATTTTAACATTTATTCAAATTCTTTTATGTTGCTGCAGAATTCAAAATAAAATGCACACTGAAATACATATGAAGAAATAGATATTGGTAAAATTATAAGGAAAGCCTTTGGATTTTTCTAATTTCTTTATACAATAAGAACTCCCATTGCTTAAAGTTTCTTTTTTTAGTTAGTTTTTGCAGTTTTTTTTTTCAAATATCAGCTTTTAAAATATATTTAAAGTAAAACAATCTCATTCTAATCTATGATGTAATAAGGCGCGCTTTGATTGCTTTTTATGGAGGGAATCCAATGTTTAAAGATGCGATAAACTGCAGCTTAGAGTCACGAAGAAAGACCAGCTTTTAGAAGATTTGTTTATTTATCTAATAAATATTTAAAACATATCAGTGCACTGATAAAAGAAACTCATTTAAATAAATCTCGAAGATTTCAAAGACTTTTTCATTTAGTATTCTCATTCTAAACGAAATGAGTAAAAAAAAGTCTCTCTTCATTTTTTTTACTTTAACATGAAGATAACAGACCTAATGAAGCGTGAATTAAACAGTGCTGGATGTGGCAAGAAGAAGAAAATCTTCAGTAATTTTTCTTCAGTTTTTGTTCTAGCTAATTCTTCATTCTCGGATAATTTGTTTTTATCCTTGTTCTTTGTCGTATTTTGTCTTTTTTTTTTCTACACTTTTTTTCGTTCAAACTTAAATTAGTTTTGTTTTGGGTGAAAGAATAGACAAAAAGTTCTGTTTCGCCCCCCGAATAAAATGACTGTTAATTTTGTGAGATGTTTAAATATGTTTTCTGAAAATCACTATTTGCTATTGTTGGTGATTAGCATGCAAAATTTATTAAAATTTTGCAATTCTGCATTTATTTAAGGATTCTTTTATGTAATCATAAACAAGACTTATTAAACATTCGTTTTTATGTGCCTTGTATCGTTTCGTAAGAATTTACCCTGCGTTAACTAGATATGTAATTTTTTTACGAAATGTAGATTTCTTTGTTTTAGAAAAAAAGAATAAAATATTTCACCGACATTTATTTAATCGAATTTTTCCAAGTATTTAAGTAAAGTTTAATCATTAGAACAACTCTTGAATATATATATATATATATAAAATAAATCATGGCTGATAATTATACATTTACGAAAAAATTAAATTAATTAGTTTAGCACGCAATAAATATTGAATACTTGAATTAAATTGATCGGCTGATTAGTTATTTGAATTATAGCTACTTGATTATTAATATTTAAATTCATTTAATTCTCAAGAGCATTTTATATATTAATGTCTATTTCTTTCATAAGTATAATTTTGAATCTACCAGCATTAAAATCTGCATATTTTTTGTTTAACATTAAACATATTAAGCTGGAAATTTCACTAATAATATTTTTATCATTTTATAAACATAAATATTTTATGCAAAAAAGGAAGTTCTAGATCTTTGATTAAATAACGTGATGAATTTTCTATTAAACTTATCTATTACCCTATTATCATTAACGTATTTATTGCTCGTTACAATTGTATTAATGCAATTTTGTATTTTTAAACGAAATTATTTTTGTACAATATTATGCGGTTTTATATAATTAAATTGTTTTATATTTTAAATGCAAATCTTTTTATAAAAAATATAAAATTTTGTGACGGAATTTTTTCAGTTTTTAAACTTAAATATTTTTATACAAAATTATTGCGTTTTTATATGGTTGATTTTATTCATTATCTAACCATATGCATTTTTCTTTAAAACATTTACGTTTTTTAAAAAAGAAAAAAATATAAATACTTCGATTTAAATGTATATTCTTACTTTTGAAGTAATAAAAATAGTTAGAAATTCAGTTTCTTGTGAATAATTTCGAATTTATATACATTACACATTTATTAAGTAATCCTTGAACTGATAATAAAAAGAAAATCAATATTCATTTTTTAAAATTTTTCTGATAAAACTGGGTGCTTTGGAAAATGAGAGAAAATAAATAGAATACATAGAATTCCTCCTGTGTTTGTAAATGAATTGGTTATCTCTGTTAATACTAATTCTAATAATAAGTTCAGAAATATGAAAAATTTTATTAACGATTCCCGAAATGATTAGTGAAGTTGCCAAATCCATTATTGACGATAGCCACAATTACATAAATAAAAATATTTTCAAAATTACTACAGTTTCATATTGAAATATTGATGGATTTTTAATATCTCGATAACTTTAAATTCATCATATTTCGATGAATATTTTTTAAACAATGTTATTCATGTTTATCTACGTTCTTCATAAAATTCTGTAATATAAAGAATAAGGCTGCAGTTCACTGATTTTTAATATATGTGTCACTCGTGTTGATTACAAGTATAAAAATAATTGCTGTTACATCTAAATCTGATTTTTTTAAAAGCCCATATGAGAATTTTTTATGTACTTTTTTAGCGTTATCAATCCCTAAAATCATTTTTAAATATATATTGAATGTAATTTAATTTATTATTAAAGTAAAGTAAATTAAGTTCTTAAAATGTAATAATTAATGTTTTTACCCTTGTTTTCTATTTGTATAGTCTTATTTTTATTTAAATACAACCTACTGTGTTTTAAAATCAGTTAGAAATCTGAATTTATTTACAGTCCTAATCTACTAAATCATCTCTTTATTTACATTAATTCGTTGTAAATCAGATACAATTGAAATTTTCTTAAGATATTGTTGCAAGCGGGCGAGCGCCGCAAACTGCGCCAAAGATGGCGATGTATGGCGAGAAGCTTCGCGCCAGCTAGGATTATTTGGCGAAAGGAATAGTCTAGTAGCTGCTGGATCGCACGCGGTGTTTTAAGAAGTGTTGGGGCACGCGCTTCCTCGGCTATATAAGGGACGAGTAGCCGGAGTCATGCTCTTGAGAACTTGCCATTACCGGGGTTAAGCCCCTGCCGGGGCTAGATACACCTACAACCCATCCTGTTCCAGTCAGTGAGTTTGTTATTTTCCCCTCTCGTGAGAGAAGCGTCTCGCTGGACTAGCGGATTGGTGAGCTGTGTTTGCGTTTGCTGTAAACATTGTATTATTGAGCTCGCTGCGATTTACTGTTGCTGTGCTATACGATAGCTGTTTTGCAGTCTTTTTCTATAGGGCGTAAGACTTGCATTTACGCTGTAAGGGATTGTTGATTGCTGGATTGCATTTATCTGAAATTTTTACTTTATCAATTATCCTGTAAATAAATTTGTTTGTGCTGTCCTCAAATAAAGTCCATTAAATCCGAACCAGCTACGCTAAAAACGTAACAATATTTTATATATTACGATAAAATACTCCGAAAAAATATTGGTGAGAAATATTCCAATAAGTACGAGATGTCTTCTTATAAAATGATGTACGTAAATTATCCATCTTATTCTAAAAATGTTCTCTTCAAAATTTATTTAAATTTATGAAAAAATAAACTTTTGAGGTCAAATTATCAAAAAATATCTTATGATAATTATTATATAATATTTGAAATTATATGACTGAAACATGGAAAGTATATCGAGATGACTTTATATTTTTTTTCTCTTTTATTTCGCCGCGTAGATGTGTATGAGTTTATAATTGATAAATAATGATAATTTCAAATTTAAATGTTATGTTTATTATATCTGTGTTACATTATAAACTAAATAACATTAAAGATTTTATAAGACACCTCTAACGTTAATTGCTAATTCGTAATGAGAGAGTACAATCCAATGGATTTATTGTGCATATGCGTCAGTGCGAATAATCTATTTAATAATATATCTAAGGTTGCCAATGATTCAGAATTATCTAAAATGGTTTTAGTGATTTTATTTCAACTTCGAATCTAATCTATAAATTGTGACAAACCAAAAAATATAAATAAATTAAGAGTATAGAAAATAGAGACCAATTAAGATTATAGAAAATATAATAAGTCAAAAAATTCATACGTAAAGCAATTTTATGTATGAATTAGTACATTACTTGCAAAACTTAATAGCTGAATAAGTTATTACAAATTTTGAAAAAGTTAAGAAATATATATATATATATATTTATATAATATAAGTTTCAACAATTGGACAATTCTTATATTTCACCCGCAAACGGAGAAATATTTAGTATGTATACTTCACAATAGATGGCAGCACATAATATTTGTAATAAAAGTCGCGTTTTTAAACAAGAGAAACTTTTTTGAAAAATGATTTAAGCTCTAATAAAAGGAGCGGCAGCAATAGAGAGCAATGTTCAAATCGCTTTCTTATTGGTAGCTACTTGCTTCTCCCATTTAGGTGAGAAATTAAATATTTCTTCGACACAATTCTTTAATGTTTCTGACGTAATGTGAGGAGAGCTGAATATCAAAAACGTTTATTAATCATTTACTTTAAAACGATTGCATATTAATTAGTAGAAATAAGATAATTATTTTGTGAATTCGGCAACTTGGTAGCTAAACGTCTGCGATATATCTTTATCGTTGTTTGCAAAATCTGTATGGTTGACATTCATTTAACATGAAGTGTGCACTAAGTTTTCAAAATAAAAACAAAGCATAAGTTCTTGTTTTGACAATAGCTGTCAGTCAATCTAGTATGAAATACAAGAAATTCAATGCGCTTAGTTTGAAGGCAGCTTTCAAGTTAAAAGGGTATTTCGTATACAGTGTATTTTCCTTGAAGCAAAATAAAAAGACTCTTCACTTATATTGTTTAATTCGATTATATTTTTCTGTTTAATTCGACTATGACTTTATTTTTATTTAAATTTAAATAAATAAAGTGAATATTTACCTCCAATATGCATGAAGTATATGCAAATTGATATTAGGCCACTGAACCTGAACTTCTATTATTTTTCGTAATCCATCGCATAAATCTTTTTAACCGATGCCACAAAAATATTTAATGATTGCAAATAATTATTTGTTGTAATGTATTTATGTATTAAATATTCAAGTACACGAAATATTTAACTACAATTATTACATTACTTTTTGTGTGCTATTTTGAAGAAGATTAACGGAATTTTTCTTTGCCTCTATGTTAGTAAATTTTCATCTTCATCTCCTCTATATAATATTAATATAAAAAATACAGGGGATGAAGGCATTCACAAAAACTTCGAGAATTCGAATAACTTTTTTTGGGTTTCTGATCATTTTTGAAAGTCTTAAAGTCAACGTAGAAACGAGCTTACCTTCACTAATTTTAATTACTTATTTATTTTCTAGACATAAATTAAGTCTTTTGTTTTAACTCTTTTTAAACTACAAATGCTTCAGAAATATTTTAGGGCTTATTTAGGACATCTAATTATAAGGTATCAATTTTTTTTATTCAATCCCCATGGATTTTTTAACTGTTTTGTAATATAAAGTGGTGTAATATAATTTCTCCTTAAAACTTGCTGTGTAATGACTACGGTGGATTCCAGATTTTTCTCGAAATTAGGTTTGCATCACAGTCACAAATTTGCAAAAATTTTCCGAAAACAAGCACAAATTAGCATGAAACTTTTTTTTTAAAAAAAATCTTTAATTGCATTAAGGGGCTGTATATACATTAATAACACTATAAGCAGAATATTACTGACTTTATTCTAGTATATTTGTCCCTTTTTTATAAAACGGCGTTGATGTATTTGATTATCCTAATTAAAACCTCATTATTTTCTTACCTTTTTAAATTAATTTTAAAAAAATTGTCATAAAATGAAATAATGACATATTTCTTCTAGTAATGAATTTTTTAAAAAAAGAAGAAATAAGTAAAAAGTCGATATTTTAATGTACAATAGTTTTTTAATTGAAACTTGTATAAAGAATAAATATTTCTATGTAAATATTTATATATGTTCAGAAAAATTTCAGAAACGTTTTTTTTATTTTCGTCAGTTATTTGTTTAACATATTTGCTCTTTTTTAGTGTGTGTTGCTCTAAGGCCAAATCCTATATTTCTTCCTAGAAAATGTCTTCTTTCCCATACCAACGAATCTGACAATGAAGGGTAAACTAAATATTTTGTGCTAAAAGAAAAAAAAACCCCATCAACCTCTTATTTCATTTAAAATACCTTTTACTTCTTTTACAAAGACAAAAACGTAATCACATCTGATTTCAAGTATTTAAGAGAACATTAATGGATTCGTAATCCACATTGAATTTTAAAAGTGCAAAAAGTAATTGAAAATAAGGATTTTCCTCCGTTGTGTAAGTATCATAAGTATTTGGAAATCATTTCCAACCTTCTCTGCAGAAAACGTTTACTCTGTAACTTGATAATAGATAGAAGCGCACCTAATAAGTGTTTCTTGCGAAGATACGCTCTTGTTATGGGACAGGTGTGAATTGTTCTTTTTTTCTTTATACAAAGATATATGATGATCTACAGACAACAAGCAAAGCTTACTAACTGATGAGGTGTTTTATATTTTTCCTTGTGTAGAGATTAGGTTTCTCTATCTGATGCAATTTTTTTTTTGTATGTAGAGTGAGATCTGCCAGATTGAGAGAGAATTGATGCAGTCAGAAATCACATAGCTGACTCTTTTTTTCTCATTTAGATATATCTATTATTTCTTTCATTTTGCTCTTGAAGCTTGTGGTTTTTTTCTAATATGCAGATAATAAAATTTGCTAAACTATGATAAGGTTCATGTAGTCAGAACTCGGATTGCTTATTCTTTTACTTTTTCACATAATTTTATTATTTATGGCATCTTAATTATTTTTCTTTATATTAATTTTTTTAATATCATATATCAACAAAATATTTGTTTTAATTTCAACTAACCAAAATTTTAATAAATTATTTAATAAATATTAATTTATTTTATCCTTAATTATTTTATGCAATTTTTTATTATTAAATTTGATAAATTTGTGGTTTAAAAATCAAGAATCCATTTAATTTAGAATTTTTTTCTCATGAAAAATATTTGTACCTTTTCAAATATCTTTTAAATATTATTATATTAGAATAAAATATTTTTTGACATTTTTATGTATTATGAATTTAGAAAAAAAGTACTTTCATGAGAAGACTTCAGATAATCAATTATTGAATAGCTTCTGATAACATCGCGATTATCAGGAAAAGTACTTTGTGTAAAAATTAATTTAAATGAGATTTTTATTTACTATAAATTGCAGTGGGCACATTCGGGACCACTGGTTTCAAGATCAAGACCCGATCTTCCAAAGAACTGTCGTGTAAGCTGCTTTAGTGCATGTAAAACATCTTGGGACCAAATGTCCTCCTGATGGTGTGGTGTTGAAGTTTGGAGAGGTGGAAATCAGCTTAAGTGCTTTCCTCGTCATCTGATAGTGGTTTAAAAATTTTAAGATTCGTCCTGAAATAAGATTAGTGCTAAATTTAAATGAGAATGTAAATATAATTGAACAATACTAGAAGTTCAATATGTTGCCTCTATAAAACTATACAGATCGTAGGCAACTTGGAGAATAAAGCTAAAGATAATTTCAACAATTTGGTAAATACTCAATAATTTCAATAAGATAATTTCAATAAAGATGGACGATCGTACATAATTCGAACAAGCGAAAGTTAAAAGAAAGAGAAGGAATTTATCTTTTACGTATCCGTTAAGTAATTAGAATGCAGTTAAAATAGGATATTGCATGTTTTGGCTAATAGTCTATATTTGGCTTAATAAGCCTTTCTCAAATATTAGATATTTGGAAATATCTAGGCATTATATTCCATTTTTATATCTAAGTCAATAGAAATGGCACTGCCATAAGAGTATTCAGTTGGTGAGAGGGTGAGAAAAAATCTCTCAATCTCACGAAAAGGTAATAATTTGCTAAATTTATTTTTTTCGTTTCGCTTTTATTGCACAATAGCGCTTCATGGTCAAAAAGATGAGAAAATATGGGATGTAATAAAAAAAACATTAAATATCGTGACCAAAAGATCCCCACTTAATCTTAAATTTTAATGAGAGGACTGGGCCTATGAGCCATTTGTCGAAAAATGGGTCTAATCTATTGCGTAACTAGTAATCTTAAAACAAACTGAATAATAACTTTAGCACGCAATTCTAAAGCATACTAAAAACTGGGGGAGTGTCCGAGAGAATACATCATTTTTCCTCTTATGAGATTAAGCTTTTAACATCCTAATTATTTGTTGTTGTTTTTTAATATCGTTTATGTGTAAAACATTTTCAATTAAATTTAGCTCATGATATGATTATACTTTCCTCATCAAACTTAAAATTCAAATTATAAGGATATGGGAAAGTAACCAATAGATAACGTTTATTATGTTTAATAATATAGTTTTCTTATAATTTTATTAATCTTTTTTAAAAATGCAACACCTAAATAAAAAATCTTTCTTTGGAAAAATAACATATAACTTTAAAGAACTCCAAAAAAATCATTCTTAACGCGTTTCCGGAAAAAACGTTTTGCGTAAGATACATTTTAATAATATTCTCCCCATGAAAATTTGACTAAAGCTCTTAATGAAGTGAACACTTGGACAGTGAAAGTGCATCATCTCAGAAATTAGCAATGGTGCGAAACATATTTATCAAGAAATTGCAATTTTTTAAAAAGACATAAGTAGCCTAGTATTTTTTTTTATTTTATATGAATTTATTGCATTTTAAACGTATTATACCTATTTGTATAAACTGCAAGGAATTAATTCAAATAAGTATATGACATATATTTCTTGCAATTTTATCAGTAGAAGAAAATGTAAGTATTGAGATTGGCATGTCAACTGATCTGAAATCAGACTTTGCCTCCTCACATATCCATTCATCTTCACTAATTCAGCTCCAAAATGCTCATAAAAATGAGTATCAAATAAGATACTTAAAATGAACTGCATAGTTGTATATGTGATAGTTATAATAATTATTGCCAATTAGTTCCTCGTAAGCATTTTCATATAAGTAGCGTTTTTAAAAAATTACAGTGCATTTTTGGAAGAATAACTTCTAGCAAAAGATTATATTCAATTAAGCAGATGCATTTGTGTCAAGGCAATGATAGTTGAAATGAAAATTTATAAACATTCAATAAAAAGATCATACAAAATAATAAATAATGAAAGGGAAGTTTGGTTGGTAGTTTTAAAAAAGTCAATGTTCCAAACCAGAGCTGCTCTGATTGCAATTCTAGCTCCTCATTTCGAATCCTCATATTAATCTGCAGGTTGTACGTGCAACGGACTTAAATGCACTATAAGATAATTTGCCTGTTCGCTTGTTTCTAATTCATTTTCTGTCCTTTTTTTCATTCATTTTCATCGAGCTTTGGATTTGCCAGGTTAAAAGCGTGAGAAAAGAAAAATGAACACCATGAGTGGCAAAAAAAGACAAATAAATCCAATAAAATGAAAAAAATATTTCAAAGGAAGCTTCAGATATCTAGCCCTAATGGACGAACCATATTTATTAACTGGTGTATTTATCATTTGTCATCGGTTAGCACATACGTGCACAGTCTTCTTCAATTTTGGAGGACAAAAATTCCTTTTCCTTTCATTGTAACTACTTCATTTTCAGCTCTGTCTGATATTTTACCAGAAGTTAAAAGTACTTTAAAGAGATAATGTCTTTTTTTCTTTATTTCTCTTAGAACTATTTTGTAAGAAGAATACACGGGCAACAAATTCAACTGGAATACTTGATGAGGGAAAAGTGTGAAATTCGATCTTCACCAAATGTCCCTAGGAGAATATTTAAGCATCAGATTATAAAACTGATGCTGATGTGAAGAATTCAGCTACTTAAGACTATTTGCCTGCTTTTTCGGCTCTGTTGATAAAGATATTGAACCATTTTAAAGAAATTTACATACTTGTAATAATGTCAGGATTGATTAAAAACAGAATTCCAGTCTCCTTAGAACCACATATTGACTTCAATTACAGCCTTTCTTACTAGTTTTTCTATTTAATTAAATGTGACGTCAGAGATCAACATATTTTCTATTTCTTAAGGTTAATATGCTTTAATTACAATATAGATGTTTTATCTCGAGATATGATATTTAAAAATTAAAAAGAATGAAATTGAATCACATCATTGATACGTACGGTAATATGTGAATATGTGATGGGGTCATTTAAAATAAGAATGCCAGGAAATCTTTTAATTTTGTTTGTGAGTTAAACAATTGCTATTCCCTCAGAAAAGTGATCAAGCTACTTTATCTATAAGTTCATTTTTCTTCCTAGTTCAGGGGAGGCAAACGTTTATAGTTAAAAACAAATCACAAACCATTTGCAAGTTTAATTTTTTATTATCTATACTATTTCCAGAATAACTTGAGCAGTCTTTCTGTCACTGAAGTAGTGAGTCTTCCTCGTGCTCTGGGAGTCTCGGTTTGCGAATCGTTGGTTTTTGTGTGTGTGCGTGCGTGCGTGTTATCTGTGAGATGTGTGGTTGTGTCCCCCATCAAGGAAATGTGGTGAGTGTGTAGCTAAGTCAGTCTAAGTTTGAAGCTACGCTTTAGTTGGTGCTACTTCAAAAACAAGAGAAGCTTCTTTCGGCTTAAATCTGCTGCTGTATCAGCGAATGGCTTGTCTATAGGCAAGTGCCATAAGTAACAACAACAACAGAATAATTTGAAACATACTTACTGATCTTTGAATTCAGATTGTCTATTGTCACTTTCAGATGCAAATGGAAAGCAAAATCTTGTTCTTAACTTCATTATATCTTTTTTTTTCACTAAATGCTACTCAAATTCCTTTTATTCCAAATTTAAGATTTAAAGCTTTACATTGAAGAAGAAAAGTAAATTGAAAGTACCCTTTTGTGTTATAAAATTTAAAATTCAGTACTATATTCATTTTCTATAAATAGAGAAATCAGCCTAATACTACACTTTCAAACGATGTTCCATAAATCCTTTAAAAATGTCATAAAAAGTTTTCAAAATTGAAGAATTGTAGCATGTTGAAATCCAAAATAAAGCATTCATAAAAGATTGCTGATAAATTTTAATTAGTGTCACAACGATAATATCCTATTTACTTTTGTTGTAATTAATTGCATAAATATCAAATAATCAGAAATTTATGAATCCCTTCATTAGTAATAGACAAAGAACTGCGAAAGAGAAATCAAATGAATAGCTTCATTTTGAATGGAAAAAAATTGAGTAATTTGTTGTATATTGAATATTTTTAATTCTTCTTTATCCATTATTTTGAATATTAATTGAATCACCATTTTGATTATTCCTTACAAATATGACTTATTTCATACTTTTAAACCAAATGTATGAAAGTGCATTTTTTGAATTAAAAACATTGTTTTCCACTTACATGAGTCAATATCAATTTTTGGAATCAAAAATATCTCTTACATTAATTAAAATGCTGATTTAAGTACAAAAATTAAATTCAGTAAAAATGTCTGAAATTAAATTCAGTAAAAATGTGAATGAAGAATTTTTATTAAAGCAGGCAATCAGGTTATTGAAGAACAACTCCAAAGTTGTAATGAATAAATTTTCTAAATCAAGAAATAAATTTTTCCATTTCTTTTACTTTTGATAATTTCTGAGACATCTGATATTATTTTAGAATACGAGAAAAAAATTCTCTAATTCTGACAATTATGATTTCTAAAGCGCAATTCTTAAAGATTCATTTCTTCAATTAAAAAATATTTCCTCAAAAATTAAGACAATTATAATAACAATAAATAAAGATACGAAAAGAGCAATTTACGCGATCCTCTAATGCCGTTGTTATTGCCAGTTTTATTCAAGCACTTAATTGGAATTTAAACATTTAAGGGATTAAGAGTAATTGTTTTGAAATTGTGGCAGCGGGTCTTAATGGAAGGTATAAGAAAAATACTGATATAATTTTAAACTATTGAGTATAAAACGAATCGCATTTAAGCTTTTTGTATAAAAGAAAGTAATTTTCGCTATTCTTATATGCTTTAAAAGTTTAATTCTTATAAAAACGGTAACCATTGTAATACTCGTAATTCAGCTAATCATTTTTAATCAATTTTCGGCTTAATAAAATCACATGTTTTCAGAAATTGCTTAGGATTAAAACAAAAATAACTTTGCATTCAAGTGTTCCATAAAAAGATAAGAATAATTTTTTTTAAGACGGAGTTTTAAGAATTGTTAATTTCTTTTCCCTCAGAAAGATATATGAGCATGATTTTAGTAATACAAGCAGAGTGTTTTTTTTTAATTTATAAATCTTTTAAATTTAGATAGCATTCTGATATTATAATTCTCTAAATAATGGGCAAATTCATATTTTGAGTTTATAATTTACTTAACAATTCTTATAAGAATAATAATCATATCAATATTCGAAATACAACTAATCAATTTCAAATCAGCTTTCGGCTTATGTTATTTGCTTTAAGAAATTACTTCAGATTTAAATAAAAATACCTTTACATTCAAGTATCCGATAAAAAATTAGAATAATAAAAAACTAATAATATTTTTAATAAGAAAACAATCTTTTTAAGAAATCGTACTAAGCATTTTCTGCTGTTTTTCCGAAGTAGTTGTATATGAAGAATTTTATTAATATAAGGAAAATGTTCCTTATTTATATATAAATCTTTTATATTTAAAGAACTTGAACTACAATATTGATATTCTCTAAAAAATAAATTCCTATTTTGAGCTCAATAATAATAATTCTTATAAAAATGTTAAAAATTGCATTATGTATAAGTAAGCTAATCAATCGATACTCGACTTAATAAATCATATGTTCTTAATAGTTACTTAAGATAAAATGAAAATACATTTGCATTAATGAGTTTCATTAAATTTAAGAATAATAAAAAAAATTAATAACAAATTTTTAATAGTAAACCATTTTTTCAAATAATATATTAAGAATTTATGGCTCTTTTTTCATATTTAGATATTTATGCTGGATTTCATCAATGCAAAATAAATGTCTTTTTTAAATGTGTTTATAAGTTTAGATAACATGTCGTTGTTACTTATGGCACTTGCCTATGGGCAAGCCCCCCGCTGATACAGCAGCAGATTTAAGCCGAAGGAGCTCTCTTGTTTTTGAAGTAGTGCCAACTAGGGCCAAGAGTATGACTTAACTACACACTCACCACATTTTCTTGCACATCCCCTTTTTACAGGGGGGCACAGTCAAACATCTCACAGAAAGCACACAGAAGAACAACCATCCCAGAAACGGGACTCCCAGAACACGATGAATGCGTGCTACCTCTGAGTCAGAAAGTCGTCTTTAGATAACATTCATTCTAATATTGCTATTCTCCGATAAATGAGTAAATTCATATTTTTGAGCACATAGTGTACTTAATAATTCTTATGAAAATGGCAATTATTGTAATAATTATAGATCAGCTAATCAGTTTTAATCCGTTTTCATCTTAATGCAATCACGCTTTCGGCAATTACTACTGGATAAAATAAAAATATCCTTACTTTTAAATGTATCATAAAAATAAAAAAAGGAAACAGAATAAATAATATTTTTAATGGAAAATATTTTTTTAATTACGTTTTAAGATTTCATGGTCCTTTTTTCCTTAGTAGATGTACAAGCATGAATTTATCAATGCAAAATGAGCGTTCCTTTTAAATGTATAAATCTTTAAAAGTTATATAATTTATAATATAATTTTATTATTCGCAGGGAAATGCCTCAATTCATATTTTGAACTCATAATTTTGAAAAGAAATTCTCTTCAAAAAAAAACATCAATCAATTCTTAACTCTTTCAAGTAATAGTTACTGTTCCGTATCATCTCAGGGAAATGATTGATTCGATCTTCGAAAGAGCAATCCCACGCTGAATAAGATTAAAACAATCTTCTACATCGATTGTAATAAATTAAAATCTCCCATTTGATGGATACTTCTACAATCACCTCCACATTAAATTTCCGGGCAATTTATTTCGCTTCACATGATTTGACCCATCAATTTTCCGCAAAGGAGCATCTCAAAACTATACTGCCAGCATTTCCTCAAACGTTTAACCGCATTTTGAGGCATTATTTGCTCACTTTGTCCTAGAATTATTTTTTTTTATTTCGTGCTCCAAACAATGAAGGAAGCGGAAAAGTTTAAACTCCTGATTAGAAATCCGTTCTAACTAATTTTCCGTGCCCGAAAGCCTCAAATTCGAACGAAACAAGCTGGAAAACGAAGTGAAATCCTTCCTTTCGGTTCAAGAGACATTTCCAATGGACTTAATATGCCACGGACGTTTGCTTAACTCAATTTTCCATTCGTTTACCAGTCCTCCTTTTGCTGTATGATGTACCTCAAAGTAAAGTGGAAGACTCCGGTGGTATCATGATTTGGAAAGTTTTGACTCGATTCTTTTTATCTTGTCATTCGGACTGATTTAGTTGCGTGATTGTGAGTTAGATGCTAGTTTATTTACTTGTTTTTCTCAGAGAATGCCTCTGAGCTTGTTTGATGCACAAAACAATATCTCGATCCCGTTTGGGACGCCCGTCATGATTAGGATGAGCATCAGAAAGAAGAAAAGGTCGCCATTTATCTGGAAAAGGAAATTTTATTTATCTACTTACCTGCTTGCATTGGAATCATCTTTCGGTTATTTGTATTCCGTTTGGCTTATTTTATTTCATTCTTTTTTGAGTCGTTTGACGAATAAATATTTTTAAAAATCTGTTTGTAAGAATAGGAATGTTCTTTTTATCGAATGCTTGCGGATTTATATGCATCGGCTTATGAAATAAGGTCACGAATAAATCTGCTTCTTCTTGTCATTTGGCTACGGAAGATAATCCCACTGTGTATAAATAAGCCAAATGTTATGCCAGAGGACGCGTTTTGACATGATAAGGCGGAGACCCATAGGGAGAAGTGTTTTTCTGAATAAAAAAAGGAAAAGAACTGGAATCATTTTAAGTCGGATAATTGGATTTATAGAAATATAAATAGAACCGAATGATATTCATTGGCTTTTCTTTACATAAGAATACACCTTTATTGCTGTATAAGGATTGTTTCGGGCACTTTTAAGAATTTTGAGGTTGTAGTCAATACACTCTGAAACCCCTCCTTTTAATAAATTGGTGAATTTAGTGTCACGTGATTATTTTAGTGCACAAGTTAATGATTTATTTTGTGTTAATCATTGTTATTTCCTCACTACTAACCCTGTTCAACAGGTAGTGCAAATTATATCATTACAGACTTTCAAATAAGGGGTACAGGTTTTAAAATGAGTTATGATCTATGACATCCCAGCTTTACATCCTTCACACGTCGTTTGAAAGAGAATTCGGCCCGCATGATTAGAATCTACACTGCCGACTGAGCTGAGTCAGTTGTAAAAGGGTAAACTTTAGAAAACTGCATTTACTTTTATTTATCTAATAGCACCACACTTATCTGGTATCCTGGTTTGTAGGCAATATTATTGAAGTAACAACTCAGCATTTAATAATATTTAAACAATGAAGGGCACTTAATGAAACATATATGGATCTCATCAATTATGAAAAAAAGAGTTTATATTATTCTAATATTTCACAATTTAGAGAATTTAAATTTTTTTAAACTTATTTATTTAACAATTTTAAAAAATCGTTTTATTTTTTATCTTAAATCGTTTAATCGTTTTTTTTTCTTGCAGACTAAGAAGTTCTAGACAATTTTCTAGTCTGGTAGTGAAAAATACATCAATGATTATCCATTTAATAAAGGACATTATGCTTAAACACATATGTAACAGCACAGAAAGGCAATCAAAGTAAATCTTTTTAAAGAAAGATTATTTGTTGTAATATTGGGGCTTTTTTTACACCGTTTTCAGTAAAACAAAATAATAAAATAAGCAAACAAGGACAAGAATTAGACTAATATCCTTAATATACAAGTGACATTCTAAATCCTGAAACGGGATACATTATTTGCCGACGTTCAATTTCAATTTATACAACAAGTATTAATTGACAACATCATTTAATCAATAGAATACTGGTCCAAGATCATTCAAATGATTCAAGCAAAATATATATTAATGATAATAAAGTAGCGATAGAATAAAATTCATAATAAAAACTAAAATTACTATAAATGTGTAAAAACTACATGCATTTTAGATATATTCTTGAAATGGGTGTTAAATATAATGAACTAACAGTATAAAAATCAATATAGTCATTATAATTCATAAATTTATGCTTATCATCTATTTATATAAATAATCTTTTTATTTTAAATATTCATAACTAGAAAAGTAATTACCTTTACCAGGTTAACGGTTATAAATTACAATAAATAAAAAGAATTTTTTTCTGCATTTAACTGATTTGGAGTGTTATTTATATTATACATATTATATTATAGAATATTAAGAATGAAAATAAAATGTCCGTTAATGTTTTCTATAAAAATAAAGTTATTTGAGTTATTTCTGGCTTAAATATCTAACCTATGTCAGTCCATGCTATCTTGAAATATGAGTAAAAGCGAGATGACTTTAAAGAAAAAAAATAAATTCAATGACTGAGTATGAAATATATTGTAATTATTTAATTCTTTATCTTGTATTATAATTGTTTGGCATGAATCCATGATTTCAAAGAGAATTTGAATTTTTCGATGTGTTGAATCGTAACATTCGAACAAAAGGACATATATTGTGGTTAAAACCAATTTTATAACGTATGCGCTGTTTCCTTAGAAAAATATAATTAATTATATTTTGATCCTTATTTAGTCATTTGATTTGAAATGCACTTTGATACGAATTACAAATGGATCATCCATATCGAAGTCTTTGGGAAGATAGACGACAAAAATGGCTTCTATATTTTATGTCCTACCTAACTTTAAAAATATAGGCGATCCACGAAATGAAATGCAGCAAATATTTCATTTCACACATGCTTAATATCAGTGATAATCAAACTCAAATTTACAATAAAACGACTGGGCAGTTTTCTTTGACAATTGCTTTTTAAAAAGCGTTAAATAAAACCCCATTGGGAAAGAAACGAACGGTTTATCCGCCCGTCCTTCAACGGCATTATGACTTCCGGAAAGTGTGTTATTACTCGGCATGATTGATGGGATATTTCTCAACGGCAATAAGGCCTTTCTACTCCGTCTGAGCCCTGCCGTCCAAAGGTCATTAACACAATAGCAACGGATATCCGTCGTAATAGGGCGATCACGAATTTCGTGATATTGGCCATTCTACTACTGCCGAGCCCAGGTCCTAAATTTGAACGATTGATTGGGGTTTGGTCATTCTTTTTTATTATTTATGAAAACACAGAGCCGTTTTCTCCTAAATTTATTCGTCTGTCACGCTTCAAAAACTGAAAATAATTTTTAGTCACCAAGCTCTACTTTTCATTCCTTTTTGATTGATAACTGGTATTTAAATTTATTCAGTGATTATAAACACTTTCTCTGTTAGAGCTAGTATAATTGAGTTAGCAGCAGTTTAATAGTTGATGACACGTTAGCACCTTTTTATATTTCTGGTGACCTGTTTACACGAAATATGGTTGTATTATTATGGTAGTTTTGATTGTATTACTCTGAAGATATTCCAAGAAATGGAAAATAGTTCCTACGAAAATGAACTTAAAAATAGTGAAGAATATAATATCAAAAAATACAAATATCCTTTTTACGTTAGAAGATCAAATCGGCATTGGTTTAACACTAGAACGTCCGGCGGTAGCGATTGGGCAATCCTGTCGATACTTCTATATTTAGTGGTGGCGGGGTGGCCAGCTGTACAAGAAGAACGTGTCGATAGGACACCGGAGATTGTTTATTCTCCTATCAGCATTCTTGCAGGGAATTCAAAAAAAAAAATTGTGACTTTTAATCATTTGCCATTGCAATTACACAGAAAAGGTTTTGTGGCTTTAGGTCAATTAGGATAGAATTTACAACTAAATAGATTTAGAGCGTCAGCTGGTGTCGTTTCGACTCCAAGGCAATTTATCGGCATAAATAGCTGTCGTACAACAAACGATAGGTCACTTAGTAAAACAAACTTCCCAAAGCACTATCGTACAATTAATTGATCTTTAATGCAATACTATTCGGTTTACAATAGAAATGAATCAATTATTCTAATATTGTTGCGTTTTAGTATTTCGTTATATAACAATTACCTATCTGCTCATTAAAAAAAATTCATTCGGTATTTGAACCTTGCACACTTGCAGACACTGAGAAACAATGGCTCCTAGAAAAGGTCTAAACCCTGGCGAAATTGCTAATTTTTTGTGAAAACTTTCTGGTAATGAATCGAATGGTTTTGAGCTGTCTAGTTCCAATTTAGATTCCGATGAAAACATTGATTGCGAGGAACAAGATTTTGGGAAAGTGACTGTGAATAATCTGAAGAAGTAATTTATAAGTAATTTGTTTTGTTACAGATTTTCTTTTAGGATTTAATTGGTCATAATATATGATAATTACATGAAAAAAATATTAAAAAGTCTTAAAACTAAGCCCTACAGAACAATAATCCTGTAATTATTTAGATATTACTATTATTTTATATCGTGATGTCGAAATGACACCGTCGGATGTTTAGGAGTAATAGAAATTCCGGATGATCTAGCTTCAAAAACCGGTAAAAATGAAAATTATGTTCATTTCAGGATCCAGAGACTAGCTTTTTCGAACACTGAAATTTCCTAAGAATTGGTACTCAATGTAATAAGTGGTTATTATGCCTCCTCTCTCTGATTTCATCCTATGTCTAAATGCAAACACCATTTCTTTTCGTCTTTTCTCTTACCCCTTTTTTGATGAAATAAACCTCCTGATGTATGTGCAATAATAATGATGGCTTCGAAATCTGAGAATATACAGTATCTGTTAGTACTCTAAATATACAGTAAGGTAGGCAGCCCATTCAAGTTCATGCTGAGATTCCATTAGCAAATTGCTTTTAGAGTCTGACATTTTCGACCAACATTATTCTCATTTCTGATCGGATTACAATATTCTACAGTACATAGTAAATTGATGTGATGAAGTAATTTGAATCTTTGTTTCCCCTTCCTGGTTTAAATTTCTTTTTAAAATTATAAGGCCAATTCTAAGGCGCTCTGGTTCTAGATAATAAATGGAATTATTATGTGAACAAAATTAGTTCAATTATCTGTTCTACAGTTCAAGTTCTTCTGATATGGAACTCCGTGAAATTTAGTTTAAATTAGCTGAAACAATACATACTTCGCCCGTCACTCTTTGCTAAACATTTCTCAAAAAAAAGCAAGACATTTACCAATTTTAATTTAAAGTGTACCAATCTTTTTATTAGGCATGTATTTAATAAAATTAGGTTTGAAATCATATTTTTTTATCTCCCAAAGCTAAGAATCTAATACAATACGTGGTGTTCACATTGGTTCTATTGGAAAACATCATTTCACTGCACAATTGTTCTACTGATGCAATCATTTGTCTCTGAAGCTTGTATGCTGATATCATTTCATAAATGCAGCTTTAATTCTTTAATTATGAATCGGATATAAGAATCATAGGCAAGGGCAATTTCCATTTTTTGCTGTTTGGAAATGATCCCATATGAAAAGTTTAAATTTATCTTATTCTTCAAAAAATAAAAGTGAGACATTTTAGCTAAAGGTATCTTGACACAAGTTTCTCCTAATCTCCAAAAATTGTTAAATTCATTTTCTAGGAAATCTGTATAAAAAAATGTTTTTTCAGTCAACTTTATTTTATAACTTTTTCATTTAAATTCGCAAAAAATAGTACAAAATTTAAAAGCTCGAGGTTTTTAAAAGAAATTCCAAATGTATATTGCGATGTATATGAGTAATATTCATGCACTGATTTTTATCAAAATAATTGAAACATCACAAACAAATACAAGAATCTTTATTGATAAGGCGAAGGGAGGGTTTTGACATCTAATAAGCTTGGAGTCGCCAATAGAATCGAATTAAATAAGTGCAAAATAGTGTTCAAATGAATATTCGATATTCCTTAATGAATATATTGTGAAATATCTGCGAGAGATGTGGGTATAAGTTATCGATTCCGTATTAAATACTCAAAAATAATTTGACTGTAGTGAGGTTGGAAGGCTTCTTGTGTATAGTCAAGCACTGAACGAACCAGTATCAACAAGTTTGGGATCGGGGAATTGAATTAGATAAAATACAGGTTTTACTTTATATTCTTATTCTTCGAACCAAAGTTGGAGAAATCCTGCTACATAAATAGGCGCATTACCAGCATGGAAATGCGTAAAGCCTGCAGAAAACCGAATTTGCATCATAAGATGGATTTGATCAGCTAAAACTTCATAATCCTTTTCAGTTATACTTTCTTTTAGATTTTCGACTAAGAAAAGCATGTCTCAGTTCCTATACAATAAAGGACCCATCTGCATATCTGGCAGCTCGAAGGAGACAATCATAAACATACACTGGTGCAAGTATCCTCCAAATGTGCATCCATTATGCTGGGAGAAAACTGTGGATAAGAGTTCGTCTAACCATATAAATGTTTTCCATGCATCAATCGACCAGGTTTTGTGATTACGACATCACCATAGGCGTTATTTGGCCCTCATATGTGACAAATGACTTGCTATTCTAATGTGAATGCTTTGCTTATAAAGATATCTCTCAGCTGTAATTGTTGACAAAGAGAAATCCATCTCTGAGGTCAATTTGGCTGTATCTATTTTTTAATCATTACAATTTGCCTAAATGACAGTTGATCTCTTCCTCTCACTATGCCTATCATTTCGCTCTGTCGATCTTGTCCTGCCAGGCTGTGTGCACGCTGTCGTGACTTTAGACACTGTGCTCCTAGAAACGTGCAAAAGTTGGATGGTTTCGGTGACGGTTGCTTCAGCAAATTGGGTCGTCACAATTTAAATATCTCTTAGGTCTGACATTTCATTCTTTTGGAAAAAATTCGGGACTTACATAACTTAACTAAAGTTATCTCGTACAATAGTGGCAGTTATAATTACATTTGAATGCTTACAATATCACTCTTATTCCCAAATATTTCCACTATTTTCATAAACATCTGTATTTAAATATATATATTAATCGCTGCTGAGCAAATAGGATTTCACAATGAAAATTAAAAACTATTACATATATTGGTCCATAAATATGTCATGGATAAGGGAAAAGATAAATTCCGGCCACCCTAATATTAAATTTGAAAGTAGCAAGTAAATATAAACTACAAGTTAAATATATGCTTAAATGCATTATCGAAAATTAATAAAACGTGACAAAGGTGTACAGTCTTGAATGTCGAGTAAGAGGTGACATCGGACTGCATAGAATTAAAACTCCCCTGAGTTTCGCTGGTATTATTGCGTTTTCTACAAATAACTTTGAAGCAAATGAATCAATATGCATTTTTTACGACAAGGAAAGTACAAAATATTCCTGAAGTTTAACTTTACAAGATAAATATTTTTTTTTATTCTTTGGCTTATATAAAATGTCTTTTGTTTCAATAACTGATATTAATATATGAAACAATATTAATATATGAACAATTTTTTTTAAATGTACCTTTTATTTCAATTTATTTGTTTTTCTTTTTTGATAAATGAAGAAAATTGAGCCCTAAAAGTATTTTGATATTATAAATTTAAGAAGGAAATGTGCAATTTACCTTTTTGTAGCTAAGGAAAAGAGAATTTTTCCATAATTTGATGCAAGTGTTAACCAAAATTCGAAACTTGGTAAATAATCATCAATAATGTATAAAACTTATCGTAAACTGGCATTTAAGTTACTACCTTGAAAAATTTTATAAATAGCACTTATAAATCGAATTATGAATTAAAAATTGAAAAGTTTGCTTACAACTAGCTTCTCATAAATCATTCAGACATTTCAGAAGATGGAAAGCTTGTCCATTAACCAGAAAGCAATATCTGTGAGAATATGCCAAACGAATTTTCTAAAAATTCTTCTTTATAATTTTGAAAATCGAGCCACCCTAGTTCACAATCCGAAACGGAAGAGATAAAAATAAGGACCAGCATCTCTCCTTCTCGGTCAACTCCTCGCACAGCTGGCTAACTGAATAAAGCATCCTTATCATGCATCGCCATGGTTTGGCAAGAGATGCAGCTAATTGAACTAGCGGAAAATCGCAGCGATAATAAGCCAGACACTTATGCAAATCTGTTTAATAAGTGAATTCTGCATCACTTTTGGCATTCCTGCCACGTATTATCATCTTTCTTGGCTGTATCAGCATAGTTTAATTAACAGACACACCATACTCCAGTATTGAAAGACTCGCACACTCCATGCGGGGAGAACACACTGAAAACTTCTGCATCATAATGTCGAAACAACTTTGTTAGCATTCTTTAGGGACAAAGCCTGGAGAACGTGCGTTTGATTAAACTTAATTTGCCGTTATTCGGTGTAGTCAAAATTCTCCCAGCAACGTTATCGAGTAAACAATAGGGACTTCTGAAAAAAAAAATCCCTTTAAAAAAGAAATTTAACGCTATGCTGGACAAGTAAAAGCAAAGTTCTATTCACTAGAAGCTGAACTTTTAGAAATGAATTAACATGGTTTTGAAGAATTCAAAAGAAATCCGAGATAATACTTTTAGATATATATATATTTTTAAATAGGGAAATGAATGTTTCTTTGTTTTCAGATTTGATAGCTTGTTTCAAATTCAGAATATCATATTTTTTTTATAAAAAAAATATATTTAGTTGTTTTTAGAAAGGAGTATATAAATACTTTTCGTTATTTAGTAAATAAAGCATCATTGTCTCTTGAAAATCATTATAAAATATGTATAAATGAACTTTAAAAAAAGATCCCGCGGCAAAATGAGTTTTGTGAATGATAAATTGATTGAGTTTAAGGAAATTCAATTGTATTTTTAATAATGGATGCAATAATTTTTATTATTTGATTTTGAATTTAATTGTAAGGATGATTATCGGGAAATTATGAAGCCGTTAAGTTCTGAAATAATGGTATGAAAAAATTCACAATTCAATCAGACTTGGCCATTGAATACAGAGACATTTTCTCATATTTATTTTCTATTGTAAAGCTAGAGTACCAAGAATATCTTTTTGAATAGGATTCTTTGTGTCCAAAGGAATATACAAAACTTAAATTTCTTATTATATTTTTTTAAATCATATTTATTAACTGAAACAACATAAATTTTATTGTTTATGAAAAAAAATATTTTTTAATTAAATCCTTTCTTTAGTAATTATAGAAACGGAATGTTATGACTAATCAAAGAAATTTTATTGGATAATTTTTGAAAAATTGCGTAAATTATATAAAAATATATTTATGTAGTTAACAAAACTTCAGTCTTTATATATTTCAGTCTTTTGTATTTATTTTTAATGCAAACAAAAGGGCTTCTGTTTCAACTGAAATTTAATCGCTTCTGTTTCAATTTAGAATTAAAACATTTTTTTGAATTGGCAGGGAATTAGCTATACATAGTGAAACGTACAGAAGAACTGTGTAAGGCTTCTATTTATTTTAATTATATGCCAATAGAATTCAATTGACGTTAAATTTATATATTAAATATATATATTTAAATGAAATTTTTAGTTCCTTTTTCATAGAGAATCAGCTGGTCACTAAAGGCAGCATCAAAAAATAAGAAATTTGTAATGAGGAATAGTAAATTACAATTCCGTTTTGTAATAATTCATTTGAGGAATAGTAATGCACTTGTATCTCTGTTTTTAAACCAAATAACTGTTAATCTATGAAAATTCGAAACATCCAAACGTTTTATATTAAAACAGCTAATAATGATGAAATTTTGATTTCTTTTTATTTGTAATGAAATCGGTGAATTTAACATTTAATAAAATGTGTCAAAAGTTTTTATTTCATAAAGAAACTGCTTCTTTTTCCCAATTAAGCATTCCGAAAGAATTTAATAATAAATAATTTAAATTTTCTTGAACTTCTTTATTTAATCATTGTGTCGAAAAATTATAGCACATCTGATGCAATTAATAAATTCAAGCATCGCCGAAAAAATTCGAAAGTCTTCATTTTAAGCAAAATTACTTACATAAGTATAGTTGAATAAATTAGAAAGCAATTACTAGTAAAATTATTCCCACAGGGGCACCGCATATATGAAGAGAGAAGCTTCTTGCATGGGGATCGGTTCTCATCATTCGGATTGATTCAGAAATGGTGAAAGGTTAGCTACCTCCTACTTATGCGAGGCATGCTTCCAAAGGGAAGAGTTGAACCATGGCCAGTGATAGGAACTCAAAGTCGGTGATAGGACTGGCCCAGATAGGCCCTAGTTTGGCTGATTCTGTATCGGTGGTCCGGCAATTTAAATTTAATTCGTCTGTCTTAGTTAGTTTGGGGTTGAGAAATCGAATAGTGGTTACTAATAAACTCAATCTATCTATTCTAAGTAACTTTCATTCTTAATACAGAGAAAATATTGATTTAATAACTCATTGTTTATTCATTAAGTTCTGGTATAACGAATCCATTGAAAATTGACAATACTCAATAGATTTCCATTAGATTTAATGTACCACTCAATGGGTTTTGAGTTTACTGTTAACAAGAACGGCAGTTGCTAGTATAACACATTAAATAATAACTGGATTTATGAGGATTATCAGTAAATATGAATTTAAATCTGTAGTTTTTTGTTTTGACACTTCTTAAAATGCATGTAACTGGTATTTTTTGATTATATGACAACTGATAATTGTTATACAGTGTTGAAACAAATAGATTCTACTCACAACTACTATTTTTAATATGATATGATCATACCGTTCTCAGATTTTAAAATGAATTTTAAGAAATTTCTGATATTCAATAAAAAAAATATAATTTTTTGAACAACCTCTTTCAAGGTTACGTGCTTTCTAAACTTAAAATTCCTCAAAACGAAATACAAAAAAGGAATCAGATAATCGCGATTAACTTTTGTATAGTTCTAAAGGATTTTTGGATTTTTTTTTTCATAAAATTAAACGCAAGCACACAACTTAAGTGACCAGTGAGTTTCATTTATGCCATCAAAAGAAAACTGAATGAAAAATAAATAGAATTTTAGATTAGAAACGTCCCAGAATTGCTATCCCTTTCTTCCGAAGCAACTTTCGAATTCTTTGAGTAGGCTGTTCCTCGAAGACTACAAAGAAAAAACAAAAGGAAGCCAAATGTTACGGATCGTCCCATTTGGCATTTCCCTGTACATTGTAATGACACGGCAGTTCATTCTCCAAGATTCATTTGTCTCGGGGAGACCACACCCTGGAAATTATAGACTCTGTCATTCCTGATGAACTAGCCAGAATTCCTGAATACTGGATATATCCACTGACGTCATGGAATCAATGCGATTCTTTCACGCACGTTTCTTTAATTTCGTATCTGCTAATCGCTTTCGTTCACATGAATGGATTTGTAAGACATGGCGAGCCGAAGGAGAAGAGCTTTGTAAAACTTGTTCAGAGGGAAAACTGAGAACAGATTTGCCGGAACTAATAGTGCAACTCTTGGAGCGAAATTCGATTAGATATTCCGAAGCTTTGCTTTTGTCTTGGTCTCTTCAAAGCCGAGTAAAAGCTAAAAAGAAATATTTCTTAGTAACTTCAGTATTTTTTTATTTTAATGTCATTATTTAAGAAGAAAATAGAAAATATGATATTTTTCAAATTTAATTGAGTTAATGAAATAACATCGAAATCAAATACTACAGAATTATATAATAATAAACTGGCCGTAAATATGCGATTATTTATCGTAAAATTCATTTAAAAAAAGCTCCATATTTTGTATAGATAAATAGATATTACATTTTATGTATCAAATGAGTTATTTGCTTTTAATCTAAGAATGTGATTTTTAATCTAATTAACTGTATCAATACGGAAGGCTGAAAATAGCATTCAACGATGTTTCGCCCCTCCCCCTCTCAGAATAGGCTGAATATATCTGCCAAATTAATCCAACTTCCATTAAGTATGATTGATTGAATACCTATGGTGCGTGCTTTGTTTGTTAGAAACACTCGCTATGATGAATTTGGGGAAAGGGAGGTTTTCTATAAACCTCAAAAGATATTCGATCATAAATTTATTTTCACTATAAAACTATTTTTGCTACTATTTTTTCCCTATTACCCAAGCATGTATACTTTTCTACAAAAACAACTTAAGCATATAGTTTAAATTGTGATTTTTTTCAGGGAGGGGGATATCTTTGAAAATTAAACTCGGGTTACCAGTATTCTTAGGTTGCATGAGCTAAAATGACATTAGGAATAAAAGGGTTAAGAATTCCATATGCTTAGAAAAATACCAGCCCGTGTATTATTGCCATTTTTAAATATACAATTTAAACAGTGTTTTCCTAAAATGGGCATTTTGGATCTGGATGTTAGTAAATCGTGTAATAAAATACCCAATTTAAAAAAGTATCCATTTGGGGCTTCAAAAGTATCCATAAGATTCTTAAAAAGTTAGAATACGACTTCCTAAACATCCAGCTGCCTTTCCCATTATTTACTTAGATGGTGTGTAAATCAATTTTCTGTAACGTTGAATGAATTTTGAGGATTAATTTTCCTATTATAAAAATGCTGAATAATATTTATACTATTTTACCATTGCATATAAATATCAATTTGTCTTGGTAAAAGCTGGGGTTAGATAGGGATTTAAAAATATTTCTGCATCTGCATTATATTGAAATAATATTCAAAAATAATCGCTTAAGGACCCTTCAGGAGAAAACTGATTGGGACTTTTCTTATCTTTCACTTATATATATATATATATAATCATTGATTTTGGCCCAGGTAGAAAGGGCTTCGGATCCGCTTCTCGCAGAAAGTAAGTTTTTCAAGGGTACGAATATTTGCTTTCATATTTATTTATTATAATCCGTTCAATCACATATTCCTTAAATACAAGAAAAAGTCATCAGTTTTAAAGCAATGAATCCAATATCTATATGAATGAAACAGATTTTATATAATAAGTTTTTATCTTGCTATGAATGGATTCCGCGTAGAATACATTATTACTTCTGCTATGGTCTAAAAGCTAATTTCTAAATCAGTTATGATGGCATAAATTTCCAACCAGAAAAATATTAAAACTGACGGTCAGAATTATTTTATAGTTCTTGAGGTGAAAAATACATCCCTCAAGAACAATCCTCCGGTTTTATCCATCATATTTAGAAACAAAATGTCATTGTAATATTTTTAAAAAAGAAAAAATTCCGCCTCTAAAACGAATAAACTTTGAAAGCAAGTTGAAAGAGTGAGCATCAATATTTTTGATGAATTCATAGATAATTTTTGGGTTTGGATACATGTTTATGAGGGATTGTATACTAAATTAAATTATGAACCATTGTGTTTCTTTTATTGAATTGCTCCTCATGCTAATTTTTTATCTTCTAAACTGAGATTAAACAGCTTAACTCAGACAATTTTATTCAAGAAAGTGAGGGGGTGTGTGACTTATCCGTCATGGAATGCTGGTAATGTTTTGCTAAATATAAGTGTAGGATCACATATCTATTCAAAAAGTTACATTTCAAAATTTCTCAAGAAACGTATTTGGAACTAATATAATAAACTCTAATTTGTCTCATAATTTAAACCAATTTACCCAAGAACTGTATGTCTATCTCTAGCAATTTAGAACTGAACTATTGGATCACGTAACAGACTGATTTATTCAAACAGTACATTTTATACTTTAGTCAAACTTTTACTTGTAATTCAACATATTGTGAATAAATGATAAAGAATGTCTTTAATCATTTTGAAAAACGAAGTGCGATAACAAAATAAGAATACAAATTCTTATAAAATAGATTATGAAAAGAAAATGTTTACATCATTCTGATGAAAGCAATTTCTGAGATTCTACGTCATTCATATTAAAATAGATATATGGCAATAAAAAAATCTGGTAAATACCAGCGTCATGTTTTTTATCTGAATAGAATTCTAGCAAATAAAATTATAATTAATGATTTCATAGTTCTAAAATATAATCCAAAATGTTAACATTATGAGCAATGTTTTTATAACATCAACTTTTAATTCAATTATTAAATGAGTTAATTCAATCATATAATCACATAACATGTTGAAAATAATATACTGCTATTCATCATTTTTGAATGCTATACAACTTTTTAAATCAAATTAAATGACAAAAATTGGTTGAAAATTATATCAAAATGACATGCTTAATAATTTGAAGAGGGATCATCAAGCGATAATTAATAATTACAAGATGATTTCCAATGATTTCCCCAACGAATCATTAACATGTAGCCATTCATTAGCATACTGCAAATAATTATGGGCACTTCGAACGTTCGTGCAACGTTGAGCTTTTATTTTACTCAGCAGATATCAGTGAGAAACTGAAATTTTTGAGAAAAGCTTTTATCCATTTCATCTGTTTATACAACAAATAAATGGCAGTTAAAATTTTATTAGAAATAAATACATCAATGGCCTAAAAGATAAAACTAAACTTAATAATATAGGATGGATTAAAATAAATATTCTGATTTCAAAATATTAATGTGTAACAAGATGTATTTTTCTTTAAAGATGTTCATTATAAGATGCAATTAATTAATATTTTGGAGAAAATTACACGCTGAAATAAAACTCCATATGATCATTTGTGAAACCATTTTATAACCATTCCAAAAATGATCATTTTGTACAGCAGATTTATCATAGATATAGTTTTCAATAAAATGTGGTACAACATTTTAAGAAAGCCCCTTGTATTGAATTACGATGCCGGCATCCTGGCAAAGAGGAAACGCTTCTTCCTTATGATCTGGGCTTTCTGGGTTCGAGTCCCGGTCAGGGCATGGTTGTTCTTCTGTCTTCTATCCATCAGTTGTGTGAATGTGTCCCCCTTCCTGTAAAAGGGGTTGTGCAAATGAATGTAATAAGTGTGTGTCATCTTCATATGAGCTAGAAGTGCCTTCGGGTCCTCAGCGTTCTATGCCCTCAGAAGCTACTGCTTCCCCCTTTCCGTTGTAAAAAAGACAAGCGATCATCATTGAACTGCAATGAATGATAACTGATACACTTATTAAATATTACCTTTAAGTGTAGGTACTTCTACTGAGGTATCTGTAAAACAATGATTCAATGAATGAATGGCTGAATAAGGAAGTTGATTGAATTTCCTTTAGCCTAATCTACAACTTTTACATTAGCCTAATCTTCATTTTTGAGAATACTTCTTCATATATTAATTACCCTCAGTAGAATTATCAAATCGTTGCTGATGTATTCAAGGAACTAGTTATAATTTCATAAATGATAAATTGTATTTTGAGTACGAAATATTTGTAGTAGAATACAACTTTGTAATGATCATTCTCGGATTCTAATCCCCCCACACACACTTCTGAGCTTTTGTATGCGTGCCAACGTGAGTTTATTTCATGATTATTTTATTCATGTTTGCATTCAACCACAAAATTTTCAAGAGGGCGCAAAAACTTCCAAAACTGTCAGAAAACGATACTGCTTTATAATAAAATATTTCGCAACAATTTTTATTTACTGCGACAGGTTTACACATTACATTTTGATGAAATGGTTTAAGATCTTTGTTCTTAAAATTTGGCTCGCTCCTGTTTTACAAAATAATGTTAATTTTTAAAATTAAATCCCTTTTTTATTTTTATTATTTTTATATTAACAATGATGGATAATACACCAAAAAAAATTTCATGCCAGGTCTTAAAGATTTTTTGGCATTTGAATCGACCATATAAGTAACGAATACACAATTTTGAGTTACAATAACGTAGTACGATCAGAAACGACACGACAATCATATACGCTTAGAAAAAAAAGCAGAACAAAAATTTGGCAAATAGGACCGATGGTTAAAGAATGAGAATCTCTGGAAATGCACCCACCCTTCCACAATTCACCTTCTAGCAAAGTAGAATCTCCGAAAAGTGGTAGCCTCGAGATACAAAAACGAACCAAACATGCGCCGAATGCTCTCAATTTAAACAGGTTTCGTTAACGTAATATTTGACAGTTTTGCTAAAATTTTGTAAATGTTAAAAAATGCATTATTAGCTTTTGATCCAACTTTATTAAAAATTAATAGCTATATGGGCAAAGAAGATTTTACAACGAAAATATTGTTCGAACATTGATAAGAGTTATAAAAGAATAATATGTCAATAAATTAGCTTTATAATATCTCAGAAAATTTCATAAATAAAAATATGAAA
Organism: Argiope argentata; assembly: GCA_026289955.1. Lineage (NCBI taxonomy): Eukaryota > Metazoa > Arthropoda > Arachnida > Araneae > Araneidae > Argiope > Argiope argentata. Next base: position 1,739,534 of record JAOUZG010028648.1, on the reverse strand, counting down.
CATGATATACTCTTAAATGAACGTAAGAAAAATATTTTACAAACAGTCATTTATACGTTATACGGTGCCATATAATAATTTTATTTCTACTCTTTATTATCAGCAAATAAAGAAGCAAAAGAATTGTCATACAATACCCTATTTAATTTAATGAAACTTATTTGTTTAGTTACTATATCTAAAAAAAAGGTGCATTTTACACCTTGTAGATAACTAGAAAACTTAAAACAATAATTTTGTAGAAATTCAATTCATTATTTGCTGAGTAATAAATATTAAGATAAATATTTAAGAAAAATAAAAATGCATGCTAATGATAAAATATTAATGGAATTTGTTTTCATTTTTTATTTTTTAATTAAATTTCAGTCATATTAAATCACTTTAAGACTTCGCATTTTATATAAACTAATTCTACTATATGTTTGAATTAATAACTTTCTCTGAAAAAATATTTTTATATAATTTCCTTTTTTATGAAATTCCTTCATTCTGAAGTGAAGGAACTTTATAATGAATTTTTCACTTACTTCTTAGTATGATTTTTTAAATTTTCATGTTCTCTATCTCAATAAACTATTTTAATTAATTTCAGAGTCTAATTAGCATTTAATCGTGAAATTTAATTTTTTTCAACTAGTAGCATTATATAGAAGTGAATTCGGGGAATAATTATTTATATATTCCTTAGTATTAATTATAAATTATTTTCTATTATTTGTATCCTGATATCATAAAATAAAATTTTAATTCTTAATTTACTATAACTAATAATAAATTAAGATTATATATATATATATATATATATATATATATATATATATAAATTATCACATTACACAAACGGGTTTTAAAAACTCTCCTGTTTAAAATTACTTAGTTTCTGTTTAAAATTATTTAAATTTTCATTGATATTTATGTTATTATTTTTAAAACTATTTACTTAGGCTTAGATGTTGTCTTTTATATAAATACCAGTATATATAAGATAATTGTTGTGCTAAAGAAAGCAATTTATAAAAAAAATCTTATTACTGAAACTCTAAATAGAGAATTCCTTTATGAAAATAAAGTTCATTTTATGCTCTGTTCTAAACTACTTTATTGTTGAGAATTTTTAAAAAAATTAATTTTGATTTTCCTAACACATTCAACGCGCTATTCAAATGGCAAGAAAGAATAGAAACATTTTATATTTTAATAAGATCATTTATATATGTTTAAATTATTTTTTTTAAAAAATGATGTTTTATCAAAAGAATAGAAAATTGAATCAGAAAAAAAAAACGAAACTCCGATTTGTTTGAACTTTTTAAGGAAAAAAAATAATAATTTTGAATTGAGCTTAATATTTTTCACTTTCAAATTATAATAAAAATTTATGATTATAATAAAAGTTATTTCAAATTATAATAAAAATTCGAATTGTACGTATTCTAGAAATTAGCTCTAACTTTTTGATATTTTGAAATTTTTATAATTTTTAAGCATATCAGTCTCTTATTACATAAAAAATAATAACTTCAGCTGAATAATTGGAAGAAAATTTAATAGCAAAATATTTAATATTTTGTATCTTAAAGCCTTATTTATTTCATATGTAAATAAATATTTTCAAAACTTTTTTGAAAGTGTGGAAAATACACTAGTTAAATAATTTAGAATACTTCTAAATAATCACATCTAAAGCATATTAAATGTTTCCCGAAATAAAATTTATTCGAACAGGAAAAAAAAAGCGATATTTATTTATTTAATAAGAAATATAATCTGATTTTTTTCTTATTTCATTTTAATCCACTTTAAATGCCTTTAGCACTTTATTTTTTCTACGCATAAATTAGTGATATTTTCTTTTTACTTTCAACAAATTACATCTTTTCCCCTTAATTTTGTTTCCTTGTTTTTTTAGTGAATAATATATATATAATTTGGAGTAAATTATACAGAAAACAGTTTTCTCTTTGCTAGAGTAAAAGTAGCTGTTATATGAAAAATAATGAGAATGCTCTTGTAAATTTTGGTTAAAAATTCATTTTTTCAAATATTAAATTAAGGTTAAACTAAATATATATTTGGCACACGAAACAATAGCTTAAAGAAAATATACAGAATATAGACAGAAAAGTAAATGATATTCGTTTCATTATATATTATTGGTTTCAGTGTCTTCTTTTTACAATTTCAAAAGAAACTTTTTTGTATGTATATTTATGAGCTACTTTAAATCCCTATTCAAAGCTTTTGGAACATATATACCTTCAGGGAAATAATCTATCTTATAATATTTATATAAACAGCTAAGGTGGAAAAATGATAGCATATGTATGGAAAACATCTCTAAAGCATAGTTTCACTATGTTTTACTACTAATTATTAATTCAACCAAATAATGTTTTATTAAGTAAATAAAATTTCAAAACTATATTTTTAAAAATGGAAACATTTTCTAGCTTAAAAAAATATTTCCAAATTTCCAAATTCTTTTTTTTTTGGTCAACAAAGAATAATAATAATTATTATAATAGTAATAATAAAAAGGAATTTTAATGTACACATTTACAGTCAAAATAAAGTTATTACTCGTTTAAATGTAACAGTAATAGCCCTTGAGGGCAGATGTTTTATCTCACTTAGTAAAAGTAAATGAGAAAAGAAAAAGAAAAAAAAACAGTGGCTTTTAAAACTTAATATTTCTTACATCTTACTTCAATTTAAAAATAATAACTTTAAAAACTCTTATTTCATGACGTTAAATAAAAAAAGAAATAAAATTCTAGCGCCTTTTTCTTCGCCTCTTTAGCAGGATATAACTAAAAAAAAAATTAACGTTATATTTTAAATTTAAAAGCAGCTTGACATATTTTATTAGTATTAATTAGACTATTAAATAGTTTAATAATACAATAATTAATTTATTTTAATTAAACTTTTAAGTACAGTTACGGTTGTAGCAAAATTCTTCATCAATTATCCGTACTTTATTAGTGGATTAAAACTTCTACCTAGCTTAATGTTACATTAGACAATTTTATTATAGTCATTAGAATGTTATTATGGAGTTTTTATTCTTTAGAATTCAGAGACTAGTTTTTTTTCAAGTGACGTTAGATTTAAATTATTTTATAAACAATATTAATTATTTCGTTTATAATTTAATGCTAATGTATCCGATATGACAACAAGTAGATTAGTTATAGTGTATGTCTCTAGACTTCGAAATATATATTTAGAATTGAATGTGCTTGCAAATTCCATTCCTATAAAACAGATTATCATTCGATGAAATGTTTTATATTGTGGTATTTTTAATAATGGGACAAGTACTTTTTATAATGTTTTTGAAAAAAAAATCATTCTGTAGAAAGAATAAACATTATTATTTTTTTAAAAAATTAGAAGTGGACAACTGAATGAGCTATGTTCTAATTTTGATTGGAAATAAATAATTCAAGGTTGGCAGTTGGTTGTAATGATTAAAAATTCATCAATTTTTGATATAAATTTTCATAACTATTTTCTAGTTTCATTCCGATATATTTTCTAATTAGATTGAAACCTAATATTTTACTCCCACTGAGTAATAAATCATTTTAAGTTACTTTGATATGCAATGAATAAAGATTCCTTTATAGAAATTATTATTGCAGCAATTTTCTGTGCATGTGCATCTTATTAAATTTAAGTTTCGCAGAGATTTTTTCCTTTGTTAATGACAAGTTCAGGTCTGAAAATGATAATATAACTGAATAAATATAGGAAATAAAAAAGGGAACGTCATATTTTTAAATAAAATAATCAATTTCGAAAATATTATTACTCATTATTAATATTCACGTTATGATGCAATCAAAAACCTATTTCAATTTTACCTTTTTATTAATGACAAAAAAATGAAGCCCCAAAAAAATAATGAGGGGTTCTCCCGCCATGACATTTACTACAACCACTCTTCGTTCCATAATCCGTGCAAAAAGAGCATTCAAACTCCCCACCGCTCACGTGACGACATTCAAGTAGCCTTCTTCCCCACAGCCCATTAATTAAGCGGCCATGCTTCAACAATCACTGGTGCAAGTGGACATTTGAAACGGTTAAGGGAGGTGCTTGATCCCCCCCCTCCCCTCAAGGGGAGGAGGACATTGACAACACTTGACGCTGCACCCTTTCACTTCAACTCTGCTCGGAACAAAGAAAATAGGGTACTCATCATTCCGGGAAAATCCTGACTCATGCCTTGGACATGGACAGGCTGCAAGTGAATATTTTGAAAGGTTTCGCCTGATCGGGTGTTGACTATGGGTAGGAGTGAGGAGTAAAAGCCGCTGTTTAATTCACACTTCTTTATTTTGTTTGTTTACAAATTTGTGTGCAGTTCTCTTGCCTGATTTTCAATTTCACGGGAATTTGTTCTCATAAGGTGTCTTTTCGGAATATTGTCGTCGTTAACTTGCTTGACTCAGAAATTTCTAGTAAAAAAAATTTCCTGTACTTTAAATTATTTATTGCTGTTACTTAACTATATTTTCATATTTTATAGAAATATGATAATGTGTGAAATCTACTTGCGATGAGCATTTTTTTGGTGTCTTTTTGAATTATAGTGAACATTAGTTTGGCTGATCCGGAAATTTCTAGTACAATTTTTTTTCCAGCTCCTTTACCTTTTCTATTATTTTTTTCCCAATCGGATTTCCATATTTTATTAAACTATACCATTGGGCATTTTATTGAAATTTATCCGAGTTGTATTTTATTAAAATTAGTTCATATGCGGAATTTATTCGTTCGGATAATTTATAAAGTGTCTTTTCGAATTATTATGAATGATGTGGAAATTTGTATTAAAATTTTTTCAGGTCCTTTAAATTTTCTACTAATATAATTTTAAAATGAAATCTATAATTCTTATTTATTTTGAATAATCTTATTGCCACAATTAAATGTTTATTTTCTTTTCAAATTATTTTCACTAGTTAAATTTGAGTGTATATTTTTCTGTTGTCGTTTTTAATATTCAATCACTCCAGGAGTTGCAATGAATATTTTCAACATCTTCATTTAATTGAAGGTATTAATATTATGTTGTGTATACTCCATTAAAACTTTAAAGCTTCGTCATACAACATACTTTAATTTCTGTCTATTCAAATTTGGTGCGCATTTATTAAGTTATCTGAACACATTCGAGACACGTTTAAGAAAAACACGGTGCAAGCATACTTTAACCGTATTTCTGGGTTTTAAACTATTAAAGATTAGTAATGGAATATCGATATTTCAAATAAACATTAATAATATTTGAAAATTGGTATTTTTCATAAACTTAGGGAAATTCTTTAAAAACTTCACATTGACTACACCAAAAATTACTGCTCTCATTCGAAAAAAACTTATACCCAAAAAAAAATCTGCAGAGTTCTTTTTAGGGAATGAGCTACAAACGGATTGTTAAAATAAAAAATTTAAAAAAATAGAAAAATTGAAGTTTTATCACGGTATTTTTCGTAAATTTGATATTATTCAAACAATAGGCTTTAAATTATTCACACAGAATAAATTCTTTTAGTTCCTTTCCTCCAAAATAGTAAAGACAAAGTTCATCAAATTTCATAGTAATATGATGATTATGCTTTGAGTTATTTGATTTGAATTGATTGAAGTGAGCAAAAATTAAGTAAAAATCAAATTAGGTAAAAATGAAAAAAAAATGCCTTTAAAGAATACAGTAAAATATTTCAATAATAAATTATGTGTGTATATACTTAAAATTCAACATATTTACAGATTATCCCTTCTTCCTCCTCCGCTTTTAATAATTTCCATTTTTTAATCGTTTTTTTCTGGTAATTTTTATATTTGACTGTGAATGCAACCTGGATTCCCTTAGTCAGTCTTTATTGAGCTCAGCAAATGCTCCACCTGCATTTGCACCAGGATACACTCGAATAAACTTAGAATATTCGGTAATCTTATAAAACTTTTATCAATTTGTATTAGAATTAGAGACATAAATACTTCTAATTTTAGGGTACGGAGCTCAATAAAAACACATTTATGTGCAAATTTTACAAAACACCGTTGAAACTCTCACTTGTATTTCATTTTGCTTTTTCCCGTGCAAAAAGTGTTTGGTATTTAGAACTAAATTTGTGTTTACGCAGATTTTTAACCTATTTTTGGCCCGTTATGTTAGTGCTTCTGGCTACTTAAATGTCTGCTTCTAGTTTACCGATCATTACGAAAATATTAATATCTTGACTTCTAATTAACATTGAGACAAAATGTAAATCTGTTTTGGATAGTTCAAAGATAAATCTATCCAATAAAAAAATTTTTAATGCCATTTTTTTGCAAAAATAGATATTATCATGTTCGAATACCTTAAATCTTACTCTTATTTCAATTCAAAGATGGTTCTTTATAAACATTTCAATTAAATAAAGTATACATTAACTCATTTCAAACGATTATTTTTTACCATTCTATGAGGAACGGCGCAAGAATAAAACTGTGTACTTCCTCCTTTTTTTATTTTTTTACTTCAATTATGAAATGATTATTACAAATCTTATTACCACCAGAATTATCCATATAGAGAATAAGGAGAATAACCAAAAAACTATTAAAAGAACTGGCATAAATACCTACCATAATTTGATATATAGAGTAATTTTGTTGAATGACTCAGAATATAATATTTTGCCCACAAAATTAATCTCAAAGCAAACATTATAGTGAACAAGATTGTCATCGAAGGGTATTTGTAAAATGGGACAAAATGAAACAAATTATCCTCTTAAGAATAAGAAATTTTCTTTATTTAATTAATCTTACTAAAAATAAAAAGTAGGACGTTTTTTCTTTCAATTAAAAAATAAGAATGTAATCAAAGTTAAATTGAATTAATATGAAAAATCATTCCTGAATTATTACCGATGTTTGACTGAATATGAATTTTAATGCATAATAAGTTCGCATTTAATTTTATTATTAAATGGAAATAACCTTCCTTTACCTTTCATCATTAGGTTTAAAAATCATAAATATAATCTTTTTTTACTTGGTTATTTTAGCCTAGAATATTTTATTTGCTTACTTTACAATTTATAATTAATATGCATGTAAAACTTTATAAATATTTTATTCAATTCAGTTGAATCAAAATGAAAAATTAATCAACAAACTCCATGATAAAGATTTGCATTACTTATATTATTATTCTGCATTAAAATTTAATAAAGGATTCATATAATATAATATTGTTAACTGGAATAAGAATTTCAAGGGGAAAATAAACTTTTATCTGCCCTTAAAAATTTAGATAATGCATTACTTTTCTTATTTCATTCATTTCCGCATACATTTTTTATTTATATGTATTTTATTACAGTTTCTTATGGCTTCAATTATAAATTATTTATCAGATATAAGAAACAAGGTTTTTTTTTTTTTAAAGCCTTGTAAAGAACGATACAAACGTTGAAAAAATATTTCTTTGATTCTCTAGCTACAAACAAAGCTGTCGTATGAGATAAAATTGACGATTATTTTAACACTAAAAGCTTATCGATCAGCAATAACGGATCGCATTACAAGTGTCCAACATCGATCTTCAGCATTGATGAAACACTGATTGCTTCGATCGATCACTAACTTTAAGTATCGAAATCGATAAACGTTACGCAGTAACGTAATCATCAATCTAGAAATCTTTTAGCAAATTAAATCCGATGGCTTTCAAGACAAATGATTAATAGAGGAGATATAAAATTTGTGAAAGACATGAACACGGCTCCTTTATTGGAATGGATGATCTGATACTTTATATCATTTGGTTCTCTCTCATCAATCGAACTCATTTAAATGAAATCAATTCTTCACGCATCTGAAACGCACATTGAATGTTCGCACACACTTCTAGAATAGTCATTCTCCGGATGTCAAAGGAAAGCTCGCCCGCCCCAGCCTCCCGCTTCCTTTAAAATGACGTCACCGCGTCCCCCGCCCTAAGATCCTTTTTATATTATTTCCTACTCCCCCCCTCCCCGTCCATAGAAAAGAACTTTTGTCACGTGCGTCTGATTTAACTGTCACGCTCCCGAAAATGAATGGAGAAAAATGTACCCCAATATAAGGGATAAAGTAGTGCTGTGGGGGTAATATTTAAATGGGTCTGAGCCCGCATCTCAAACAAAGTGTATTTTAATAAGGCGGCGCAACTGTGCGTTATTAAGATTGTAAGAAGGATAATAGATAACAAAAGCCGTTGTGCGTCACCCCGTGTGTGAATGTCTCACAATATTAGAAAGTGGACAGTGCGAAACTGTTTTGATCATTAATAAAGTAGCTTTTTTATGGAATGATCATTTGGTGCCATAAAAATGAGATATAAAAAGTGTTATGGGAACAGGCTTGAAAATGAATAGCATGTGAAAGAGAAAAAAGTAAGTTAGCAAAGAAGAATAGTTTATAACAGTCTGTAAACTTCATCTTAATATATCAAATATAAGTTCGGAAAATATAACATCGTCTGTTGGTTAAATGCATTGATTTTTTTTTAATTTATGCATATATTTAAAAAATAATTTTGTTTATCATATAATTATTGTTATCATTTGTTATTAATTTTAATTATTGTTAGGTTTGGGGGTTTTGAAGCCACGAAATGCATGGTGATTTATATCTTTTGACGCATTAGATTTTGAACTTTTTATGTTATTTGAAAATTATAAAGAATGTTGTTACATCTGACGACTATCATTAGTAAAGAGTTAAAATTTTGTGAGAATACCCAGCATGTATTTGATTCTCCGGGATGACCAATAAAGGGCATAGTTTAAAGTTTTTAATCACCAAAAGAACATATAAAAGAAAATGGAAGTGAACGCGAAACAACGAGGTGGAAGTATTGAAAGTTACATATACATGTATATATGTACTTAATTCTTTTAATTCAATTTTTCTAGCTGATTTTGGAACTTGAACGATTTTAAGCTGAAAAAACGATTTTCTAAATGTTGGTGATTGCGAAGTAACGTCTCACAACGGATTCTAAAACGCTTTGTGCATTTGAGCATTCCTTAGAATGGGTTTAATTCGCCAAAATATGGGTAAGAGGACGGATTAAAGGTGGATATTTTTATATTTAATACAGTAAACTTATATTAATTATCTAATGGGGAAATATAAGGCCAAAGGTTAATTTCGGAATTGCTCTTATCCTTCCGAATCTCACATTGTCGAAAAGTGTTGTCTCAGAATGCTGAAACGAAGAGTGTGAGTTCATGTACGAACTCTATGAGTCATGCGACAACATAACGATTTTCGGTCAGATCGATACTACGTGACATAAAAAAAATACTGTTGTCACATGATAACTTAAAATTTGCGATGGCAGGTGTCGATTTTTTTTCTTCTTTCCTTTAAGTGTAATTTAGTGAGCTGAAAAATTTAAGCTAATAAACCTTTTTAAAAACGGCATAGTGAAATGATGGCGATTTTATTTTATCAAAAAATGTTTTTAAAATACATTTCATAAAATGTAAGTGTTTTATTTCATAGATGTTTGTTTAAAATGGATGTTTTTTTAAGTCGTATTATAAATATGCACAATGTAAAACAAAGAGGAAAATTTTGTTTATGACAAGCGGAAAATATATTAAACAAGCCGTGAAAGAAATGAAGCCCCAAATTATTTCAGGGTTCTGATGATGTTCTAATTTTTTTTTTTTTTCGAGGAAAAGTTATTGAAAATAAAAAAAGCGATAAAATGAACCTTTATTTACAAATATGAATGTCCCAATTTCTTGCTGCGGAGTGACTCAAGGACGGATTTAGTTACTCTGAGCTATTGTAGTAACAGTTTGGCAATTTTGAGCAGAGAATAGGCATAACATCTGACTGATCGACACTTTAATACAAAGACGTGATGGACATTTGAGTCCATCTCTATTCTCGCCTTATTATAACTCTCTAATTCCCTAGGATATTTGAATTGAAGTGCTTCAGAATGTTTGAAATTTCCGTTTCAAAACTACTATAAAATCCTCTCAAGAAACGTAATAAAAATTTGTATTTTTTAAGAGATCTCGTTTAAGATCTTATTAAGCAAATGTAAACTCAGATATCCTTCAAGTATTTCTCAGAAAATCTTGGTATCCTCTGAACTTATCTAAATGAGAATCTCCTTAGCGAACAAAACCACCGCTTTTCAGTTTTGAAAGAATTAAACCCATAAATCCTTTGAATTTAAGTTTCATATTTAATCCACCGTGGTTCTATAAGAGCTTATTTTTAGAATAAGACATATAAGTTGTTTATTTAAAAAAATTTATAGCAATATGTAAGGTCGTCTTTAATTCATAGGTTGTATTTTAAAGTAGAAGCAATTCTTTGATCTGATTACAATTTTCACTTGAAATGATCTCATTTTTTGTTATAAATTATAGTCCTTGCGTTAAAAAATCATTAAAATAATGCTAAGTAAGTAAAATCAATTTAAATATTCCTTTTTTTTATTTTCAGCCTTAAATAAATTAAACTAAATAAGAAACTTAAGAAATTAATAGCAAAAAATCTCATTACTATGTATAATGTAAGTTAACAGCATGAATTTAATCATCGTTTAAATTATAACAGAAGCTGCTTTCAATTCGGCAATAAATTACTTTTTTTATTGATTTAAACTAAAAGCACATTTTACTATTTATTAACTGTTTTAAATTGAAAGAAATAGAGTATTTTATAAATTATCTGATACAACTGAGATTAAATTATTGAATAGATTTAATGAATAGTATGAAATTAATATGAATATTATGACATCAATCATTTAGCTAGCAACCGGCACGAGAATTTTTAATAATATATGATTCTGTCAAAATTCTCAGAGTACCTAAGATCTCATTTAGCGGATAACAAATTATCTACCAAATACGTTAACACATAGCATTATATTTATTTTAATCGGCTATTTTAAAACCAATGTATTAAAATGGAATTTTTTTTATTTATTCATAATTTTTTCTCAATAGAAAATATAATATATCTTTATATTATTAGACAAGATCCTTATAGAAATTAAACATTATTAAATTTCCTTAGGACTTGGAATTTCTTGACGTAGTTGGAGCAAACAAACATTATATATGAAACATAATAGGGTGTGTTTTTTTTCTTCATAAATGCAGAATTGGCTTTGATCTGTATAATCGTACTCGACAAGGCTTATTTAACAAAACACATTTTTCACTTTTTTAATTAGTTTTCCGATTTTACTAAGAAGAAGGTTTAAATTACCCCAAAAGTGTCTTCGATTACCTCCAATATTATGAAATTATTTGAAGTTGTTATGATTGTTATGGTTATTGGAAGTTATTATGGTTTTTTATTATGGCTTCTGATAGCGAGTTTGAAGGGAATGTACTTGGACTTAAAGAAACTATTGTTTATTGTCTAAGAATACATTCTATTATCCATTCCCAATAACTTCAACTAATTCTTTAAGAGTTTTATAGAATATTATTTATTTCATGAAATATAGCATATAAACTAACATGATAATTTACTATTCTCCATACGTGATTATATAATAATTATTTTTTCAAATCTATTCAGAAACAATAGAAATATTGGAAAATAGAAATAACGGAATATTATAATAGAGGGAACTCTTTAAAACATAAAAAAATATTAAAACAGGAAAATAGATATTAATTATATAAAATAGATATTCGAAGTAGCAATAGACAGTAAACACTCTACTAAATGTAAAATAGTGTATATTTTTTTGCTTCCAATGCGTTCTTTTTCTTTAAAAAATTCCTTTTTTTAATTTTTTATATGAATAAAGTTTTATATGAATAGAGTATAATAAAGATAAAGAAAAATATTACCTAATAGGTATTGGAAGAAAAAGGAGGTAAAGAGGAGTTTTTCTTTTAAATTTCACGTTCTTAAATAAAATATTTTTTCCTCAGACCCTATTAAAAATATTCATATACCCAGACCATATTTTATTTATATACAAATAATCAATAAGATAACTAGTAAATGCCGGGTAATTTTGTATCAACATGATACCGCTTGTGTGTCAACGCTCAAAAAATGCATGCGTCCCATTGAAAGGTTAATAAAAACGCAAAATATATTTATCGAAACATTTTATTTATTTAAATTTATACATCTATTAGATTTAAGGTTATATTATGTCTCGATAATTTTCCTAAAAGTTTCAAAAAATACCCCAAATAATATTGATATGTTATTATGCACTCAGTTATATACTCATAAGAACTTAAAAATTTTGTTTCAGTTTTCTCAGAGCTTTCTCTCCGCGCCGCAGGAAGAATGCAAATTTAAACCGTTTCGAAGCAGACGCACGTGGAGATAAACGCTTCTTAAGATGATGGATGTTTCTGAGCAGCCCAATTTATTTGCCAGAAAGCTGACTTTTTTTTATTTAATGTGTTATATATACTATCTCAACGTGTTCAGAATTGCAAATTCTTCATAAAGTTAAAATAAGATTCTAAAGATATATCTCTTTATAATGCGATTTAATTTTTTTTTATTTAAAAGGATTTATTTTAAAGCATTTTTAACTGGTTTCTAAATCTCATGGCTATAATCGCGAAATTAAAAATTCATTTTATTCATCTCAGTAGCGTACAATCTTAGACAAATTAAAAGTATTGTAGATAGGCTGGCATTGATTTAAAGCGATGTAAATTCGGTTATTTTATTTTAAAAATAGAATATTTAATTCAAATATCTATTATTATTTTTTAAACTTTTTTACATGATTAATTTTTTCATTTGAAACTGGTATTATCTCTGAATAAGAGACTTAGTGTTAGGGGACGGCAAAATCACGATATTCAAATTGTGATTGAAATATATTTTCTATGAAGTTTTTCATTTTATCTTTTGCGATGGTGTCAAAGGTTTTTTTTTTATTGATATGGTTTGGAAGTTTGGAAAACTGAATATTAAATAAACCCTTATCTTCATCACATTGTTTTAATTGATTATTCGGAGATTAATCTGGAAACACGTATCATACCACTTCAAAATAGAATGAAAAAAAAAATATATTTCTTTTAAAACAGATATAAACCAAAGTTCTTATGAATAAGATGGTTATTATAGAAAACTTGTATAAACTAAATGAACTTTATGGATACTTTTTATAAACCAGATAAATTTCAAAGAAACTTTTTTCATAAATGAGATGAATTCACAGGAAACTTTTTATAATACTAAAGGGCTTTCATAGAACTCCTTATAAAATAGATGAATTTCATAGAAAACCTTATATATGAGATGAATTTCATAGAGGCATTTCACTTTTCAGAAACGAGTTGAATTTAATAGAAATATTTTCAGAAACTTGATAAATGTCTTTGTAAATGTTTACAGTTAAAATGACCCGTATTAATATGCCACTATATAAAGTATTAATCATATGGTAGTTTAAAAATTATTTTAGTCGTAAAAAGTGTTATTACAATATATATATATATATATATATATATATATATATATATATATATATA
>JAOUZG010028648.1:1653034-1725965 GCA_026289955.1 Argiope argentata | reverse complement strand
ATATATATATATATATATATATATATATATATATATATATATATATATATATATTGCTATTTAGGAGTATTGGTATCAAAATTAACCAAAATTTAGTTTTAAACGCAAATCATTATGACAATTTATGGTATGATTGGTTTTATCCTGTATGTTTTATATATGTCCAGCAAAGGATAATCTTTGGCAATGCGAAAGAAACTGATTGAAAAATGTCACATGCCAAATTTTCCTTTAACTGTAACTGATTGAATTTATAACTGTGAAAGAGAAATTCATTATAAAATAACGAAGTCCTTCTCCTACTTTGATTTTCTCTGTATAAATGTGTTTTGGAAGCAAAAAGTTTAAATGAAATATCAAGTAATTTGTTATTTTTCTTATAGAGTGGTTCGTTTTATTCATTAAATATTTATTAAATAAATACAATTAAAAATTATTTAAAAAATTTAGAATTTACCTACGCGGTTTATCCATCTGCGTGTGATGCATTCCAGGTGTACCGTGGCAACTCAATTTTAAATTCTATTGTGCATGCATTTACTGCTTTTAGTACTATTAATTATTCAAAGTAAGAAAATAAAGTGAAATCTAAGTATTATGTAATTTCAGTAATCACAAATTTTTGAAGTCAGAATTATTTAATTTGTTACGAATTAATGACTGGATGTTGAACCAAATCAAAATTTACTTCTAATGGATCTATCTGAATAAATAACATGATATTTCATACAATCATAAGTTCGTTTTCACTGCTATTATTCGATAAACTACGAGTTGCATGATTTATTAATAGATTCGGGAAATGATGATTGTTTCAAATGATGGGTAGAGGAAATGTCTTTTGTTTCTGCAATTTAAACACGCTGCTAAATTCCTGTTTATAAATTTTAGAAAAAAAAATTTCAAAACACTTTTAATGCATTATCATATCGTTTTGATATCGTAACATTGCAAAAAATTAGAATAGAATTCCGTACAATTTTCTTTTAATTTCATCTCCTGTTTCGTGCAACAATATATTTACAGAAAATAACTTAATTATTTATCCTTCTTCAAATTTATGATTCAGTATATAAAGTGGAATAATTCTTCGTTTTCTTCTCTATTAAATGACTCCTAAAATCTTTGTGACAAAACTCTCGTTTATTGCATTCTTTTTTCCATATCAAGATTTCTTAAATTATTAATTGTGGCCTTGAGAAGGAGGACCTGCATCTTTGATATCTTTCCAGTCTTTTCAAGATTCGCAAATAAAAATAAAAAGAGAAGGATTCTGGCTAAAAATATTTCATTAGAGTTTGCTAAAAATTATTTTATATGAAATTCAATGTTCTTGTTTTACTATTCAATTGCCAACCATGAGTGTTGTGTTGAATTTTATATACATAGGAATAGAGCTGCGAGTGAAAAAAAAAATTCAAGACACCCTGTTCTATACGAAACATTTCCATATGAACTTCGTAGATCTTCCCCGACTCATATTCAATTCCAAGTTATTTTTCAGGGGAAAAGGGGGTGGGAATCACAAAGAAGCGAATCATCGAAGTCGTCCCACTGCCATTCGAAATTCTTCAATTATGCAATCTCTTTGTTTATGCCGGCCTCATTTGGTCGCCGTGCCACCAGTGAAACGGTTGCTATAGCGCTTAAGCACCGGCATAAATTTCCTGACTTTTGACAGCAATTTGGTTGCCATTTGTTTCTGCCAATGATCGTTGAGTTTTTGAGAAGTTATTACGGCATTGATTCCTCTTAACAGGCATGCACGACGAAAAATGAGGGTGGACAAGGGGGAGGAAGAAGTCAGTCAGTGAATGGTTCTTGCGCCTTCGTCGTTAACGTTTCGCGCCAGGCGGTGACATGCCCCAAATCGATTGAGATCTAACGAGTATCGCTTAATCGATATAGCGGTAACGCGTTTTGGCGTAACGATTGTGAAAGCACTTTTGTAACACCTACGGGCATACTTTTTTTGTTTTTTTTTTGTCTCCTCTTTTTGCTCTTTTTTTTTCCTTCCTTTTTCCTGAAGAGTTCCCCCTGTTCATCCAGTAAACCAGAATCTGAGATTGGTATCCAATCGATCGCTTTTATGGTGAATTATTGCAAAACTAGCATGAATTTATGATAATGAGAAGGTATATTTTCTCTTATTCTATCTTTTGGAACTAATGGGGGGCGTTCTTTCGAGATTTTTTGCCTCTGTTAATGGCTATTTAAAACATATAACACAAATATTTGAAAGACGCGTTTTTTTACCCATTAAGGAATACATTTTTTTCCTGTGTTGAGCGGCTCTTGATTAAGTAGATTTTTATGTACATATTTTAAGGCTTTGGGGAGGGCAATAAACAATTGCATTAATTGATTACGTTGTCCTTTGAGCGTAATGTTTCACTAACTAAATTCCACACAATGATTCTGGTCACGTAGAAACGGAAATAAGAACACGTCTATGCCATAAAATATTTATTAGCAACATCCGACAAATAGTAACGATACATAAATATGGAATATAACTGTTAGAGAGGAAATGGATCCCTTATAATTGGATGTTTCGACAAAGAAATAATTTGAAATAATAGCATTAAACGTTATCATTTTGTAACAACTGTGCAAATTTATATTAATGAAGATTTAAATTATTTTGATACAGTATCCAGGTAATAGGGAATAAGAAATGCTTTCAAAAAGAATTTTACTTCAAATGATCAAACCCGTCTTCGATCATTGTTAACATTACAAACCATTCATTTCGTTATCTGTAACAATTGTTAATACATATATTCGTGTGATATCATTAAAGTGTTGTTTTTTTCTCGCTAGAATTACTTGAAGTTTTACCCTGCTATAAACGTTATTTTCTTCTTACGCATAAATATGTAACTTAAGAAGAAGAAAGAAATCTCTGATTACTTCTTTAATTGAAGCCGTAAATTAAATGAATGATTGTTGTTTCGAAAGGATTGTATAGAAAGTAACTATTGAACTATCATAGCTGTTTATTGATTCACGACTTAATAATCTAAAGGAAACGTTAACTGTTTCAACTTCTTCCAAAAATGCGTATTTAAATCGCATCACAAAAAATTATCGATGACGAGTGTACTCGTTAAATACAGAGTATGAGCAATATGGAATTATGTTGTAATAAAATGTTTTCCTTTTTTTATTTCAATAATCGCATTCCTTTATTTACTTAAATTAAAATACATTTTCTGGATATAAATGAAAAGAAACATAAAAAGTAATTTATTATTTTAATTTGCTGTTAGAGAAAGGTATTCAGACATTATACAATGGATATTACTCATTAATTTGCTTCTTTGATTTCATCTTGACCTTAAAATGTTTTAAACATCTTGAAATTTAGGAATATGATGGAACGTTTTACTAAAATTGTCATTTAAACTAGAAATTGTTGCTTTTTATACTCCTGACAAAATAATTTCAACTCAAAGTGTTGTACATTTTCTGTGACTACTATGCTCGCTTAAAAAAGTTAACTAAGTTAGAAATTGATAGAAGTTTCGAATTTAACATATTATTAATATCTGGCTTATTAACATATCTTTTATCAATTCCACTATTGAACTTCACTGTGAAGTATATAATTTTTCTAAGTATAATATATTTGCAGAAAAACAATATTTATAATTTTTGTTAAGAAAAAAATTTGACGAACTATTCTGTGTTATAATTTTTTAAACTTACCTTGACCTTCCTAATTCACTCTACTAATTAATGATTCCAACAAAGTAACAAATATTTTCTTTATCTCATAGGTAGATATCATTAAAAAAGGAACTTATGCAGATCTAAAATGATGAATAAACTCGAGAAACTTCTAAATGGAAATATTAAAACAGTGAATTATTAAGGATAACACAAATGGTCTCAAAACAGAAAATGCAGTAGAAATACATTTTTGACAGTTCTTGCTAATACTTGAGCGTTATTTATCGTTCATAATTATCACTATTCTGTAAAGATCCTCTAAATTAATGGGATAAATCATTCATATTAAAAACTTATATATTTAGTTTACTAAGTGAAACAATATTACCTAATCAAATTAAGAAATAAAACAAAATGGTTTGAGAAAATTTACAAAGAAACCTTGGCAAGAAATTATAAAAACTTTATTTCTTTAAAGATTTGAAATCATACAGTCTTATCAATGCTATAGTTTATAAAGCTGATTTTTTATGTTGAGGATTGTTTGAAATATTTTCTCTTGCAGTTATTTTTGTTGTTGTTATTAATCTCTTCGCCGTCCGTAACGCGTCTAGCCGTACAAGTGAAATTTCTGTAGGACCACAGTTACCTGCTTCAAGTGTTCTACATTCTAAAACTTTTAAACATTTGAAACGCTTTGTAAACATTTACTTCTTTTTTTTTGTTCGAATGGAAAAGCATAAATTTTCAAGCACAAGAGTGGGCGGCGAAAGGGTTAATTTTAATGTGACTGAATTGTCAAATGTTCTTTTCAGTTTGAATAAAAGTTTTAATAAAAGTGATGTGAAGTCCTAACATATTCAGAACCTAACATATGACAATTTGGCATTTTATACTCCCTTATATTAAATAAAACTAATGAGCTTAAATAGATTGGCAATCATTTAAATTTTTCTAAGATATTAAGACTCTATTTCTCATAATTAAAAGATATTCATGAATTTTATCTGTTTCATGTAAGGAATTTATTGCTTTTAGTTCTCAGATGAACGCCGGTCCAAACCCATTGCCAACTATAAAAACTAAGTTACCCAACGAAATAAATAGGTAATAAGTTGAGATATTCAATAAAATAAGCAGCATCAAATGCCAGCATTATCTTAATGAAGGAAAAGTCTCAATTGTTTCCCCGTGAGCTAATTCTTCGGAGTACCATCGACAATTCTCGGCGCTCTCGAATCGAAATTAAACCTTCTGTTCGACGCCAACAAAAGGAAATAATTCCTTTTATCTTTATGCCTTAGAAATTGGCAGTATTCCCCGAGCACCTGTTTCTCGAGCGGGCTAAGAAATTGCTCATTCAAAATCCGGAAATGGAAGATCTTTTTAAACGAAGGGGGTCTAGAGCAAAAGAAAAGTAAAAAATGGACGTGGAATAATCCACTCGAAAGTCATTTCCAAGCTGGGTGACGGTGACGTGATTGGAGCGAGCAATTAGTTGACATTTTTCCTTGAGTGGTCGCTAAATTCTTCCCCAGTCTTTCTGCCAGCTCTTTTGTTTCAGCTAACTATTTTAGGCGAGGCAATTTTCCTTTAGCTTCAAAATAACAGTCGATTTTTTTTTCTTGTTGAAGTCGTTTGGAAGACTTTCTTGAAAGTCCACTGTCAGTGCTGGCAAAGGCACTGCAGATGGAACACCAAGTTAAATCGTTCTTCTTTTTTTATATTGGAGAAGGAGCTGCAAGTTTAGTTGCGTATATAGATATATTTAATCTAAACTAATAATTACATCTTAAATTAAATTAGTCATCAAAATTTTAAATTTTATATAATTTGGTCTATTAAGTATTAGTACATTACTAGTTGGTTTATTAAATTCCAGTTTCCTTTTTTTCTTTTTTAATGCCAATAAACGATAGATGATAATATTTTAAGAATAAATGAACATATCACTTTCTTTTTTTCTCTCTGAAAGAAATGCTATAAAGAAAGCGCTTCGATTTTCAGTAAGAAAGAATGTGAAAAGAAAGTTATAACGGGATAACAAAGAGAGAAATAAAAATTTACCAAAAACTTTATTAATAAGTTGTGAAATTGCCTTTTGCATATAAAACAAATGGTTTTTTTATATATATAAATATGTACTTATAATAAGGATAAAAGTGTGCTCACACCGTTTAAAATATAACTACTAGATTGGCTTTGATATACTTTGAAAAATGGAAATAGTGCACCTCAGAGCCATTCTTTTTAATAAAAAGAAAATTAGGATCAATTGCGACTAAAATTAAATGAGTTACAAAAATTACGTAATCGTGATTTTTGATCATTTCATTGATCCTTTCAAATATTCATAATTTGCTTAGTTTTGATGACATAAAACAGAAACTTATTTTTTGTTTAAAAGTTAGAAAGACAATAATTCGTTTTTGAACATGATTTATTAGGAGCAAAGAACTGCACAAATTTTTATCATATTTTTTTTTCAAAAGTAAGTTTATTGACTAAAACAAAATATAATATTTTTAAAGAGAGAAAATCTTTTTTATTATTATTTTATTAATAAAATATTAGATAAATTTTTATTGAGTGTTATTTTTGAAATATTGCTTGAATTATGATAAAAATATTAAATGGTTATGATTTCTATTCTTATTTTTTTAAGTTCCAAGTATATTTTCAGCAAAAAACCCCAGTTATTTTATTTAAAATGCAACTAGTTCCCTTTCAATTTAAAGTTCAAATTTCCGAGAAACCGGTAGGAAATTAGAGAGACAGTAATAGTGAATATATATATATCTTCAATATAGATATATCAGTGAATATATCTATATTGAACAGAACATGAATAAGACTTCTATAAGATAAAAAGATTCTGCTGTAAGTTTTGAAATATTCTGTCAAAAAAGCTATTAAGAGACCAACTTACATAAAATATTGTAGCTGATATTAACCCCGTCAATCTAGCTAACTGCTGAAGATCGCTAGTTATACTTAATAATCAAAGAAATATATAATTTATAATCAAGAAATCTTTAATATTTCACTAAGAAAATGGCAAATATGGCATCAAATAATCTATATTCATCATAGTATGTATATATTAAACTTCCCATTTAGTCGCTGCTAATTAATCCCACTTCTGAATTCACGTTTGGATCTTCAAGAAACTTCAAAACCATTACCATATTATTTCGAATTTGTTTTAACGTTCCACAAATGAGCGAATCCATAAAAATATATGCATCTGCGAAGATACTCTGAAGAGGTGCACTTTTGCTGATGTAAAAAAGTATGAAGCTAATATCTTATCTCGATCAACACGCGATATGGAATATGTTTAAGTCAGATAAGTTCTATGCCTCCGGGTTGGAAATCTAAAACACGGAGTTGACCAATCGATCAGGCATAAATGCAATGATTTTTTCCCCTTTAGATAAATAAGTATTGGCGTAGGAATTTCTATGTACCATACATTAATTGTTTATATTTCTTTCATTTTAGTACAAAAGTTGGCACAAAAAGATGTAGGACCATTTTGAATATATTTCGTACGCATCATAATCTGTTTCAATATTTACATGTCTCTTTTATTCAGTTTTGGTCGCATTTGAACTCCTTATAACTCTGTATAGATTCATTACTATTATTATTTGCACTTCAAAATGCAAGCGACAATCTGTGAACATTTCTCAAATTTTGACTATTTTTTAAAGATGTTGCAATTTATCTTACTCTTCGGGACCTTTTCTAGTAAAATTTCGGTCTCCCAATTAGAAAAGTTTTCAAATCTCAAATCCTCTAATTTAATGATTTCCCAGTCAGACTCTCCAAACAGAATTCTAATTTTCTGTTTTATTTGAAATGCCCATAAAAAGGAAACTGTATTCTCAAAAGTCCTTTTAAAAGAAAAATTGTGACGAAAATATTACAGCGAAACATTTGTATATAATTTTTTAAATAAAAACAAATTATTGTTGTGTGATAATTTAAATGAAAGGATTTGCTAATAAAGAATTTCATATATTCTTTGTTTAAATATTATTATAAATCAGAGTAATGTAGGCTAAATATAAAATTTCTTATAATATAAGGTTCGTAGCATACAAAGCACTTATATTTTGGTATCACTTCCATCTAATTTCTTAAATTTATTTTAAACGTACAATTCATTTATTTGAATTGATTCTATCAGCAAAAATCTGTTTACGAAATGAAATGGGTGTAGAAACTATCGGATTTCTAGAATTCTTCTAGATTCTAGTAGAAACTATCGGATGTAGAAACTATCGGAAACTATCGGAACTATCGGAGAAGTATTATAAAGAAACATAAAATTCTGCAAACTCTCTTAGAATTTGCATATCTTGTTATTAAGGTTCCCACCAAATTAAAAGAAAATTATGTCTAAAGATGATCATTTCCGAAAATAGGATCAATGTCATAACCAATGTCAGATACCCGTATATCCAAAGCTTGTTATGCGGCTTAAAGAGCCAGAACAGTACTCTAATTTTATAAAAAATATAAACATTATTCGAGTTAAGATAAAGTTTCATAACGTGTGAATTTCTTGCTTAAAACTAGTTACTGCCCTTCAATAAAGTTATCTAACAACATTGCAAAATATTTCTTGGATGTATCAAGTAATATAGTGGGGGAACATAACTCTGAAATGTACGTTAGAGGTCTCCCCAAAACTTTCCGCCATGTACTCTAAAAAGGTGTTATCCTACAAACTGCCTTACAAAAGTTACTACACATTAATTGATATGAAATTAGCAACTTTATTGAATCTATTGTGAGATTCTTGTCGAGAATTGCTTTGATATTTATCGATGAAATATATTTTATAACATCTGAAAATAAAATCAAATTTATGTCTTGGAGCGTTTTTCCTAGCAGTCTAAAATAATAATTTGAAATAAAATTACTCTTATAGTCAAACAATTCCATAATTAGATCCAAGCATTTAGATCATTGCCTTTTTGATTAGTTCAGTTCATAGATCGAAAAGATGAGGAATCTGTGCACCGAATTTCTTCAATCTCTCTTCTTTTTGTAGTTAATAAGATAACTTATATTCGACGGAACATAGAAAATACCTCTGAATGGATTTTCTTAAATTTAAAACAGATATAAAAGATTAAAATGAAATCTGCTAATCATATTTCAATGCATCATTTCAGAATATAATTTCTCGAGCAACCAAGTACCACGTGCTCGTGAAAGTTAAATTTTTTTTGTTCATTTTAATTGTTTCATTGAATGAGTCACTTCAATATTGCAAACGATCCAAAAAACTTTGTCTCGCATTGGTTGTTTAAAAAAACATTGCGTTTCGTATTTATTTCATTTTATAAAATCACGTACTCAAAACGACATTTTTCTAGGTTTTATTTGCTGTAGCCCTTAACTTTCTTTTAAATCAGAACTTTTGCAAATGATATGGCAAGTTATTAAAAGTTGATTTTTTTTAGATGCTCGTACAGGTAATGAAATTTCAATTTTTTGCCTCCGGTTTTTTGTTGACGCCAAAAACCTCTCCCCAAAAATAACATCATGTTCTGACAGGATAATATATATTGTATACAAGTATTTAATGTTTATATCCTTTCAACTCAAGACATTTCGAAGTTCACAGCATTATCTATATGAAAGTTATCTTTGCTACTAATCCGTCAATCCTTCTTGCAAAGTGAGTTACAAATGGGCAAACCGACAGATATTTTACAAAAATGTCTGTTTTGAACTCTGAGAGTTTCTAAACCTCGAACGGTCATAAAAACCTCGAATATGAACTTTCTGACAATTACAATAATTTCTCCCTACTTTAGATATTAAAAAAACTATAATGCAATGTACTATAACCATATTTCATAGGGCATTTCGTATTGAAATCCAGGGTCCAAAATATATTTCACCCATAAAATTCGTATTTCTGGTCCCATTTTAGATGTGAATTTCCATTTAGACAACTGCTATTTATAAGTTATTTTATTCTGTTGGTCATTTTTCAGAAAGTACCCCATGAACAGAATTGCATAATGTTAGAAATATCCTCGTATTTATGAATACAAACTAAATTTCATTTTATAAAACAACGGTTTAGTTGCTTTTCGATCTGCAATAAATCCTTCGATAAACCAAGAATGGAATTTCAGGAAAGCTTCGCAAATAGTTCGAAAAAGAAAAAAAAAAGGTATCATCTTGAAGTGAAACAAACTGCCTCAATAATAGAAACAATACAGCTAAAAGAAGAGAAATTAGCCGTCCCTCGAGGCAAAATGCCAACTAATTGCTAGCTCTAATGATACACCGTCAAAAGCTACGAAATGATTTCCGAGTGGATTATTTCTCCCTTTTTTTTGAATCCCCAGATATTATGAGGTACTAATAGAAGGCATATTTTTGCAAGACTATTAATTATCTACAAGAATACCTCCCACACTCAATTTCAATATTTCAAACTGATTCAGATTGGGATTGGTGGGAATTTACATGGGAATTTTTAACTTACTTCTATAGAGGTATATTTTAAAAATTGAAAAAAAAAAAAAAAATCTGAATCCCCCCAAATATTATGAAGTACTAGTTAAATGCACAGTTTTGCAAACCTATTGATTATCTAAAAGATTGTATTCTGGCATTTGAAATACTACAATATTTGAAACAGATTCATTTTTAAAAATGAGGAAATTTACACTCAGAATGTTTATGTATTTTTACGATATTTTAAAAACCAAATTAAAATGCTTATGTTCAGGAATATATCCTTTTGGACGCATTAAATAGATTAATATCTAGTGTGCTATATATGATTTAATTATTAATTAATGCCGTTCACACACATTTACCTTTGTCTCAAGCAGTGTAAACTGAATAAAATCATTTCATGCAATGTATGGCGTGAGGGCCAATTTTAGCACTATTTGTTGATCCAAAATTAGCAAAGTTCATGGGCGGAAAATTAACGATGGTATAATCTATTGCTTGTCAAAAGGATCCAGATCACATCTGTCCTGAACATTGGAACACCTAACATAGACTTCAATGCATTTCATTAATGTATCTTAAAATGCATCTTATCTATTTAATTAAGTTGCCTTTATATATGGAATTAATTTGTTCTCATCTACGGAACTAAGAGTAACTAAAACTTTAATTTCAATTGGTGGGAAATCTCCAACAGCTAACTGGCATTTAGCGAATAATTCGATGCTAAATAAATGTATTGCTTGTTAATAATGAGGGTAAAAATATCTATTCATTATAGCAAATAAAACAAGTTAAGAACTTAGCCAGAAAATTCTATCCGCAACCGTCCGGCTCATATTAAACAGCCACGCTATGCTCAAGACATTAAAACATTAGTTAGTATATTTTGTATAAAATGGGGTGAATTTTTCTATTTATAACGAACAAGTTAAGATCAAAGCCGAAACAAATCTTCATAACACATAAAATTATAATTTAACAAGTGATACAATGCAATTTTAAACTATTGCTCAAATTAGACAGAAAAGGCTACTATACTTAATTAATTAAATACTAGAATACTTAAACAATACACTGTTTCAGAATTGCACAAAGAAAATTGTCGTTAATTATCTGATAAAATGTTCCCCAAACTTCTCTCCCATTTGCGAGGCAATTCTTTAGTCTTCTCCAACTTTCGAATCTTTAGATATTTATTTAGGGAGAGAGAGTAATCATATTATCCTCGCATAAGATTGAATTCGTTTCCTTCAATACTTTTCCCTATAAACATTTTTCAGCAATCAGTAAAATCTAAATATGTTTTCTGGAGGGAAAAGAGAGTGCAAACATAGACACAACGATACCCCATAATTGAGTTTTAAAAGTCTAAGCCTATTTTTCAATTCCTACTATTACCTCACCTTCACATTCTCCCTATATATATCTTGTTCAAATTTTCAATCGTTAATAAAAAAATTTCTATTCATCCAATCAAGGTCAAGTAAATTTTTTAAAATTTGTAGTGGAGGACATTTGATGTTAACACAGATTTTTTAAATACTGATTCATTAGTTTTTTATTAATTAATTAAAAGCTAACTTTCTTGCCTTTAAATAGTTTTTATAGTAGTTGTCATTGTTAGGTCGGGATAGCCTGATTGGTAGGGTGTGGGATTCGCATCCCTTGTGCTGCGAGTTCGAACCTGGTTGGAAGATTTTCCATGACGGGTGTTATACCACTGGGGGTACTGAGTCAAAGGTGATGATTATTCGATTGTTCAGGGATCCATATTCTCCGAAGCTACTGCAAACCCTCCTTTCGTTGTAATTATTTAATAGAAAGTAGCTAGAAATTTTTTTTCCTAACTTCCTACATTTTTCCTAATCCTCAAAGTGAGAAGATTTAAAAAAAATGTTTTTTTATATTACTTGGTTCATTTAGTTGTGAAATGATGAATTGTTCCTTTTTTTTATCTATTTGAAAACAATCAGTATTTTCTTGTCAAAGTCCGATTTGAAAAGTTAAGATTTTCAATAAAAGTTTATTCCAAAATCTAAACAAAATTCGCAACAAATTCTCTTTACAAAAAAAAAAAAAAATGTTTTTGTCCTCGGGAGAAAATATAATCAGTCTCGAAAGTTAAAAATTCTGGAATATAAAATCTTAATACCAGTATTATCCATCAATAGTCTTCCTCTAGTTGCTGAGGAGTGAATTTTTAAGATGATAAAATTAGCATTATTGACATCTGATCACTTTTCTTTTATGACTTATAAACGGGTCAGTGTAAGCAAAATTAAATCAATAAACTCAATTGCTATTGTATGAATGCATACAATACGTTTATCATAGCAAAGCTTTAGAATTTTATTTATGAAACTAAAAATATTTGTAAATGTTCAAAGGAATACAATAATATCAATAATAAAATAATGATCCTCGCTCTTGAAAATATATGCTTTTTAAAAGATTGAGTGTTGAAAAGATATGCTTTTTTTAATCTTTGACCGAAACTTAACTCTTGACGCGAGCCTTTATTTCGTTGAAAAAGAGCGATAAAGTATTTATCATTCTTAACCCTTTCCGATGGTGCCTCTGACTCACCATTTAAGATTGTGTATCATTTGGACGTTTTATTTATTTATTTTTCAAATTTAATTGTTAAAAAAGCCTACATAATAGTTAAGAGATATAGATTCATTTTAAAAAAATCGCCTTAAAAGAATTATGTATGTTTATTTTTTCATAGCAATAAACAAATCTTTGTATTAGGTCAATAATTTTGCATCTAATTATTTTTCGGACTGCAAAGGGTTAAACTACCTTCCACTACAGCTTAGTGGGCGAATCATCCTTCATGACTTCGTACTTATCAAACTCTAATATGTACACTTTAATATAAGATAACAGATGAGAAGTATTTTACCCTGCTCGTCCTTCATTTTGAAGAAACTTGATGCTGTGCATTATTCTGCATTACGAACTTCTGAAGCATTCAGGATTCTGCATAAAAAAGCTTATATGAAATGTCAGGCATTACTTCTACATCTATGACGGAGAAAACATTTTGTCCGATACTTCTTCCGCTGGTTATCTCTACCAAATGATCTAGTTCACAATATTACTGTTTGTACTAGTCTCCTTGGACTTTATAGTTTTCGTCCTTTTTAAAGAAAGAAGAAACATAAAACTCAAGCTTTGAATCCTGTTAAGTATATCCAGGAAAGCTCTTATCTTTTCCGCTTTGGGAACAGATTTAACTGTTTCAGAAATATTGTACGAGCGGGCGAGCGTCATGAGGGCGCAACAAGATTGGCAGCGTTTGGCGAAGAGATTCGCGCCAGCCAGGATGGTTTGACGAAAGAGATAGTCTGGTAGCCGCTGGACCATTCACGAAGCCCCACGTGCTTTTGAGCGCTCGCTTTCTCGGCTATATAAGGGACGGGTTGCCGTAGTCACGGCAGAGTTTTCCTCTCGGAAGACTAGCGAGGTGATTACTTTTATAATTTGATATTAGTGAGCTGTGTTTGCGTTTGTTGTTAAAATTGTATTACCGATCTCGCTGTGATTTACTGTTTGCTGTGCTATACGATATCTGTTTTGCAGTCTGCGCTTATTGTGTGTAAGGCTTGTATTTACGCTGTGACTATTGACTGCTGGGTTGTTTATTTTATCTGAAGTTTTCCTTAAAATAGATGTAAATAAATTTGTGCTATCCTCAAGTAAAGTCCATTCAATCCGAATCCGCTACTCTAAAGATGTAATATTATATTTAACTATACATATTTTTCATAGTTTAATTTATTTTTAAATTTTGATAAATATTTAAATTTTATTTTTTTATTTGTATCTCTGCAACTATTTATCAGCATCGATTCTCAGCTTATAAATTCATTTACATTGATAGTTCCCAATATTCAATAAGACTTTTCAGACTTTTACTTCTGAATTATTTGCAACTTTATTGGTTCTTGAAAAAAAATTATAGGATAACTCTTTATTACATTTTACTTAGATACTCTGGTCAGATTAAAGGCATTGTGTCACTTTTATGACTATTGATTTAAAAGCTATAAAGAATATCTATTGAAGCCGACTGTCAACAAAGAAAATTTTTAAAAAAACATCTTTTTTGACAATCTGCTTCAGTATGTATTCTTTATAGCTTAGAATACTTCAGATTAAGGGATACAGCATCCTGTTCTACTGAATTTTTAGTTTTACTGATACATCTGACAATTAAAAGGCTAATTGTGTTGAGAAAGGTTACATTACTTATCTATACAGATTTAGTTGCAGTAATTGTTCACTTCCTAATTTGTATCCATAACTCAATGCGTCTTATACATGTGCAACACGTAGTTCTAATTTTAAATAGTTACTCTTAATTAGATCTTTAGAACTAACGAAAACTTTTCATTTTCTTCATTCATCAGAGATCTCAAACACGACCCGAGTCGTTAACCCAAACTACTCGGTACCCCTGAAAAGGGCGGAAATGCCCTATCAGCGACCGGAGGGTCCCCGAAACACATCGAGATGCGTCGGGATAATATCATTACTGGAGATATTTCTTCGCTCTGTTAGTGTCCGTTACAGCGGAACTATCCACTGATGACAAGCTCCCCAGAGATATAGAGTGGGGGGAGAAGTCGACGCACGGGATCAGAAGAGGGATATTATCCAGCGGAGAAGATAACATTGTTTCCTGGATCATCTGGCGGGAAGGGGGGGAGTCGGAAGGGGGCAATGGAAAAGTCAAAGAAATTCGATGCTTATTGTGTAACTAACGATGAAAGAAACGCTACTCGATGTCTTTTAATTAATTGATCTGTATAGTGAGACTGGGAGGGACTACATGTGAGAGATATTAGATAAAGAAATGCTTTCAGATAGTGAAAGTCATTAAGAAAAGATTTAAAGCTTCATGTCAAGATTGATGATTGAAACGCTTTGGTTTTTCTATTTGATAAGGTTTCATCGATGATTAGTTCCTATAGATTATATACTAATAAATTAATCCTCATATTGGAACACCTGTTACCGTAATTACTTTGTTTCTATTTACTTATTCAATGAATTAGATAAATTATAATTCCAGTGTTTTAAATATATTCATTGATTGTATGCTAATTTCCTATGATTTTATCTTGAGTTTAATTTTAAAGCAATTTTAAATTCATTTTTTTAAATAAATTATGAATCAAAAGTCAAAAATTAATTTTGATCATTGTCCTTTTTTTCGCTGACAAATATTACTACGTTCATTTATAATTTAAGTTTTTATAAATAAATCAATATATTACGGTAATATTACAGCACAAAAGATTAAATTCAAATTATAATTGTAAGTCTAATATCGGAAATGAAAATCAGGATAGAAATAATGTACCCATTCCTTTTAAAAAGCAGTTGGATATTAATCCACTAATATTTTTCTTCCACGAGAGATTCCATGTAGTGATAATACATCATAAAATTCTTTTTATATTCTAGTTATAAATTTTTTTCTATTAAAAACTGTTTATTCAGCAATATTTTGCAGCTTTAAAAAAGAAAGAAACCATGAAATTACATGAAAGGCTGAACTAAACCTTTCTAAGAAAACTTTGATGCTATAGAGGATATCATGTCCTTACCATTACAAAGCTAGTTTATTAAATGCACGTTCTTAACTGGATACCTTCAAAATTAAGAAAGTAAATAAATGAATAAATAAAATAACAGTTTTATGAATAAGTGTTTAGCAACAAACTGCTTTCTGGATTCGGTTTATCAAATGGGGAGATCCCTGATTTTTTTTAAAGTGGAAAAAAAACTCTGACAACTGATAAAAAAAATTCTGATAAAAAACTGTTGATATAAAATTTATATAAAAACTAAAATCAGGTTATATCAATAATTCACAAATAATTCTGAGTTATGAAAAGCAAGAGAAATTTATTTATTTATTTTGAAACTTCCCTCCACTATCGATTGAGTACTGATTTATGTTTGTAAGCCTTGTATTATACTTGATGACTTACAAAAAAACTTATATCTAAAGCCTAAAAAAGTTTAATTTTTCACTTATATAGCATTTTCATATTCAATAGAAATTTCCGAATTAAAAATCTTTCTCATTACAGAATAAGCCATTTTTCTTTCGATTTTGCAGTTGAGCATTCAGGAAATTTTTTCTGCATTATCCTCTGTTTCACGTGAAACTTTTACATTTGATATTTTAATTGTGAAACTAATGGAATTACAACTATTTTGCATTTAAAATGATTAAAATAGGTACAGTTTTTGTCAAAACCACATTTTTTATGTATAATTTTTAATTATTCTATAATTGGCAAAGGATTTTACTTAGACTGATCATCTGTACTCATATAATTTCCTCTTTTTTACTTTCTCGTTTTCGCAGTATAGAGAAAGTATGTTAATCTCAAAAAAAAAAAAATCGAATTCAAAATTGTGACACATTTCTACGCTTCAAAGTTCCCTGAGTTCTAAAAACACATTTTTAAAAAATATCCTTCTGTCTTATGTCCATAACAAAGATAACTCACGAATATTTTGAGCCAGAGGGATAAAATTTGGTACATGAACATAAGGCTTATTTATAGACATGTATCAAATTTTGTATAAAATCCCTTCATATCAAATTTGTCTATCATGTTGTATTTGTCATGGGAGTTTGTAAACGCAATTGAATTTTTGTATCAAATTTTTGTTTTCAATCGGTTAAGAAAAATGAGAATGAAGCAGACGTCCTATTTTCGGATACTATTAACCACAAGATAAAGATTAATCGTCGAATAATTCGCCAAGAATTATATGATTGAATCAGTAAAAATGCTATACTCTTTTCAAAGTTTAATATGTCACAGCAGTTGTAAGTCCATGTCAAACAAGGCATTAATTGGGATAAAATCTTTATTAGTAGTATGAGAGAAAGTTTTTTAGGAGCCGTCTATATAGTGTAATGTGATTTTTTTCTCTTGTTTTTTTTTTCAAAATTCGCCAACTTAATATAGAGATAAGTTACCTTAAAATAAGAAAAAAGCCCATTTGGATACTTTTCAGCTCAAAAATTTTACAGTTTGTAACCATTCATTAAAATATATCCAAATCTCCTGTGGGACAATGGATTTCTCCCTTCTAGGCTGAAATAAGAGATTGGAACTGTTTATTGACAATGTTATCACCATGACTTTTTTTTATTTCAAACTGATCGTTTCCTGCATTTGGTCACGTGAATGCGTTACAGTAAGTACACGAAGACACTACTAAAATGATTCTACAAATAGCTTTTACATTCAGCTATCATTTAAATTTCATATTCTTTCTTGATATTTAACTTTATATTCTAATTTTGTGCATGCCTATTGTAAAAATCATAAATTATAGAAATTTTATTTATCTTTGAAAATACTCATTCGTGTTTCTGTGTCCTCTTTCAAGAAGAAAAAAATCCCTCGTGTCATAGAGTTTAAAAGTGAAGTTGGGGTTTGATGAAGTCTTTTTAGTCTTGAAACATTTAGATTTCGTCTAACCAACGTTCTGGTCCAAGGGTAGCACATCTTACCCTTGATCTAGGCGTCCTGGGTTTGAGTCCCGGTGCGGGAATGGCTGTTCTTCATCTGTTCTATCTGTGAGATATGTGAATGTGCCCCTCCCCCCAGTAAAAAGGGGCTGCGCAAGGTAATGGGATGAATGAGTTGCTGAGATGTACTCTGGGCCCTATTTGGTCCGACTAAAAAACAAGAGACTCACCATCGGCTTAAAATCGCTAACTGCGTCAGTATTATTATATTGTAGTTGTTTTCTAATGGTACTGCTCTATGGGTAGTGCCATTAGAAACAACAACCACAATAGTCTGGGAACACTATGATCTCAGCTTTGTTTGTTTAAATAAATATAATAGCTACTTTTTCCCACAAGTGATATTTCATTAAATCTATTATTTGTACTTTCCAAAATATCCTAAAACAAAGACTTAAGGTAATACTCAGTTGCAAACCATTGTGAAAAACATCGTCTTAAAATATTATATAGATGAAAAACAGTATATATTTTTCTTCTTTTTCGTTTCCTCCTACTTACTTTAATAATTCATATCTAGTTCATGGTTACAAGTTTCAGCGGCTACTTTGGCTAACACAAAAAGGTATTCTCATGGAAGGAAGAAAAGTGGATTAACACTTTCCTCGCCATACTTTGTTCCTAATTCATTTTGGAACTTTTGCTTTTATTCTTTGGTAGAGATCTTTTTTTTTTCGTAGATTGTTCCTTGCGCTTTTCGTTATATTTTTGTACATCTATTCCATATATTTTCTCATGTAAGAAATATTTCTCTGTACGTTGAAATGGTATATCTCGTGTAAGTTTAGGACTAGTGTGAAGATACTTAAGAGCGAAATACATTTATGCTAAATTCTTCAGTACTTAATTAGGAATATAATTTAGACATTTGCTTAGTGTACAAATGTGAATTAATTTCTGAAATATAAAATTATTTCACTTTGTAAATTAAGGGATTTATCTGACTTAACAGGTTGTAATCAGTAAAGTTATTTGCTTGCTTGGTCTTGATCCATATTGTTTGTTCGAAATGTAGAAATGGCCTGTAAGATTTACCTACTATATTTATAGTTAATGTCACAGGATTAGAAAAACGAATCGTCTATAGAAGTAATTTCTATGTAGATTTTCTTGTTTTATTGTCCGATATTAAGGGAATGTCATGTGCCACGATTGAAAATTGTTTTATAAGCTTTAATAACAATTCGTTCGAATATTTAAAATGATTAATCATTCAATAAGTGTTTTGCAACTTTTTTCTGCGAAGTTAATTTAATCATTATGGAAAACTTGGCGGGGATATTCCCGACTTCAGAAAAAAGTATTTTAATGTTAAAGCATGTTTAGCGTAATTAAAAAATGATTTTAAAAATTGTGTGAAAAGGCTTAATTATTACTTAAGGTAGGCTTACAATCTGTGTTTTACAAACCGTCCATTAAGTAGAGGCATGCTCAGATACTAATCACTAGTAACTACTTGTCCCATCGAGACAAGAACTTGCTCTCGCTAGTTCTCTCAGCGCATGAGCAATTTTCTTTTTGTGAAAACGTAATTTACTGAAATGTTATATGTAGCTGAATTCAAACCCACCTTAAGACCAAACCATAAATAAATATCTGAGCAATGCAATTGCTGAAAATCATATGGTATCATTCAAATGCTCAGAGTCTGGCAATTAAAGATGATGCCTTTGGAAATTGAAGACATTCTGCAATGAGAAATTAATATAATTGTTTTTTATAAATAATTTTACTTCCAGTTTCATAATGATTGTACACTTTTGAATTATTTCAACTTTCTGCTTAATATTAAATTTTGTATTAAAAATTGAAATTTATTGTACTCATATTTCTGTGCTTGAGTGCTCTGGGGGCCATAACCTCAGAAGCTACTGCACCTCTCCTTCCGTTGTAAAGCAGAACACGAAAACAACATTTGTGCTCCTATAAATTTTATTTTATTAAATCAATGTCTTTAAGCATTACTTTTTAATATTTATAAATACTTAAAAAATATTTTAATTTGACGAATCTTTTCTACTCAAGATATTTATTTGAATCTGTATTATTAAACCCATTTTTTCTAGCTAATTAACGTGCGAACAAAAACAATATCTACAAATATTTAAAACCCATTAGCATGGAAGGAAATATTTTCTGATAAATGATCATTGTAATTAATGTTAATATATTAGATCATTCATTTTAAGCATCACTCAATATGCCTTTTTTATTCGATTATTTTGATTTATATGAAAATAACTTCCTTTTTATATATGATAAATCGTTTTTAGTTATGTATATAACATTTCTAGAAACGCAAAAATATTCAGTGTATGATCTTCTCTAATTATTAAATGTTATAATTTCATGAAAAAAATATTTCAAAGTTCAAATTATAGATATTGCTCTTTCTCTTTTTAAATATTTATATGAACAATTATTCTTATATATGTGTTAATATAATAAGTTATTATGTAAGTATATTAAGTATTTTTTATTAAATTAATTAAATATATTAATTTCTTTTATTAATTCTTTTTACTAAGCATTAATGTTGGCTTACTGTACATACCTTAAAATTAACTCATCGAATGGGCATGTGAAAAGAAAATTTTCACGAAAATAAATATCATCAAAGAAAATAAAGCTTGCACAGTTGAAAAAATGATTTAAAACACAACAATTTTTGTACCGACATTTTTCGATTCCATTTCAGCTCTAATTAGCAAGTTTAACAATTATTATTCTTATTGCCTAAATTTCTTTGGATATAGCATAAAATATTTATCTATTTAGAAGATGGATTTCTATGCCTTGTTAAAAGCAATTTCTGACTCTGATATATTCTGATGAATTGAAGTAATTTTCTAATGAATTGACGTACAAAAATAAATCACATTTTCTTTTTGGTATGATAAGAAGCAGTTTTGGAATTCCA
This sequence comes from Argiope argentata, assembly GCA_026289955.1. Taxonomy (NCBI): domain Eukaryota; kingdom Metazoa; phylum Arthropoda; class Arachnida; order Araneae; family Araneidae; genus Argiope; species Argiope argentata. The sequence goes on along the minus strand of JAOUZG010028648.1, from coordinate 1,705,299 downwards.
GAAAAAAGCTTTTGTTTTACAAATTACTAGCATCCTTATCCATTGTTTTGCAAATCACTAGCTACCTTAGGTAATCCTAAGGTAGGCTCACATATGATAGAGCAATTAGAAGTTTATTGATTTAGAGTAAAAAATTCTAATTTAAATCTTATTTTATGTATTCTTTTATCCTAGGGTGAATGAAATTAATAATATGGTTTCCCCTTTAAAATTGTAAACAATATTTATATAGACATGTCACATGATTCTTGCCTATTCAGACTATCACCTCATAATTCATAAAAAAATATATTTATATACTATGGAAAATTCATAGCATGTCAATTTATTTAAGATACTACATCTATATCCATTTATTTAAGCATAATATAACTGTAATACCTGTAATATTGGCTTATTTTGCATTGGATTATTTTTATATTGGTATTTATTTAAGACTACATGTCTTCTTGTTATACTAACAACCAATATGGATTTGTTTCAATATATAAAGAATGAAGGTGCAAAAATGAAATGCTTTTTTTGGATAATTAATTAAATGCATACATATTTTATTCTTAATTCCGAGAAAAGAAGTATTCAGAATTTCCCCTTTACAAATTGCGAATGAATTTATTTTGTATTAAACGTTAATAAGGAAGTAAGCACATTTTTAAAATTTAATTCACATTAAATTTGAAGTTTTTTTTTCTACTTTGAGAGTATTATAGAGTGATCATTTTTTTAATCCATAAATTATTACATTTGAAACTTAAACAAGCTGATTTTCGTCTATATCCATACATGATTGGCACTTCATAATGTTTTTTGCAAGTCTTTTTCTATACTTTTTTCAATTTTTATGAAGGAAACAGAGTATTTTACAATCTTAAAAGCAATATTTTCAAATATAATTTTTAAATATAATTTAAAGAAGTTTTAAGCAAACTATTGCCAGTTCTATTAGATAATTATCCAGCTTATAACGCAAATAATTTATCAATATTTTCTCTTTATCTCTAATATTGGCTTAAAAATGGTAACAATTTCGTCTTCAGAAACAAAAATTACATTCAGTTATATCTTTCTAACTTGTTATTAGAAGATGTTATTTTAATGTACGCTTTCTAACTAAAAAGCTGCATTTTAAATTTTAATGGCCGATATTAAGTCACAACTCATTAAATCAAATTTAAAAGTAAACACGCCAATAGAAAAAGAACAATTTAAAATGATTGAAAATTTCAGCATATATAATAATCCAAATGATGAAAAATAATCAATAATATTAAAGGATAATATTACACACGCAATCCTTACAATAAGACTCAGATCACATTCTTTCATAAATCTAAACAATTTATTTTTGAATTCTTTTCTTCACTTTTTTTAAGCAAAAGAGCATTGGATGTAAGAGGAAAATTTAGAAGGCAATTTGATATCAATGGCTCTATAATTTCATCAAGAACCATATTTCAGTCACAAATTCAAAACTGTAAACGGTTTTAAAATCGTTTTGCAAAGATTTCGTTAAAATAATTCGATCCTTTCTTCGCTTAAATCTAACCAATCAAAAGAGCGCTATTCGAGAATGGAGACAAACAAAATATTAAGACGGGATACATTTACCATCTTCAAAAAAGAGAAATATTCCAACTACAATGGCCAATCGATTGGAAAGCAAAATTAAAACAAAAGTATCCCGAGTTGAGCTACGCAATCCCTGTATGGGAGACCCGATCTATCCGAACGACATCACCAAAGATGACGGCACTCCGGGCTAATTTGGGAAAACATGTTGCTCAAGACTGCGAACAAGAGCAGCAAAGTCCACCAAACAAATGGCAGTTTTGACAAGCGCTTGCTTCCTCTAGCTTTGTCCTTTTGTTGCATTGCCTCTTCATCCTTGATTAGGGGCGCGATTTCAGAAGAAAATCAAGGGGGAAGGGGAGGGGTGGAGGCTGCATAATCGCCATCAGGTCCAGAAAAATATGTTAAAATTTGTGGAACATCTGGCGCGTCAAAACGCTTGCTTGAATATAAAACAAAAGACGCGCCATCCGCTATGGCGGTGCTGAGTTTTTCGCGAAATCCACGTTTTGCAAGTAAAATGAGCCTTTCTTCCAACCAAATCCGCGCGAACGAACCGAAAAGACGTATGCGCCCATTGGACCGTAAATTCCTGCGCGCTGTGTATGATGCGGTTTCGCTGTCCATAGCTGGCAGGGGGGAGATGGGCTAAGGAGGGGTCTTGGGCTTTCAAGAAGGGTTCTGAAGACCCTTTTTTTTCGTATTCTTTCCCTTCTTTTTTTCCCTTTTGTTTTTACCCTGAATGCCTTCTCTAGTGTCGAGCTCCTGTTTAGCCATTTTCTTCATTTTATTTTTCTTTTTTGTTTCATTCCGTTTTAGGGTTATTTTTTTGCATTTTTGTGCTGCTGCTCCATCTCTCTTGTATCCTTCGACGACGTGTTCTCTTTCTTCTTTTTTTTTCGGCAGTCCCACCCCCTCTTCAAATGTACTTTGTTTCTTTTCCCCTCCCCCCTCTCCTCCCCGAAGCTCTTAAAGAGGGTTTGAATCTCGTTATGGAGAGCCTGATGTATTCGTCCGATGGCTCGGGATAAATTTTCTCGCTAGCTGGAGCGTGCATCTATAACGAAGGACATTTTATGTCTGAGGGAGAAGAATCATAAAGAGGATATCGTCTCCTTCCCTAATCCTGCCTCCCTGCATTTGCTCCAAGTTAATCACGGGATCGAGTTTCCTTTCAATCATGCGGTAATTTCTTTAGTCTGCTATCTCCACTATAATTGAGAAATGTTTGTTTTCTTCAAAGAACGATCTGGAAACTTTTTTTCTTTACCGCCCTACCAAAGAAATAGCTCCTGCTTTGGTATTCTAAATCTGATAACTACATTAATCCAGGAAAAGTGCGTGAATAAATATCGATTACCTGTGACCTTCTAAGAAATCTTTTTTTTTTATGATTTCAATACATGTTCACTTAATATTTGGTAATAATATTAAGTGAGTTTGAAATCTATGCCCTTTGAAATCTATCTCCATCTTTCAGCAGAGTTATAGATGTAAAGTCGTAGCACAATCTACGGTACCATACATCGGTATGATGCCATATGGCAAACACCACAACATTTATCTAGTGAATTTGACAACGTTTTACTATTATATTTTTCGTTTTTAAACAAATATAAATACGACAAATTTTTATTGTATTTAAATTATATAATATACGCACAGTACCCCCACGACGTTGCCCGTGGAATAGCATCCAAGAAAAATTAGCTTTAAACGTAAGTCTAATTTCCCCAGGATATAGCATGAGCGTGTTACGTTACATGACACAAACATAAAGATATATTTAGAAATTATCAAAAATACCTACAAAATAATTTTAATAGCAGAGATTTAAAAAATATTTAAATTATTAAAAAGTAAAAATAAAATGTGTCCGGAAATAAAACATGGGCAATAATTTCACTCCTGAAATTCATTCTGTCTCCGCAATTCATTTGCAGTGCAATTAAAGAAAGACGGTTATTCTGCTCATTAAAAGATTCTCTTTCCCTAAGTGTGGACATTGTTTCTCTGATATCCACTAATTGAACGTTTTTTTTTCTTTTTCCGGTCAAGATTGGATTTTTTCTTGGGGGGGGGAGGGAAGTAATGAGCTTTGAATCTCTGTTTAAAGCCAGACACAAACAAAAAAAATGTATCACAAATCACATATGCTTTTGCTATTTGCACATGCTCAGTTTGAGTTTTTCGCGCATGTGCAGATAAAAGCAATGTAAAAATCGCCATTATAAAACTCCTTTTTTTAAATATACTAAAATTTTCCCCAATAAATGGTATACATATCTCCAATATCCGTTACTTTTTCACAATTTTTTTGTGATTCAAACATACAGACGTTTTCAGAAGACTTTATTTTATACGATGTATAAATTATTTGAAAAATACATAAGAAAAATCGATTTCTTTTACTAAAAATTGTCAATTGTCTTATATAACTGTTCTGAATGGAATCAACTGTTTCTAGGATTGAATATTTTTTTTAAAAAATGAAAAATATCATTTACTATTAATTTATTGATTGAATTTAATTAGTAATGTCATTTATTTCGCCTGAGTCATTCTGTTCCGAATTAAACTGCTTTGCCATCTTTAACAATCTTTTCTACATCTTTTCTACATTTCATAACACCACAAATTCAACAGTTTCGAAATATTTTAAAAAGGAATATTTTAATCCAGATATTTTCTTTAATTTAATGAATTTATCAGTCCCTTTCTGATGAGTTAATCCATAAATAGCTCCAGCAAACTTTTTATGTCTAAAAAATAGTCCATGCTTGAAGCATGGTAATGTGTGTACTTCAAAGAGACATTTATGAATCTAAAGATTTTACAGCTTCAAAGCAGCCTGAGTTCAGATTTTACAACCTGTATGGTGATAGATGAAAATAACACAATGTTCCATTTTCTTACTGCTTTAATGTTTGAAGTTTGTTAGTATTATTTTCATATAAAGATATTACTTAATTAATTTTTAGTTCAGCTATTTCTTTAAAGGATTATATAAATATATATATAATATAATATGGTATTTTTTATCATTTCCAAGCTCTTAATCAAATGTTTTCAAATATCTTGTAAAAAATGTTTCATTCAACAAACTATTGGATTTGTGATGAATGCTTGTTTCATAACATAATTTCGAAAACTATACTGCTCTCTCAGTATGTGCATCATTCATCAAATTTCTGGACCTATTATTTTCATGCATATTAACATAAAGGCTTTATGATGTCTTAAAATTTCCAGAAATATGTTATGTTAAAGTTACAACTTAGATCTTATTTTTGAGAGTCAGAATAGTGAATAAAGTTAATTAACTCTTTAAACTTCGAAAAATAATTAGAGGCAAAATTATTCACCTAGTACAAAGATTTGTTTATTGCTATGAAAAATAAATATACATAATTCTTTTATGTCGAATTTCTTTGAAAAATCAATCTATCTCTCTTAACCCTTATGTAGGCGTTTTTAACAACTAAATTTGAAAAGTAAATAAATGAAACATCAAAATGAGTGCAAAGGATTAAAAATACTACATTTCTTTAAACTTTACATTTATCTCGAAGCGTTTGGTTTTCGTAAAGGATTTACTCGGATTTCATAACAAAACTTTTTTTCCAGTGTTAATAATGTGCAGTGAAAAATTTCAAATCGTTTTCTATTTACAAAATTATTCTTGTATTAAAATTTAATCAAATTATCTTCATCCCAACAAGAAATTGTTTAGATAATTTCTTTTCATTTGCAAAATCAGAGTTTAAATAAAGATGCGCGGATGCCACATATTGATATTTATATTTTAAAAAGTTTATTATTTATATTAAGTATTTGTTATGACTTATGTTGGTGTTTGTTTGAGGTGAGTTTAGTTCTTACCATACCAAGCAACATTTAAATAAAGCTGTTTCCGGTCTGATATTTTTCTCATATGAAGTAGACATAACATTTAATTGGCAAAATACAAATAATATATTTATTATCTCGTATTATTATCATAATGCAACTAAATACATCAAATGATTAATCAAACTGCAGCCTATGAATCTTGCGAAAATAAATTATTTACATTTAAAATATAAGTTGATTTCTCTTATTCTTCTGAATAAAATATTTTACAAAAATCATTGCTACGGAGCAGAAATATGTAGACGCTGAATGTTTCTTTGTAAATATTTTCATTTCTTACGTATGCCTTTCCCATTAACTGAAAATAAAACAGCTCCATTCATGCAAGAGGAGTTAATCTTTGCGTTTAATACAATCAACTCTAGCTTATTTTCCCCTCCATGCAATCCAAGAGTCTTTCACCTCCGCCGACAAACTCTTGCGAAATGCCACGAGATATTGAACTGCCATTACTACGAAACCACAGACGTTAACTGCCGACACATCCCGCCGCCGTTGTTCGATATCTCCTCAAAATTCAATATTAACCCTCATAAATAACATAACATCCGCAATAGCATGCCTATCTCAGAACAATCCAGGCGTGGTTCGCCCAGTTCATTTTCATAGTTGTTAGTCGACGACGACAAAGAGCAGAACAGATAGCGAAAATGAATGTATGGATGAGTGCTTTATACGATGTCTGCTAATGTAAAAAGACCTTGGCTTTGGGAATGGATCTGCCTGATGTGGAAATCTGGTCACAGGAGCAAAGAATCGGAAGCAGGATGAGAGGGAAAGGGGTGTAGGTCGACCGTCACAGGAAGTTTCAGATGTTTATTTGTTTCCCCAGAAGACTAAATCTGGGAAGCAGTAGCTGCTGAGCAAGAAATATTCGCATAATAATAGGCAGCTGGTTTGGGGAGATAAAATGTGTGCTGGTAAGTGTTGCTGCAGCAATATATAAATTACAAATGAAAGAAATGGATGCCCAATTTACAAGTATTAAATATTTTGGATAAATCTCGAGAAGTATTTTAAGCGTATCTTCTCTACGGTAGTGAAGAGACGCATTTTATTTTAACCCGTGACTAGAATATGAATTTTCTCAAGCGACCCGGGAATTCAGAGAAAATGATTCCAATTTTCTTTCATTTTTTTGTCTTTTGCAAGCAGCATTGAAATTTATTTACAATGCAATTGGAAAATTAAGTAGTTACCAAAAATATGAAAAATATTAATATTAAAAATAGTAAAGGCTCTAACAGTAAATGATAGAAAGATGCTATAGGAAAATCCAAAACAATTTTTAATGAGTATGAATTTCGTTTAGGTATTACGGAATGTTAACAACTGTAAAGATTTAACAAACAAAAATGAAATCACAATATTTTATATTGTGTATATTTCTTTATTCTTTTTCAATATTTTATATTTTATTATTATTATTATTATTATTATTACTTCTTTATTCTTTTTTCAATTCAAAATTTTATATTTTAAATTTATCATTTTAAGAATATTTCTTTATTCCTTTTGCTTTATTCAAATTAAAAGCTGTTAAAGAGACGGGGAGTTAATCCAAAAATAACAAGAAAACTATATAATATATAAACTCAGTCATTCGCATGTGTTTATACTTTGATTTCTTCAAGAAAATAACTAAAAGGTACTGAAGAGATGATCGTATTTCAGGACAAATTACCGCGTGATAATCGAAGATAATGAAGAATGCGGTGTCACTTTGATTTCCGTTTTAAGTTACAGGTTTAAATGCAAATAATCGAATTAATTTATTTTATTAAATGATTAAATAAAAAAATTAATTCGATTTACAAAACATATAATTTGATTTATTCATCAGATATAAAGATTTTTAAAAATTTAAGAAAACATATTTAATAGTTTTAGAAATTACAATTGATAAATTATAAATTTAGAGAATATATTTGATAGTTTTAGATATTATAATTGATAGTTTATAATTTTTTAGAATATAATTTCTAAAACTATTAAATATAATTCATGATTCTTAAGTTTGGAATATATAATGATTTTAGTATAATTTCTTTATTTTTCTTGGGATAAGTCGTATATCGTTACATAACTTTGATTATCAAGATTTCAACAATTCAGATGTTTATATATTTCAAATATTTTGCGCACATTTATAGAAGAAAAGTGATCTAGATTCTATTAAACATCCATTATAAAAAAAGAGCTTTTTTAATTGTTAACTGGTTTCCTGTTTAACATGTCTCTAATGTCCTTTAATTCAGAAAGATAAATATTTATATCTTCTTAATGGAAGTTATATTATGACCTTTTTATTTTATTTTAAAGCAAATTTTGATCACCTTTTCGACAACATTTGGGTTTCTACTTTTATCTGTATCCGTCTTTTCTGGCAGTCACATGTAGATACAATGTTTATTAAAAAGATAGTAAAGATAGCATTAATTGCCGCCACTATCTTGGCCTATAAGAAACGTGTTTTCCTCATGAACTGGCAATCCCGGTTAGGGCATGGCTATTCTTCTGCGTGCTATCTGTGAGCTGTGTGAAAGCGTCTTTTATAAAAAGATGCTGTGCAAGCGGATGCGAGTGCACTTTTCGTATGAGCTAGAAGTCAATACTTCTGCCTTCGGGTGTTCAGGGCCTTTTAACTTTTGAAGCTTCTGAAAAAACTCGTCTTAAAATCGTTGGCCTATTCAATGGGCTTGTCTAAAGCGCCAAAAGAAATAAAAACGAGACTGATAGGCAGGAGATCAGATAAATTAGCACCAAATTAGCGTTGGGATTGAATGAAACTCGATTCACTTAATGACAAGGGGAATGTTTTATTTTATTCAAAACCCTAAAAATAGTTTCGTCTAAAGAGTTACTCTAAAAATATAGTTATAATCATGAAAATTAAGGAAAGGAAATAAACGTAGTCCTTGCCTTTTCCTTATAGCTTGTTAAATATGCTTTAACTAAAAATTAAAGATAAAAACGATGTCACAATTTCAGAAATTGAAAAGATCTGTGTGGTGAATGCGAGATAATTCATCAACGAAGACTACAGAAATGATGACAGAAATTTTGGAGAATTTCTATCATCTATCATTCATAGGTATACTTTTATAAAATCAAATTCCAGAAAATTAAATTGAGAAAAAATGTAGGAAATATATTTATAAACGTTGTTATTGTTATGGGAATGTAAATAATAATAAAAAATTAATAGCTTTTCTTAATTTCTGATTTTACCTTTTTTTAGTTCATAACAGGAAGATATAGCTAATATTAAATTAAGCATGCGTTAAATTACTTAACGCATGCTTAATTTAATATTAGCTATATCAGCTATATTAGTTAATTTAATATTAGCTTATTAATATTAGCTTAAACTAAGAAAGGAATCACAGCACAAAATCTTACTGCCTAAGAAAATATTTTTTTTTCAAAATGAATGGTCTTACAACTTTGTTTAAACTCATATATACCTTCATCTTTTATTTTTGTCATTGAAAAAAAAACACAGTAAAATGGTAAGCACATGAGAACATATGTAAATTTCTTAGTTTAAATATTTTTATTCGGTTTAATGTGTTAAAGTAATTGTGGATTTATATTCTGTTTTATTAAAATTTATTGCAACATTTCGTGAAATGAAATCCATTGCTACAGGAACTGAAACTTAACTGCCGGATAATCGCAGATATTCTCTACTTCTTTAGAAGTCTTCGTTAGCAAAAGAGATAAAATTTCTATTATTAGAAGATCAATCTACGTTTTCAGTTTAAACAAATAAATAAAGTAGTTAAATAGGAATTATACAGTTATTTCATTAAAGATCACGCATTTCTTCGCTTTCAGGATCAAATTCATACAATTCAAATTGAACTAAACTAAAACCCTTCTTTAAATCCTTGCCTAGATAAAGATATGGATTCGATACGATTGAATATTTCCATTCAAGGAATTACAAGTGATGATATCTGTGTTTCCTGAAACCATCCCGATGCTAGTTTTATCTCTATTTCAACATTTTATATGCCATGGATAAACTTAATACGAAATAAATATCAAAATTAACACCTTGGAATATGTTGAGAAACTTAATTTATAATTATTGAAAATAGATTAAACATTTTAATTCTTTTTTACCTAAATTTTTATTTTTAAAGAGCATTTAATATTTCTATTACATCTTCATTTGATTGTTAAATTTTGAATTATGACCTAAAGTGTCATAGGGCTGCAAAACTAAAAGATCGCCGTAATTTTTGATAAAATGAACACCTGAAAGGGCTTGAGACCTAAAAAACTAAAAGATAACTGGACCTATCTGCTTACGAAATATTTAATTTCGTTCAAAAATATTTAAAATATTCGTTCAAAAATATCGTTCAAAATTCAGCAAATAACTAGATTCAGTTTTTTTTTAATTATTTGTCAATTTTATCTCATCCATATTCGGTAATAAATGCATTTTCAATTTTATAAGCCATATTCATAGCTCCTTGCAGGACAAAAATGCCTCGAAATTATTTTTGTCTGAGAAAATATAACAAAAAGAAATAAATTCAGAAGGAAAATGAATCGGATATCTGAGAAAAACCAAATGTCTGTGACCCTTGAAATTTTTAGAAGTATTTCCCGAGAATATATGGCATGACAGATATGGAATTTAATCTATATTCATTAAATAAGGCTGGAAATTAACATTGCTTTCATATTTGTCAATACTCATAATTAAACTACTACAATTAGAGTATTGGAAATAGAATCATAATTTCTCAAGACAGAGACATTATTGATTTTATGAAATTTAGCAAGAGTAACTAATTATTGATAAATAACAATTTTATTATAATTACCTTTTCTGATATTATCAAGATAGTTTATCAAGAGCCGGCATTGTCTTCTCTGCTGAATACTGTTATCAAAAATTTATTTTCATCTGGTTAGCGATTTGTTTTGGGTGAAATACCAGTAAATTAGTTCAATCATTGTAGATCTGTAGTTACTTTTGTCATTTACTTACAGAAATTTTTATTGCAGAATTTAAAAATGCAATTAAAACGAAATGACGTCATAAATAACATCTCCAAAGAGGTATATGACACAAACCCAAATTTGAACCCAAATTTAAATGAAAATTTTCATTTTTTTATTGTTTCGAAAATATGTTTGCCTCTTTCAAGTTATATCTTTATTTTGTCTCTATGTCAATTAGAAACCAAGTTATAGCAAATTATAGGTATGTCTTTGATGCTTATTTATTTGAATTTAAAAACTTTAAATGCATTTTTTTATAGAACGAGTTTTTTTTATAATTCTTCCGTGCTAGAATCTTCATATTTCAAAAAATGATCAAAATATCTCAAGGAAATTTATAAGTAGCACTCGTTATGTTATGCAGAATGTAAGGAACAATGTACTTCATGTAAAATGGTCTAGAAGTGGAGTTGTGATTGTTTAATGTAAATATTGTTGATAAAATCTCAATTATTTTATATATTACGCACACAATTTTTATTTTTAAATATAATTCTTACATAATAATTAGTTACACTTTCAGCTATTTTACATATGCAATGATATAACCCCCCCCGAAAACTATGAATGTATTTTTCGTACAATATTTTTTTAAAGAAAGGATTATGAAATTAACATCAAAATATGCTTTTACTTCCAAAGCAACATATATATAATTGTAAATAATTTCACTTTTATTCATCTTCTCTCTCTGTATATATATATATAATATATAACGATTTTCGTAACTTAGAAGGTAACCTTTAATTTGTTGTATTATTTAATAAGATTCTGTTTTTACTGTTTATCTTGTAATATACCCTAATGGATAACAAGAATTGGAGAGAAAAAATTACTGTTACTATGGAAATTATTTTTTAAATTAATTTTAAGTGTTAATTTCTTATATTTTAGACTATTTTCTTTTTGGATGTATTTTACCATGGATTAAATTCATTAAGTCTTTGACTTCTTCCCTTAGGAAATTTAAAGTAATAATACCTTTTTTTCATGACTAATATTTTGACTTATACCCTATTGACTTATACCCTATGAACTTATAAGTATAAGTATACCCTATGACTTATACCTGTTAGTTATAAATTGCCGAATAAGATACCTTTAGAAGTTCGAAATGTTCGCACTTTCTTGACTGAACAACAAACTACTTTACAAAATTCTGGATTCAGAAAAGAAGCCATTAAAGTTTTACCTGTCTTCTCAGGCTAGATTGCAATTTTAACATTAAATATTTAGCATCAATAATGCTCTTTGTGTTTTAAGTCTGTAACATCATCATTCTTATGTTTCTAAACGGAAATAATGCTATATTTTATTCAAGCATGTTGCATCATTTACTTTCCAAGTCACCGAAAAGTCAGCAAAAAGAACCTTGCTTTGTTGAATATCTTATTTCTTCTACTTTCAATTTAAGTTTCTTCTTTGCAGTGGTTCTTTTTTTATTCAAGTTAAAAATTTAATGCTGCAGTTAAATAATCTAGTCTAGCAAAGATGTACAACAATTTAGCAATTACAATTCAATTGATGAAACAGTTGTCTATCTTTAAATTATTCTTTGTATAAAATGAGAAATACTCTTATTCTTCTGTATATAAAAACAAAATAAAGGTCAGCAGTAACGATCTTTTCTTAATGGAGTAACTATTTCTTCCAATTTTTTTTTTACTCTCTTAGTCACAAATTAGTATCTATAATAAACTTAATTTTGAATTTAAATTATTTATGCTACTTTTGAAAAAAGCACGTGAGATTATTTATTTCTTCATAAAACGAGAAATATTTAATTTTCATAAAAGAAATATTTTAAAAATATATTAATTAACGAAATTATGTAGCATAACCAGCAACGATGTATACTAAAAACAACTTTACATTAACCTACAATTTAATTCAAGGAAAAATATCATATCCCCAAAATTTCGTATTAATTCCCCCAAGAAAGTTTTGAAACGTCATTATATTGAAAGAAGCAGATTTAAATCCATATTATCAAACAAATCGGTAAATATTAAATAGTTTAGATGGCTACGTAAAATTCTATGCTGCAATTTTTTCTGGTTGTTTTATTTTATTAAAATAAGTTTTAAACGGTATTTATAATATTTTTTTAAAAAAACCATATTGTATTTAGGTTATCTAGTAATAAGTGTAGCACATAATGCCATAAACAAAGACAGAATTTTTAATAAGATCTTGATTTTAAACTGTTCATCAATTCTATCTTAAATTTAAAGGGATCGACTTATTTATAATGTAAATATTATGCTATGGAACTTCCAGAAATCTTCCGAAGTTTTGTTGATCAATAGAAAAAACCACAACCAACAGGCCCCAGTAACTAAAGACGAATACTTTTTCTAACAAGATGAATATACAGATCAGGCGAACACATACAACACACAGTAGTACATTACAACAACAGTAACCTACAAATAGTATTCGGTTGTAATAATAACCACAGCACACAGAACGGTCAGACAGAATTCAGCTAGAGGAGGAAATAATCGCCACCAAACTCTGTGGTCTTTCCAGACACCAACAATTCCCCCCTGTCTCCTAAATTTATTTGTATACTAACTATGGACTCCTAAATAGGGACTCACTTCTAAACGTCTGCCGACTCTACACACTATTCTATGCTGCTTATATCCACGAGGACTTAGTACACATCTCAATTCAGCAAACGCTTGAACTCCATACAAAGCGTGCTTTTCTCAGGATCCAAATATTTACAGCTTTTATTTCCACAGTTTCAACTTGTTTCACGGCTACTAGAACTTGAGACTGCCAGAATTTATAGTTCCTTGAGACGTGCAGATAAGGTTTTGTAACAATCAGACATATCCTATTGACTCTATCGCTAAAATTTTGAAAATTTACAGTATTATCTATTTTGTCGCCATAATCAACAACGTCATTGCCAAGTTTGTCACAAGGATCTGAGATCACTTCGGCATCCGATCAGCTCCAGTAGAATTAATTGTAAAATGGTTTTTCCAGTGATTGAACCTACGGACATCACAGATTTGTACTGTAATATAAAACGAAATTGTGTAAATGTGTGTGTGTGTGTGTGTGCGTGTGTGTAAATGTGTGTGTGTGTGTGGAGAGAATGCGAAAAGGGTTTGAGGAGACACCCTTCACTGGTTTCTTTCAATCTTTCCAAATGTTCAGTGACGATTGCATGAACTGATATTTATTTAATGTTATTAATTTGAAATTCGATATGCAAGCATAATGGTTGTTTTTTGCTACAATTAAGTTTCATATTTCTAAATGCTGAAAACAGTCGAGAAGTTTCTTCTTTGAAAACGCAGTATTAAAATTTCTTAAATTAATAATTTGGATTATTAAACAACCCCTTTTTTCGTGTAAGAGTTCCCTCGAACTCCCCACCCATTCTATCGGGATCGGTGCCGTACACCAGTTTCCCTCTGTCCCCACTGACAGAGCGGGCCGTAAGCACTATATGTATGGATTCTGATCCAGGCCATTTAAGGAGCAGTACTAGAGGAAGAGCTTAATAGATAAGACGAAACATCTCGTCCTAAACAGTGGGCGAAAAGTGATAGGCTGCGTCCTGTGAAAGCACTGACTCCTATCATCCTTCACTGAAGGGTGGTGAGGATTTGAGGGTGCCGTTAGAGAATACGATGGAGATAGGAATCTTGAAGGAACTCGTTTAGGGGCCGGCGATGTGGTAATTCGTATTGAGAGAGAACCTCTCAGTGCCGTCTTATTCAGCAGTGAACTCCTTCGCCATCCTTTATATGCAAGGAGTCTAATCTCGCATCCAGGGAAGTAAATTTAGGCAAAACAAGGGCGCTTGAAATGAGTGAAATGGTTAAGCCGGGGACTGTGAAGTGATCGTTTGAATGCCGTGCACGTAGAGGCATACAAAATGCCATGTTTGATTTTTTTGGTTTTAGAACAATTCAAAAGCTTAAAGTTAGCATTCGTGAGAATTCGGAATATTGTCATTTTTTCTCTAATAACTGAAATCGGCACGTTTGAAGTTATGGTATTTGGATAAGTTTGTAGTGATATTAAGGAACTTGCACGAGTTTTTCGTTTTTAAATTTATTTGTATATTTCAAACATGATTCCTCACTATTTTTTCAGAATGCATAATAAGGTTAGTTAAGGAGCTTTCGAAATTCAAATTATATCAAATCAATAGCATATGAAAAGAAAATTCATACACAATGTATATTTGTCTAAAGGAAATAAATCTCTGTCATTTATCATATGAACTAAATAGAAAAATGAATTGACCAGTTCACAAAATCGCCTACTTTTATTTGCTGTAAATGTTTTAAAACTTGTTTGTGATTTGTTTATCCAGGTATATGAGTGTAGAAGTAGTTAAATCAGGGCAAAAACTCGTAATATAGGCAAAAAATTAACAAGCAGATTGCCTGTGATGGAAATGATCAAATTTGGATTCTACTTTTTTTTTATTTGTAAACATTTTATTTCCTATTTTATTCTGGAATACTATCTTACTATTATAATCTCAATCATTAGAATTCTATCTGTGTTATAAACTAAATATGAAACTCAAGATTTTTGTTATTTTAAATTTAATCATATATATATATATATATATATATATATATATGATGTTTTAGGTTTTTTTAAATAATTGAAACCACAGTTTTCGTCATTATTCAAATTTAAGTATTCTTTATAAAAACAACTCGCTATTAAACTCGTAATAACATATAATGTAATATTTAACTTGATGAATCTAAATTTTTCATCCTTATTTTAAAAGTGCATTCAATAGATTTTATCTTAAAAGTAGGAAATATCAGGGATTTCAACGTCATTCGTCCATACAAAAAGAATACCTTTCGAACATATCAGCTTAGTCTCTACAATAGAACAATAGTAACGAAGATAAGTACTAGTTTAAGTTGAACTGAACACTGTGATAATAACGCTTAGACAGACTTTAACGACAGTCTGATACAAAACTTTTATTTCGAACTTTATTTGGTTGGTAAGAAACTGCCCTATTAGCATGGTTAGCTAATAATTTAGTAGCCAATCCAAATGTAAAATTAGACATATATAAAAAATGTGTGTGCGTGTGTAGGAAAAAAATTGGTTTATTAAAAAATTGGAGATTTGCTTTATTCTTCAAAGCCTAATTATGCTTTCTATTCTACCGTTTTAGTTTTGGCTTGCTTTGTAAAAAAATGAAATGCAATCTTTTATCTTAAATTTCAAGTTATGTCAGAGCATAATTTTTCTTAAGTCATTATTTATCGGAATTAATTTAAGTCATGAACCAATTTAAAACGGGTTGAAACAATCACTATACTTCTCTCTTTATATATATATATATATATATATATATATATATATATATATATATATATATATATAGCGATTATTTATTAAACTTTCATTTTTAATTTTTCTAACTGGCAAACAAAGTTTTGGAGTACACCGATTTTCAGATGCACTATGATGTCATAGTTCTACATCAGCCTTTTAAAAGAGCAACTTCTGTAAAAGAAGCATACATAATAAAGCAATACTGGTTAAAGCATGCCAATCTTTTAAAATAGTATCTGCTTTCAAAGAGGCATACTAATGCAATACTGGTAAAAATATTTTCCCCCGTAAGTTGAGAGACATCAAAATATCCTAATCAAAATAACACCAGGTTATCATATTATACAAAAAAAAATCTGTATACATTCGAAAATAATTTACCTGAGTTGATGAAACTAACATATCTACTTTTTGTTATTATCCAACGATAATAATTTATATTTATCATTGGATATGATGTAGGAACTTTTATTCATTAAAAAACAGGAATGACAAAAATAAAATAGAAATTGTTTGTCGAAGCATTCAACTCATGTTTAAAAATATCTATTGTGATCAAATGTAATTTCTTTTTTCTGGATAACGAAAAGTTTTAGCCAAAAGGAATCTATTAATTGTTAATTTTTGTATAATTTTTAGCAATTATAATAAACTTTAATAATTACTATCAAAAATGTTTAACAGCCAGAAATCTATGAAGAAAAAATAGTTATAAAATAATACTTTAATTATTATTCATATAAAAAAGTAAATTTTAAATCTTGAGGAGAAATCATAAAAAAATAATATTTTAATCATTTAAGGTTGTAAAAATATTTTTTTCAACATCATGTTCCTCATTAGTTTAATATTTTATAAAGGAAATCCGTTAATGAATTAATTTGCATTTATTCTAGAAATTGATGAAAACATTATTTTTTGCTTTTTAACTTTTTACTTCATACAATTTATTTTGGATACTTATTGGCTAGAGGAATTTTTATCCTGAATTTTCCTTTAGTTTAATTCAAAATATCACATTTTGAATTAATTTAAAACAATGCTTTAAAATTTAAACTATTACTTCCCACGATTGTTTGATGTCTACGTACTTTTTATGATTAATGAAAATAATTTTCTATATATTTACTTTACTTAAGTTTTCAAAATATAAAAGATCTAGTGGCTATTTGTATCAAATGTAAGTTGCACTACGTCTATTGCACAGTGATGTTTAAAATTTTGAATCAGAAGTTTGCAAAACATTTTTGTGAGAGTCTTAATACTTCATCACAATTAGTTCCCAGTTGAAACTGGTATAATAAACTGTGAAAGCATTCTCCGTTTACAAACTATGTAAACCGAAAAAATTTTGCTGTAAACTCTAATTAAAATTATTTTATTTTACTCATTTACTTTGTCTATATATTCAGTGTTAAAAAGTTGCTTTAATTTTTTTACTACTATAAAATCTTTTATAAATCAACTAAAAGAACAGAAACTATGAAATGTGGCATATTAGAATATGTAATAAACTTTTTTGAAATTTATCTTCTAATATAGTGAATAGAAGTAAATTATATTAATTTATGTGATTAGTTAGACTTAAGATATAAACATTTACCCTCAAAGGTCAGATTATTTCCAAAGAATTTAACAACAAGATATCTAACAGAGTATAACTTAATAATAAATATATGAATAAATGAAAAAAGGGGATTGTATTGATAATTAGAAGAAAATAGTTGAGAAAAGCGTTCAAAAGTGTTTTAAAAAGAGAGAGAAAAAAAAAACGCAACAGAAGATAATTTTCAATCAGAAAACAGTTTCTGAAAATTTCCAGCATGATTAGTTCAATTACTGGAAAGACCACTTTATAATCAGCTCTTTGGATATTGATGGGAACAGTAATCACAGAGTTTGGCGACGAATTTGGCGACTTTAGGTACAAAATATATCATACTGGACACTTTCAGAACTTTAGCTATTCAGCTATTAAGAACCGAGTTAGACCAGAATGTTCCAGAAAACTCTCTGCCCACCTTTAGAAACTATAAAAAGGCGGCAGTTTTAAGCCAAAGTCATTCATAATCGTGGCAGGAGTCAATAGTAAATAAATTTTGATCAGTCCTGCAAAAACAAGCTTGGTATGTAGCTCAATCAATTGCACTAAGACTGTGTGCATAATCCTGGTGTTTATTGGGGAAGCAGCATACAGTCGTGTGTGGAGTAGAAAGTCGTGTAGTAATGAATTGTCAGTTGGTTGCAGCTAAAGCGAAGAGAAAGTGGAGAATTACTGGCGTTTGAAAGAGAGTATATTAAAGATGCGAAGATTCTATCCTGCTGCTTGAATTATGTCTGTCCACTTTGCGTGTTATGGTTGTTATTATTACTGATTACTAATTGTGGGCTATTTTTTATGGTAGCGTTCATCTTTGTGTTGTCTGTGCTGTCAGAACAGATAACAAATATATCGTCACGACTGTATATTTGTTATCTGTTCTGTCTGTATTCTTGTTCTGTTATGTTCTGTTTCCGTCATTTGTAATTAAAACATGGTGATTGTTTTCGCACCATAAAGTCACTTCAAGCGATCCCAGGTAATTTACAGAGTTAGTGGAATTGAATTTCCGTAACAACATAGAATGTGTTTGCATCAAATTTATGGAAAGCGAAGTAAATTGTCTTCTGTTTACGTTATCAGAAGTTCTGAGGCAAATTGCCTTTTGTATTCATTATTTAAATAACTTTAAATTTAGGATACTGTAAACAATTTCATATCTTTGGTAGTTCTATAGTAAATAATAGCAATTGCCAAAAGTGTTTTGCATTAGAATTAAGGAAATAATAGCAAAGAAAAAATTGCTGTAAATATATGTTTTTATTTTTATAACGTGGTCCACTTATGTTATAAGTTCTCAATATCCCACACAAGTCTATACGCCTGATGCTAAAATCAATAAAAGTGATGGATGATTCTTGATGCATGCTAGGAATAAATAGTTAAGCTATCAAACACAAATTATCAATATAACACACACACACACACACACACACACACACACACACACACACACACAATTTCTCATAAATTTTTTATTTATTAGATGATTCCTAATCTATTTGAACATTATAATTTTCAAAAATTCAATTATTAAATTCTTATTATTTCTTGTTTACAATTATCTGTAATAAATCTAATGAGTTTTAATCAAAGAAGCGAATTTTAATAAAATATTTTGCTTGATTTGCTTTTCCCTTTCTGCAGGTATTTATATGTATCTAAACTTTGCTGTTGTGTTTAATGTAGAGAATCAATATCTATTTCAGAGTTAATATTTATCTAGTGTAGAAGCGACTAACAAAATTCAGGAATTGTCAACAATTTTTTTGATGGCGTGTGTAAGAACCATTAGTTTTTTAACAAATGCAAATGATCATGGAAGTGAGTCCGATGAGGTTGCCATATTGAAATTTTGTGGTTTTCAGATAATACTGAAATGATGGGAAAAAATTTATATAGAATTTCCAAGGCACATGCAATCACAATGAATAAAAACGAAGTTCAGAATGCGTGTTTATTTTTCCTGAGAATTAGAAATGTCTTGTGTAACTTTTTGGTGTGATAATGATTCCATGCAACATGGTTACTTCAAGTAACTAATGACTTGATAGTTGTACCTTTCGAAACAAATTCATAATAATTCTCAATTGGAAATCGAATTTTTCGTCAGTATATGCATATTGGTATTAACTTTTTTCTTAAAATATTGAATAGAACAAATACTAAATACTTAAGAAACTCAACAGTACAACTTATCTAACACTTTAAATAATTAGATTTTACATAAATAAGAATCATTCCCTTTATATATATATATATATATATATATATATTCCTTCATTTGAGTTTTAAATAATGTTTGCTTCATTAAGTCAATATTTTTATTTAGAGTTTTCTTTTATGTATACTAAAGTTGTGTTATAAATTAAATATTAAATGATTTTTCTACATTATTAATAAGAAATAATGATCTAATTTTTTAAGCATTACATTTGTTTAAGCGTTAAATGGGTTTATTTTTATAAAATAGATTTGGCTAAATACTTTAAAAGTATACATAATTCTTACTTCTATTTTCATTAATACTATCTTTCTCTTTTGTATTTCTGAAGAAATTTTTTTCGTTTAATTTTTTGAGAATTTGGAATTTCTTGAAGAGTTTAGAATGTCAATTTTCAATACTATAAATAAACAACGCAACATAATAAAAAATCAAAATCGTTTTTAAATAATGATACCTTGAATACAATATATGTATTAAATATTTAAATATATGCATATTTCAATTGGTCGTGGATATTTATATATATTCGGAGATTTTAGATGACTAGCTTTTTAGACTAGCTTCTTTAACTAAACTTTCTTGAACTAAGTTTATATAACTTTTAAGACTATAAGCCATTATTTATGGAGCATATATTGTTAACATTTTTGCTTTAGTATTTGATAACACTAAAAGAAAACGCGAATTTAAATGAATAATTAATCCTAGTGAAAATTTGAATTGAAATAATTCGCTCTCTCTCTCTCTCTCTCATATATATACACTGAAGTGACAAAAGTCATAGGATGACTACTAATATCGTGTCGGTCCTCCTTTTGCCCGGTGAAGGGCAACAACTCGACGTGTCATGGAGTCCACAAGTCGTTGGAAGTCCTCTGCAGGAATATTGAGCCATGCTGTCTATATAGACGTCTGTAATTGGGAAAGTGTGGATGGTGCAGGAGTTTGGGCACGAACGGACCTTTCAATGATGTCCCATAAATGCTCGATGGGATTCATATCGGGCGATCTAGGTGGCCAGATCATGCGCTGAAATTGTCCGGAATGTTCTTCAAACCAATCGCGAACAGTTCTGGCCCGGAGATATGGCGCATTGTCATCCATAAAATTCCCATCGTTGTGTGGGTACGTGAAGTCCATGAATGGTTGCAAGTGATCTGCAAGCTGCTGAACATAACCATTTCCAGTCAATGATCGGTTCAATTGCACCAGAGGACCGAGTCCATGCCATTTAAAAACAGCCCACACCATTATGCAGCTACCACCAGCTTGAACAGTGCCTTGCTGACAGTTTGGGTCCATGGTTTCGGGAGGTCTGCGCCACACTCGAACTCTACCATCAGCTCGTAACAACTGAAATCGTGACTCATCTGACCACGCCACGGTTTTCCACTTGTCTAGGGACCAGTCGATATGCTTACGAGCCCAGGAGAGTCGCTGCAGTCGATGTCGTGCTGTCAGTAAAGGCACTCGAGTCGGTCTTTTGCTGTCATAGCCCAAGGAAGACAAATTTCACCGCACAGTCCTATCGGACACGTCCCTCGTACGTCCCACATTGACTCCTGCAGTTATTTGACGAAGTGTTGCGTGTCTATTAACATTGACCATTCTACACGGACGTCGGCGGTCTCGGCGGTCGTTAAGTGCAGGTGGTTGCCCACTGCGCTGATGTGATGTGATGCCTGAAATTTCATACTCTCGGCACACTCTTGATACTGTGGATCTCGGAATGTTGAATTCACTAACGATATCCGCAATGGAATGACCCATGCGTCTAGCTCCAACTAACATTCCACGGTTAAAGTCTGTTAATTCTCGTCGTGCCACCATAAATCACGAAAAACCTGTTCACATGAATAACTTGAACACAAATGAAAGCTCTGGAAAACGCACTGCGCATTCATACTTTTTCGCTGCGATACTTATGCCATCTGTATATTTGCATAGTTCTATCCCGTGACTTTTGTCACTTCAGTGTATATATATATATATAAAGTCATTTCGAATTTCAAAATGAAATATATCCATTGTTACGAAGTTTTCGTAATTTATTTACTGTCTTGACTCAAGATATCAAGCGTAAAAATTTACACCTGAATGGTAAATAAAGAAATAATTGTAAAATTTTTTCACATCATTTATTACAAATATATTGTTACAAATGGAACTATATATACAATCTAGAGAACATGCTTTGTAACATATTTTAAGATTAAATGTTGTACATCGCACACAAGATGTGCACCTGTAATGCAATTCAGTGCATGAATTTGCAATAAAAATAAAGTGCTTTTCAAAAATCATAAAACAATTTTTTTTCTATATAGCACACATATAATCATATTGTTTTCAAAAATTTTAGATGAATTTGTCAATTTTCTTTCTTTGTAATAATGCGTATTAAAGCAATTTTTATTAAACATATAAAAGAAATTTTAAAATGTCATTATTTGTTAATTATAATTATTATTAAAATGAAACAAAGCATACAAATGTTCCTCAAATATTAATATTACTTTAGTTAAGTGAATATTTAAATATTTATTTTTATATGAAAAGTCTGATAATGCTTTTCTTAATTTGTTTATTGTGAATATTAAAAGATGGAATGAAATATGAATTTTGGAAAACAGGTCGTATTTTAATGTGATGTATATAGCGTGCAATCAATATTGTTGAAATTCCTGATAAAATATTAATAAATGCTTTTCAATTATAAAAACGAAAGTTTAACATTAATTATTACTGGCAGACTTTGTCACACAAATGTTATCTGTAAATATAATATTTATCCGAATAAAACTGCAAATTATAATTTTTCATTTAAATAAAAAAATGAAACTTTAATATATATATATAATCTTTTATCATCCATAATTTAAAATTGGAAAACTTAATCGTTTTGAAAATATTTGTTATGAATAAATAAAAATATTTCATCTTTTTATGTATAATAGATAAATTAAGCTCACAATGATTGATTAGTTTTTTTAATATATTCAATTCACTTTAAAGCTTACATTGGCTGCTATACATACAATACACATCAAATATCTCCTTGCTGGTTTTAAGTCGAGAAAGAATAAAATAATAGTATTTATTTGCATGTATTTCTTTTTCAAAAAAATTGTTATATTTCTCTTTTGATTAAGTGATCGTATAGAATTGAAATCATATCAAATGTATTATTACTATTTATTTGCATTTATTAAAACTTAATATTTTATTAAATCTTTATTAATCGTTTTATTAATCTGAATAACTGAATTTCAATTTCGTTATATAAAACTTTCAGATTTTCAGAAATGAATTTGTAGACGGCTCTCTTCTAAAGACGAAAAATGATTTATTTATGAATATTTACGTTTATTTCGAAAAGTTATTATTACAAATTTTACAGAACATTAATAATTTGTCCTGTAAATAATAATTTTTTTAATAAATAAAATCTCAAAATAATTTTAAATGTATGTATGAAACTCACGCCTTAATGCATGTCTTAATATTTTTCATGCCATTCAAAAAAATTAACATGAAAGGATTAGAATCTTTTAAGTTTTTTAACTAAAATTTCAAGATGTGCTTATTAAGAATATAATAATACAATTTATGTTTAAAAGATAATTTTAAAGGATACTTAACTTTTTAATCTAAATATTCTCATTTCTGGAAATGTGTAGAAAAAATAATTGAATTCCCGTAAGTGGACGTTACAGAGAGAAGAAGCTAAAAAGTTAAAAGTTAAATAAAGACAAATAATTTAAAAGATGAAAGAGCAGAAACTCAAAGCAGAATAGAATACTAAAAGAGACGGGATTAATACATCAGAGCTAAATAATTTATTTCTCAAGTGTTTATTCTTTAATAAATAACTTTTTTTATTTCTTTTAGTGAACTTACAGTGGAACAAGATACAAAATAGCAAAAACGTTTTAACTCTGTAATTTTTTGAGGTATTCCTTGAGTACAAATTATTTAGAGAAATTGAGCTTTAAAATGTCTTTTAGTCAAGCGTTAAATAAATATATAATTAAGGAAAAAATATTGTTTCATTACTCTTAGACGCCTTTCCAATTTTGCAACTTAGGGATAGAAAAAATGCGGAAGTTTTCTTCAAATTTGTACAATATTCTTTTCATTAATTTGACTAAGAATATGGGATTCAATAATACGGAAAAAAATTATGAATACACTTTATTTAGATATTACAAAAATGCATAAGATAATGCAATTGAAAAGTAAACTGTAATTTAAAATTGAGTTCATTTTGATTATCTACCTTCGTTAATTCTACTAAATTATAAAACCTTTCTCTGATTCCAAACAAAACTTTTATTTTTATTTTTAAAGCATGGTGAGAGCATTAAATTTTGCAACTCCTTTAACTACTTATGTTGTTCATTATTTCAATCATATAGTTTAAAACATATTTTATTTAATATATACTGTAACATTTTGAGCATTTGTATGCTTCGTAACCTAATGTAGCGAAATTAATGGCATATTATAATTAAAAAAATCCTAAAAGAAAATATAATAATTTTTTAATAATTTACAAATGCTTTGTAAACAAACGATACTACAAACAAGTGTATTTTATTTAAATAAAATTTTATTTTGTAATATGTATAAAATCATTGATTCCAGCTCTAAATTTTAAAATTTAAATATACAGATTTTCTTCCTCTCCGTTTAAAATTAGCATAACGCATTATTTTATGTCAAATAAAGATAAACAATCAAATTAATAGAATTAATGACATACATTTTATTAATAATATGAAACATTATTTATTCTAATAGCTATTCCTGCGTTAGCTTTTATTTATCAATATACTATTTACAGAGCACATGTACACAGTTTTATACAGACATTGATATATTATGCACTTAAAATGTATATAACAAAAAGGCGTTCACATCGAACAAATCATGCACTTAATATCGAACATTTCACATTGACATAACAAGGTTTAAAATTAAATGTCATCTATTCAACGCTTGATTTATTATTTATTTATTTGATGTCCTTTAAAAATATACTTGAAAAATGTAATCGATCTCACTTGTTCTATATCTAACAACTTTCACAGTCAATCATTCCTAGATACTGTACAACAATTTTACGATATTGTACATCATAAGGATTTCGTATAGACATGTCTTTTTAGTTGAATAAGGTACATATTTTTGTACAAATTTATAAAATATTCCCATTGACTAGGAACACCCTCTCTCATTTGAGATCTAAATCCATCTTCTTGTAAATATTCAGAATTTTTGTTTTCGTAAATAAAAAAAAGAGTTTTTAAGTGCCATTCATTCATTTTGAAGTCTTAATAAAAAGAAAATAACGATTGAAATATATAGGAAATCAGAAATGTCAAATGTAAAAATTGGAATTATATGGCGCATTTCATAAATGTTTGAAGAATTTTTAGAAATAGCTTTACGGAACATTTATCCAGATTTTTATTCATGATTTATATGAATTGCATTATTAAGTCTATAGTTTATGTTATATTATTTAAAATAAGAATATGAAATATTTCTTATCTTTTTATATTATATACTATGCTGGTATTTTAAAATGAGATGTCAAGTGTTTTTTTTTTTCTTTACTAAAAATAAGTTATTAAATGTATTTATCATAAATCATATAGAAAATTATTTATGGTATAATACATTATTTTATCAAAAGGAGCAATAAAATTATTTTTATATAACTTATTTAAGTGTGTTGTTCTATAGAGTTGCTATACGACAGCACAAATCAAAATAGTAGAACTGTTCAAATAATTTCGCCTTTATTGGTTGAAATAAATTTCTGTCTGAATATATTCAAACAGAAAATTATTTTAAACAGCACGGGAAGAAAAATCTTAACTTACAGCAGTATTGATTTAATATTCTTTTATCATCAGTATTAACTAGAGAACTATAAGCGTGAACTAAAAAGAATCATGGCTAGGCTTATGAAGAAGGTGCAATTTTCTTATTTTTACCCATTAATATCCCTATCGCTAAATTAAGTTCAACATTAGAAAAGGTTAAAGGGAAAACTTAAAATGAACTTAGTAGAGCAAACTCAGTTACTTTAACCAACGATTTAACATTGTTGACCTTCATAGTTAACATTCGTTTACGATTGAACGGTAACAGTTGTTGGATACTATATTATTGTTTATGTTAACAGGTTGCATAAACGCCATTTCTACAGTAAAACCTTTAGAAACTATCTTAGCGATGTAAAATACTTGTTCTAGAAAGAACAAATCATCTTCATAAAATTTATCGTTGTTTTACGTTTTTAACTTGAGTGTTATCCAACAATATCTTGTAAATATTATAAAATCGAAAGCATTCAAAACAATAAATAAACAATTTTTAAATTTTCAAATTTAAAAAAGGGAATTTTACAGAAAAAAAATTAATTTTTGATAAATTTTTGAGGTATAAAAAAGGAGTCTTTGCTTTCACAGTATTCCATCTTATTAGGGAGATTGAAAAATCTCCCTTCAAATACGAAGATAACTAAGGGTGTTTGGGTGTAAGGGAAAAGAACTAAAGGTTCGCGTTTGTGTAACATCATTTTAACTGATTATACTGTTTGATGATTGGAAATTCATCAGACATGAAAATGAAAGTTAAAATAAATTAGTAAGCTTATTTAAATGAAATTACTTCTGAACTGATCAAATAAAATTTACCTTTTGAAATTGTATCAAATTAACAAAATATCTACATTTAAATTCTATTATACAATATATGTTTCGGCAGGCAACTTTTAAGACCAGTATTTTTTCCTTCTAAGAATTTGTCATCAAAAACGCCTTAATTTAAAGAAGAAAATATTATACTTATGATTGAATTTTGATTTCAATATAAATAGCCATGCTGAATTTAACTTAAATATTATGTTATTAAAAAAGCCTCTGTTACCCTACTTTTCACAAAACAGTTGGGGACTTTTTAAAGTGTGAATTTAAATTTATCACATTTGATCCTTCTCTACAATAATTTTTAATATGTGAACTATTCAAAAACTATTTCATTTTTATTTAACTTTCAACAGCATCTTGATATTTTATCATACAATTTATAACGTGGTAGTAAAATACACTAGTTATTTAAAATTCCGGTCAATTTAATAATACATCCTCTCTTTTTTTACATTTTATCTTTAACGATCCAAAAATAAATCTCAAGCGTTGAATATTTCGGCATTTAATATTTATTACTTTGATATAAAAATGACATAAAATGTTCTTTAAAACGGAATAAAAATACAAGACTGAGAATTAACTTTTCTCTTGAAATCAATACAAACACAACAAGCGGTCAAAAAACATTATCCGTTTTGGCCGGTTGGTTGCTTTAAACTTCCAATCAGCAATCAAGCCTTTCACGGATGATCGAATGTTTTTCCTTCCATTGTCCGTTATGTTGATATTGTGAAAAGCACGGCCAAAACTGGGATTAAAACCAGAATAAAGTCCTTAGTCTTGTAGCCGGCACTGGCACTCTTTTCAGATACTGCAAAATGGAAGAATTGCATTTTATTAATGTGGAAAATGGCACAAAAGTCTGCACAAAATGGAGTTACGGAAAGCAAGAATTAAGAAATATGATTAAAAAAAATTAAATAAATTTTCATTAGCATATGGGATGAATATTCTGATTAAATTTTAATTTCCTTTCTACAAATTGGACATGAGTATTTCGTGAATGCCTTCGACTTTGTCTTGAACAGTTAATAATTTTGAAAGTTTTGAGGCATATCATTAAAATGTACAATTTTTACTAGTAAAATGTATCGATTTTTAAATAAAAATCACAAAAGGCTTGCACGTTTTATAATATACATAAGTAAAATATAAAAATATGAAAAAAGTATATTTTAGAATAAATGCAGAATTTATTTTTCTCCAGAAAAATATTATTTGTTTTTTGACTATATTCTGAAAATATAATGTTTAGAAGGAAAAAAGCAGGAAATGTATATAATAACGTTTCCTCTTCCATGCTGTTTTTGATAAATTTTTAATTATTCCATTAGTGAGAGAGTATTATTCATAAAATAAAGATTTTTCAATACATATACTTCAAATGTATATTTCCTTACAGAATTTTTCATTAACGTGTGTGTGTTTCAAAATTTGATCAAAGGGAAGTTTAAAGAATATATATAATTGCTTTAAAATGAACCATGTAACTTTGCACCTCTCTAATGCAGCGCAAGAAAAGTAATTATTTGTGTTACGGCTTTTTTTTTTGGGGGGGGGGTTGTAACAATTTCTGAAAGAGTAAGCAAATGTATTTAATTTGTTTATTAAAATATGTATCGTACTTCCTTTTTAAAATAATTTCTGCTTCATTTTTTTTAATTTTAAGGAATTTACTAATTTTATATAATCACTATTCGTCTCAGAGCTAAAAATCCTTATTTAAAATTGGCAAGCACTGAGAAGTTTTCATGTAATAAATTCTGGTTAATTTTCAGCAAAATATTATTTAATGGAAAACATAAAAATGAAAAAGATAAACTTAGAATCATTAATCTGATAGCATATTTTACTTAACAAAACATATAATTATACATAAGATATACATAATACATTCGCTGATATAAGGTTTTTTGATTGAATATTAAATAAAAATCAAAATAAATTTTACATTAAAATTTTCAAAAAAAAAAAAAAAAAAACCAAAACATATGTTTTTTTTTTTCAGAATGCGCTTAAAAATCTCTTTTTAGACAATGCACTTGAAATGCTTTGCAAACAAAATCATAGAATAATTTGCTTCAATTGGCTTGAAGACATATTTTATTTAACAAAAAATATAGCTCATATTTATATGATGATTCAGTTGTCAAATAAATATTAAAATAATTTATTAAATATTAAATAAATTGACATTGATCAAGTATTAAATAAAAATTACATTGTATAAAACATTTAAATTTCAAAATAAATAGAAAATAATTTCCCCTTTAAAAAATATTTTAAAAATATATTTAAGTTCCTTAACATTTTGATTGATGCATTATTTTGATTGCATTATTTGCTGCAATTGAACTATAAATATGAAATAGGTACTTTAATTAATAGTTATTAAAACAATTTAGAGTATTTTAATTATTTCATTTCATTATAAATCATTCATCTTCTGAATCAAAGTTATCATTACTTTGTATACACAAGAAAGTAATAATAGTTTACGAGGATTTAAGTATATACTTCGATAGGGAAAATATTATAATCTGTGTTCATTGATAATGATGTATTCTGTGTCTTAAATAATTTTATGTGTTCTCTTCACACACCACGATAAATAAAAGTCAAAATTTTAAATCCGTTGAACTTAGGTAGAACAGAATTTCGAAATGATGCATAGACCAAGGAAGTCAGCGACCAATCATCGATTACTCTGCCCGAAAATGGGAGCGATTTACAAAAGCATCTTTAAAGTGTGCCCGAATCCTCACTGAAGAAATCGAATGGGATATCTTGCCTTTTTCGGAGCCAGATCGATTCCTTTTCCTATTGGAGGTCTGCGAGGGATCCTCGTGAGCGGCGGCCGCCTCTTCGGATGCGCGGTATTTGCCGTCTGCAAAAAAAATAAATAAAATAAAAATAAAAGTAAATAAAGTTAGGAAACCATAAATATCCCTCACATTTTATTATGCAATATTTAACTTTAATACAATTATTTCTTATCGTTTTATTTTATAAAATAATGAAAGTAATGCAATAGTGCCATACCCAAGATTAAGATATGAAAGTTAAGATTTTGATATTTTCAACCTTTATCAAATCAAGATTTTGTTGATTTTGTATTTTTGTTATCGTCCGTGTGTATACGGACCAATATTTTGTCTTTAGTTACATTTAAATTATTTGAAATTTGCATTTATAATTTAACTATAATTTATTTTTTACTTTTTGTTACTCGAAATATTGAAAGTACTACAATTCTCAAAATTTGGATACTAAGACTTTTAAATTTTATTTCTTGGCCAGGGTAAATGTTTTATGGATTTGTTTTCCTGTTATCGTCCATATCTATGTTGACCATATTTTACATTTAGTTGTATTTACATCATTTTAAATCAAATTTATACTTAAAATATTATTTTATTTTTTATTACATTAAAATACATTACATTATTACTACATTAAAATATTATTCAAAGCAAAATTGTATGATGTGTTCAGGTTGGTAATTTTATTATATTATTAAAAGCTTAGAAATAATACAGTGCATCAATTTTCCCCTAATTTTAGTGAAGTCGATAGAAATAAGGGAAGTGCATTCTAATGTGAACTGGACTGCAGAAGTCTTTTAAAAAATTAGAAATTGTATATCCATAATATTTGTTGTTTCAAAAGTTTTTTTACAAACCATTAAGACAGAGTTCAACAAAAATTCTAGCAACCATTGACTTTTCTAAAGCATCTCATCCCATAGCTGACTTGTTCAAAATAAAATCTCTGAAAGTATTTCTCCAAAATATTTGAACCTCAAGATTTTGAGATTTTAATTCTTTATGAGTTCAAAATGTTGCTGTTTTTATGTTTCTGTTATACACACAGATAGTTTATATTTAGTTTTATTTATATTTTTAATAAAATTACCATGGAGAAAAATGTTAAATTTCTATTATTTTAGGGTGAAAACTGAGTTATATTTTTAAAAGGATAGAAATAGCAAAGTGTAGGCATTTTTCCCTAATTTAAGTGGAGCTACCTAAAGCTAATAATTTTCCCTAATTTTAATGGAGCTGACTATTGCTAATAATTTTCCCTAATTTTAATGGAGCTGACCAATGATAATAAAATTCTATAATTTCAGTGAATACTCTTATTCAGTGAATACTCTTAATGTGTTCTAAATTGAACAGAATTGTTTAAGTCTTCTGAAATAGAATGAATTAATTATCTATTAATAATAGAAGCTTAAAAATATGTTTTTGCAGATACTATTAAGGCAACAAGTCAAATTATTTAACAGTTCTAGAGACCATCAACCCTGTTGATCGATTAGGTCTCGGAGATGGCTTGTGCAGAATTAGCTCGCTGAGAGTATAGCACTACCAATATATTTGATTTTTAACCCTTTGCACTAGGAAAAGTAATTCGATGCATAATTATTCAATATACAAGGACTTGTTTATTGTTCCAAATTTGTGTACGTGTGTTTTTAGGTATTTTCAATAATGAAAATTGAAAAATAAATAAATAAGACGTCAAAATGATGCTCCGTCTTGAATGGTGTCCAAAAAACACCATCGAGTGCAAATTTTGATGTTTTAATCCTTCATCAGGGCAATATATCTCTTTTTCAATTTAGGTTTCTCTGATCAACTCACTGAGGATAGTGCAATTATTGGCCTGCATATATCTGAAAACTATCGCACGCAGACTTATTAGCTAATTTAATGTATTAAAAAACTTCAAAAGCATTTCTTTTCTAAAATCAAGTTTTTCAATTTACTTCTGATTGGATTGAAAAACATTACATCAATTTTAAATAAATATTTATTTTTCTGAATCAAAAGAAGGTATTAAAATATATAGAGGCGGATGTATTATTATTCACCAGGAAAGGCGGATTTTTAACAAAATTAAGTATCAATTTGTAAAAGTTGATTTTGTCACGTGAACGAAATCCCTTTGACATTCGGGTAGGCAAGATGACTTACGTTTATTTGTTTACTCCCCGGATATTTTGAGTTTAAAAAATCTAATTGGTCTTTTAAATATTTGAATC
Source organism: Argiope argentata (assembly GCA_026289955.1). Taxonomy (NCBI): domain Eukaryota; kingdom Metazoa; phylum Arthropoda; class Arachnida; order Araneae; family Araneidae; genus Argiope; species Argiope argentata. Next base: position 1,673,845 of record JAOUZG010028648.1, on the reverse strand, counting down.
AATAAAATTTCAATTCAAACCATCCCAGCGCATTCTCCACAAACATCTCCCAATAAAAGGTTTAATGCATGTTTCCATCTTCCTCCCATCTGAAATTTTTAAGCGAATTCAATTAATGAGCAATTTACGATGTCTTAGAAAACTTCTCAACATAAGAAAGAATAATCCAATAAAGAATTTCTGATTCCTAATTATTTATCCCATTCTATAGAATTCTCTTGCGGTACCGTCATCGGTCACCACCACAGTTCGTTCTTCGTTTTCTTCGGTGCGCGCCGCGACTGCCATCTTTCTAATTGAAAGAAGACGGCACACCTAGTGTCCTAACATTGTTAGCATCTCTTTAAAAGCAAATCCAAATAAGTTTCCCTAACTATCCGCTAGCTGCCGAAGAATCAACCGCCAATTCCCTGCTCCCCCCCCCCTTCTACAGCCGGGCTAGTTTTCCAATTAAACCAGTGTCTCGCAATAACTTCTTTTCGACATAGAACAGGAAAATTGTTTATTAACCAGAACCCTTCCCCGCAAATGAGATCAAGGCTTACGGGTGTTCATATAATAAGAATGGCAGAGGTGGGCTTTAAATAAAAGAAAAATAAACTCTAACTCGTTTAAGCCTATGGAAGGCCGAGGCGTCAATAACCATCTCATCAGTAGGAAGGCGGATGGCCCGAGGCTTAATGCGTGTTACGGGGGGTCTCGAGTAAGTGGGTAATTAGCAGGCAATTAGGGCGGATTGCAGTTTTCGAGTGAATGATTAAGAGATACTGGAAGCAATCCTGCACGTAGAGTAACTTCTAATTTACGCTCTGTTGACACACGTACTGGGGATGTGGTTTTCTAGAAAATTTGCAAAAGAGGTTCGTTCGGTTTTTCGGAGCCCTCGAACTCATCTTTCGTTCATGATGTCTTTGGGGGGAAGAAAACTTGCCTTGTTTGCCTGAGTTTAGGAGGGAATCAATCTGGCGTGAACTGCACCGATGTTTCTTTTCGATGATTTCGAATTCATTTTTCATCGTTTGTTTTCTATTATCATGATTTGTGGATGCAGAGAAGACGAGTGCATGTGATTTGAGGAAAATGAATTACTGGCTAACAAATGGTTGGGGAGCGAGGAGCGGATTTTAATTTTAAGTAAAACTGATTTTCTGTAAGGAATGTTTGATTAAATATTCTTGCTTTATTTATTTTTCTTCCGAAATGACCCTTAGGCAAAGAAATACACAACTTTATTAATCAATTCTATTTTTAATGGATAGATGGTAAAAAGAACAACTTTAAATAAAGCTCTTACGTCAGAGTTGTTCTATAGTTATGCAATGCTTTCTAATAGATATAAATACATTTTCAACAAAGCGAATAATGATTTATATTAGTTATTATTGTGATGTATTATGAGATAATATAATGATGTTTAACCAGCTCACTGTTTTTGACAAGAATATTTGTAACAGAAAATGTAATTTTGCATTATGAAGAATTTGTTCGTCAGGAATAACAGTGAAGGACAATTTGTAATTTCAATCACAATTTCAGTAAAAAGTAAAACATATTAATAAATTTTAAGATTTAAAACATATTTTGAGTCCATTCGTAATTATAATAACAAATAAAAGATTATTATGCGATATGTTATGCATTGCTTCTCTAACAGCAAATTAAAATAATAAATTAATTTCTCATATTTTTTTCGCTTATAAGCAAAAAATATATGTTAATTTCAATAAATAAATAAATGCATTATTTATTTACTGAAATTATTACTTATTTAGGTTAGGTTTTATTATTGAAATAAAAAAAAAATTAAGTCATTTCATTACGACATAATACCATATTACATATACTTTGTGCATGACAAGATTACTCGCCATGACTAAATTTTTGAGATACAATTTAGATGCGCATGTGCAGAAGAGATTAAAACAGTTAAATGATTAAACATTTTAAAATGAGTAGCCAAAGAAAGTGGATTAAATAAAGAAAAGCGTATTTTTACTTTATCGTATAAGTAATATAAAAAAATTGTAATAATCGTTGAAAAATTGTAATTTCAGATTTTGAGGAATTTCCTCACCCAGAAATCGAAAAAAAAATTGAAAAATACCTGCCAATCTGTGATAAGAGTAACTCAAAAACTCTTTTAGTTAGAGGAAGGAAATTTGGCATGTGGATTTACATACAGTCAGCAATTTTCATCAAATTTTGCACAAAATCTGTTCAGAGGAAGTTTGTCAGCTTGGTTGTTCGAATATAAGAAGATTTTAGATAACACGTTAACTACAAAACGAAAATATCTAGACATATAAGATTCGTCACTCAGGTTTGAGAGTGTAGAGACTTATCAATATTTCTACCAAATATTAAAACTCATAATTGTCTTTCTATCTGTACTTCCAGAAACAAATGAGGATGATCTCGTATCCGCGGGGGTGCAATAGCTCCTGAGAACCCGAAGGCAGAAGTCTGACTTCTAGCTCATATGAGTATGACACATACACATTCACTTACACGGCCCCTTTTAATAGGAGAGCCCATTCACACACCTCACAGAAGAACAACCATGCCCTAACCAGGACTCGAACCCGGGACTCCCAGATCACGAGGAAAACGTGCTTCCTCTATGCCAGAACGCCGGCTCAAGAAACAAATAAATGCGATAATTCAAAAACCCTATTATTTCGCTATATGAAATTTGACATAAGAGTTTTATTATTTCAAGTGCATTTTTGTGTCAAATCTTTACTTCAAATGACCGAGAAAAACATTCCTAAAACACAAACACGATCTTCAGATACTATTAACATCATGCCAAGGATTAATCTCTAAAATATCTCATCATGGATCATATGATAGATTTAAAAAATTCACTCCAAAAGTTAAAATATTATAAATAGTGTACAGCACCGCCTTGAAAGTAGTTCTTTCGCACGACAATTTTATTAGAAAGTATGCGAGCAAGTGTTGGGGAGAACACTCTTGTGTTTATTTACTTGGGGGAAGCTAGCAATGAACTTTTATTTACAAAATATTTCCTACATTTATTTTTCTGAATTTGTGTTTCTTAATAGAAATTTTTTTATCCATTTATTAATCATTTTATTCCTGTTTTAATTAATTTTAACTTACTTATAATAGAAGGAGTGGTGAGTGAATATAATAGAAGGAGTGAAAGTATAACTACAAAAAAGAAAAAATGCTAAAATGTTTATCAACATATCGGAACTCACCTTATTGTATAATTTTGCTTTTAAACGGTGTCTAAATATTTCTCCCAAAAGAGGTTAGCAAATATTTTACGAGAGTTTTAACAATAGGGGCAGCAAATTATATAGCAAAATAAATATTTTAATTAAACAAACATTTTTCGTTTGCAATTTTGAATCGAAAAATTATGTAAATTATCCTATTTTATGAGATTAACAAAAGATCTCAACGTCTGAAATGTATAGTTAGTTATAAAACGCGAAATATATGGTAATATTAGATTGCAACATAGTATTAAACACGATTATAAAATATCTTTAAATCCACAAGCATTCATAAACTTATGATAGTATATCCTTAGATATGGTCTTAAAAACTTGGGAACCCTTATTAAAATATTATAACTTCCTGGCTTAAATTTTGTGCAGATAGTTACTAATAATGGATAAATGGTAGTTTATAAAAATGTATGATGCCACAAACCAGGTGTATGTAGTTTTTAAGTCAGTTGGAGAAATAAAATGTGTTTAGAAATCAATCATAATGTTACAAAAAAAGATGAGAAAGATTTTATTTATTTTCCTTTTATTGTTCATCGTTGAAATAGGAATAAATTTAAAATATGGCGAAAATGACAAGTTCTAAAGTTATTATTTAAATCAGAGATTTCATTAAAAAATAATTATAATTATAACCAAAATTAATCAAAGATTATAAAAAGTTATATGTATATGTAACTGCATTTTAAAATCTAATTTAAATCCTAGTTATTTTCCTAATTTTTATCATAAATTTGCCCATATTAACTTCATTCTAAAATATTTTCTTATTTCCCTATCCATTTACCACTTTTTATTTAATTAATTCTACACACACAAAAGAAAACTGCTAGTTTCAGCTCTGAGAGAAGGGATAACAACCCCTCATACTTATACCATTCTTTTAAAGATACCTAATATTTAATTGCCCAAATCAGCGCTTGTAAAAGAAATGGAAAATTTTTGATCTACTGGACTTATATTAAGATGTAAATGAAGGCTTATTTTATTAACTTTTCTGCCAGTAAAATAAAATAATATTTCAAAAACCTTTTTGTATTGGTCCACACAACTGTTAAAACATAATCGAACTCACACACGCGCGCTCATACCCCCCCCCCCCCCCCCCCCCCCCCCCCCCCCCCCCCCACACATTCTTTTCACCCTTGTTTAGAATATTTATTAATTTAAATTAAATATAATGGCTCATTTCATGTCAGTTTCATCCCACATTTGTATAATTCTACAAAACTTTACAACTATGGCTGTAGTGGAAACTCTATTTATTTGGTGAGAAAATGGTTTCCAGATGATTAATGGTGAATCCAGATAGGGGCCAGAAATCACTTGACTGTAGCAAATTATGACTTGGCTGAAGGGCCTTTTAGTCAGGACGAGAGCCCTCTCTCCCAGTAATTGTTAGATCCTTTTAATAGAAGCTTAGGGCGAAAGTAAACTTCGGTCGTCATAAACGGATGAAAGAAAGTAAAATAAAGCGCTTTATAGCTTCGGAACTTAAGAAGGATAAGTTAATTTCTTCTTTTGTGACTGGAGTATAAAAGCAAATAATAATAGGCAACAACAAAGTTATTAATAGAAAATGAATTGGTATCCTTAATTTAAGAAACGGAGAGTAATTAAAACAACTATGCTAATATCCCAAGTGCAAAGCGAAACATGAAAATTCTATTAAGAAAATAAATCCTATATTTTATGCTATTGTATTAAAGACTTTATGAAATCTTTTCCCCCTAAAATATAATTATTACCATACTTATTATATATATTTTTTATTATTACATTTAATAAAAATGATAATATCCTATTCCGAGTTATAACAAGATTATTTTAGAGCTTATGTCAAGGTTTAAGCCCCTTTCAAATGAAAATTTTTGAAAGCATTTAGTAGTTGACATTCTAATATCAAAGAGAAAAAGAGTTCAACGGTTCCTCTAATCTTTAATTAAAAGATCAATTTTATTGTATGCCAATGAGCATTTTTTACTCACAATATTGACTTCTCACTACAAAAATTATAAGCGTGTGATAGTTGTACTTTAAATAATATTAATTAACTTCAGATATCTTTCTTCGTCGTAACTCTAGATAAACAGTATAGTATTAAACAGTATGCCTTCATTGTGGGATTTGCGAATTGTTTTCATTCAATTCTTCAATCAATTCTAAGAAACTTTAGATATGGGAAGAGTAGGGTTGAACACGCACACACACACACACGCACGCACGCACGCACACACACATTTAGTAGACGAATTAGCAATAGCTGAGGAGTTAAGTTTAGTTATATTAACGTCCCGGTGCAAAACAATACTAGGGCAGTAGTGGAGTTTTGGAATTGACCTCGTAATTTTGAGCCATGGTCAGATGACGAGGATGACACATAAACTAACACCCCCTGATCCCCATCATTTAGATACCGTTTGGACCTGACGTATTAAACGGGCAATAAACTTCCTTCACAAAGGTTTACCGGTGGAAACGGTCAAGAACCTGTAACCCTACGGGTACGAACCGAGACCTAACCACCAGACCCCCACGACTCACAATTGGCGAGGAAGAAAATGTTTTGGTTTAGGCTTTCATTCATAAACTGATGAAAATGACTTACACCTTTTATCAGTAGTCATACTTTCTGTACGTAACAGAAATATATATCTTTAAAAAAATATTATGTATATTCGGGATGATATAAAAAAATCCTCGATTCTTTCATATGCCTTTGCTTTCAGATTTTTCACCCAAATTATACGATACAAAACACATGGCAGAAGCAATCTATTAAAATTCAAAGTAAACACTTTAGATACTGGATTGAATGCTCGAGGGGAGTTAAGTAGTTCTGAAACTTCGCTAAATCATTCAATCATTTATCAATTATTGATTATGATCCGCGAAATGCATGGTATGAATTGAAATTTTGTTTCATAAAATTTTGCATACAATCATATAAATTGTCATGATTATCCACTTTTGTGGTGTTGGGGTATGAATGTCAAACTTTAAAATAGAGTTAATTTTAGTAAAATCAAAGGGTAGAAACCAATAATTTTTAAAACAATAAAAAGATACGGGTGATTAATTTTGCGAAGAATGTGTTTGAAAAGGATTCATGAATACCTAAAACTACTGTTATATTGTGGAATAAACAGTAGGCAATCAATTATAATGTAATGAACTGACATTGGCCATTGGCAAAGTGTATATTGAGGGGTGGACTCTCCGAACAACAGTTGCTTACACGTAAATCGAGTGTCACCTATTTGTAATCGAGTAAGAATTGTGTTATGTTTTCTATTAGAAAAACTAGGTCAGTGATCAGTAGAAATTATTATCGTTAGAAAAAACGTGTTTAAACATCTTAATACTGTAGAAGTCAAACGTGATTTTGAAAAAAAGATGACATCTAAAACTGTGATACTTTTGATCCTGTAATAAATGCCTTACATTGTTAGTTTATTTTTGCCAAAAAATAATCAAATGTTAAACATATGAACACGTGTTTATCTCTTAAACTTAAATAAAATTTTGTGAAATTCATTTTCTATGCCTTCAATGCGTTGTGTTTGTTTTGCTTTGTTTGTTTTGCTTTTTTTATATCTCTCATAGGAAACTTTATTATATATAGTTTATTTCTTTTGACTTTCTAAGTCTTCACATGAAATCCTATGGCTCGAAGGGGGAAAGATATATTATGATTATGCTGCCCTTCAAAAATTTCATTATTTATGACCTGCATATTAAAGTGTATCTGAACACGATGAATTTACAGTTCGACAATTTTAATGAATAAATTTTAGTTTAGAGAGTTTAAATCAACGTTAAAGAATTGTTAAATTTTAAAATGAATTGATCAAAAGAAATAAACTCAAAATATTTAAATCTAACTCTGCACTATATTACGAACTTAAACATGTAACATACATATTACGATAGTATGTTAAGAAATCGATATGAGAAAATTGCTGCTATTTGCATATTGTTATTTTATTTTTAATAAAATCGAAATTTGGAGATATTTATCAGATGGTGAAGGGAGTTTTCCTCTATCTGACAAAATCATAATCTGTGCCGATTTCCTTCGACTTTTGCCGGACACTAAAGTGCACATCACGAGGAATGGGGAAATTTACCCACCCTTCCTTTACTCCTGGCTTGGGGACAAAGCGAAAATCGAATCTCACCCAAAATCCAATACCTTATCCGATTTTTTTTTTTTTTTTTGCAAAGTGCTTTGGTACCGGCTTTCTGTACTCACGTTCAAAAAGTGGAAAAGGGGGGGGGCGAAAAAAGTGCATATGAAAGGGCCGTGGATTGACAGTCGGCCAAGTGCAGTACCTAGATATCCCTTTTGGGACCCAAAAGTATCGAGTCGATGAAGTTTGTTGACGTAGGGATGCAAAGCACTCGAGCTTTCTGTTTCGATTCCGCGGTGGCATTCCTGTTCCTCCCACCGTCTTTTGCCCTTTTTACGCATTTGTGGCATTCTCAGCAATTTGCAGCGCAGGCATTTCTCTCTGAAGTGCTTTCGATCAGGTACAACAGCTTATTTAAACTAGAATATAAATCAGATTTTATACGGGACAATATATATACCTTTGAAAATGTTTAGTTGTAATTTCAAATACGATTGAATATGAATAATGTTGCATAGTATGTAACCTTTCTTAAAAGATAGTATTAGTAATATAATGTGTTAGTAAAGCAATATAATGTACGAATTAATCAATATAATGAATTGATTTCTTGATAAAAAGTTTCACTTTTTTTCTTAAGATAAGGTGGGTGTTGTTTGTTTATAAAATAATAAGAAATAAACATTAAAAAACTGAAATATGCTGTCTCAAATTCCATGTTATCATCTGAGAAAGCTATTATTTTAAGGCAATGTTTGTCTTAATTAATTTAAGTCATTAATCAATTGAAACAGATTTGAAACAATCCTGTGACTATTAGAATATGCATGCGTCGACATATTGAGAATCGGGTAAAAAACGGAAATTCATGCCGAATTGTTATTTTTTTTGTTGGGGATATGTTGTTAAATGTTACAATGATCTTCACCATTTTCTAATAACTCTAAAAGCGGAAAATGGATGCCCAAAAGTGATAAACCGCCAATTTTCTGCCTTTTCATCTTGTGGCTTCAGAACCCTCCCACCAATACAACATGTTTTCACATGATGAAAACATTTTATCAACAAAAAAGTAACAATGTTCTCATTGACTTAAACTTTTGTATTACAAATTAAATTTCTATTTTTAAATGATTTTTGTGGAGGTAAATTCTTGGTAACGGTTACGTATAGTGTGCCCCTTGCCACGCCAAGGATGCCAAGTCGCCAATAAAGATGGCGGACAAAGTAAACAAACACTTCTATAGGATAGTTACGGTTACGACTTTTCGCAATATAAATATGATTTTTTGTACCGATAAGCATTGTCTTTTTATTTTTTTTTTCAGACCCGGTGCCTTCAACAGATGCCGGAGGCATCTGTTGAAGGCACCGGGCAGAATTTTTTAACTTAAAAAAACATCCTACGGCTTCGCAAGCCCCGGGAGCGGAAAACTAGTAGCTTCGCTAGCACATTGAACATAAGGAATGTGCGGATAACATGAATAGTAAATATCAAATAATTGAGAAAGACAAAGATGCAAAAAGAATGGATTTAATAGGAAATTTTAAAGAACGAGAAATGCGAATAATTCTATTGCAGATGGTTTTTAAAGAAAGAAAGCAGACGACTTCGTAAAGAAATAAATCAGACAATTTTGTGAAATCGCATACTGAAAATTAAAATGAGTAAAGGAATAAATATTTTACAATCGCATTAAAAATATGATTGAAACTTCTTATTAACTATACAAAAAAATCTTAATTATAATACAGATCAAAAATAAAATATTTAGTTGATATTATTTTATTATTTTTAATTGAACAGTTTTCATAAAAGAGTTGAAGCTCATGTACAACTCAACTATTGTAGGAAGAAGTAAACAAAACATCATTAGGGTTACTACAAGAGCGTTGTGTTGGGTTCCCATATTGGCGACAAACTCGGGAGCACACTAATGACCATTTTAACCAAATTCTTAATATGACAATTTCCTGCATTATTTTCTAATAACTTTAAAAGCGAAAATGGAAGTCTCAAAAGCTATAAATCGCTAATTTGTTGCCTAAACTTTTTGAGTCTTCAAAAACCTCAAACCAAAATAAAATCATGTTTTCAAAAAATATGAAATTTTTCGACTCCTTTTCACACTTTTATCAGATACAGAAAAAATATTTTTACTAATATATCAATGCTTCTTTGTAACAATACTGTATTCATTATAAATATCTAAAAAATTCAGTTTTTATCATTTCATTCTCTTTAATTCAATATAGGAGCACAATGTAATAGTACGATTATCCATTGCTTTTACACGCGTTACGGGAAAAGCCTGTCTTTTTTCGAAATGTTTGTCAGTCTCTTCTTCGACACTACAAAGCATACGTTACTGTTGGTGTGCGAAATTTCGAATATTTACTGTGAGTTATGTATTGCGTAGGTTTTTTAAAATATTTCCACGGCATTTGCGCTCGTGCTTTAAAACGTCCCATTGGAACCCACATTCCTACTAAAAAATCATATTTTGGTAGTGCAAGCATGCAAACATGCCTGCGCACACACATACCTGCACATATACACACATGCATATATATATAAATGCCACTGTAAAATATTTCATAATGCTTTTAATGCAAATATTGGAGTACCAAGCAATATAATTTTTAATGTAAACTATATTTGTGGTACTGGGGTAAAGAAAAATATAATAATTTTTTACTAACATTTAATGAAATTTTATTTATTTATTTTATGTTATTATTACTGAGTTATTTGTTCTTGATTAAATTGAAAAACGTGACAAAAGCACTCTCTGGGGTTTTTATACTTCCTCACATTAATTAATTCGATCTAAAATAGCCAATAGAAATCATGTCCCCCTTTTTCAACACATCACTGTGAGATAAAAAACACTGTTTCCCCCATTTCTACCCGATAGAATAAAACTTACAATTTCTTCTTTAACCTATCGCGGCGACTGAATAAGAAGCCCCGAAGTGACAATAACACCTATTGTCTGGATCTTAAAAGGCCTCTAAACAGCGTTTCCTGGAAAACATGAAAGGTTTCTCCGCTGTTAAGGTGACACCGCAGTTGGCATTGAAAAACTTCTATTATTGAGTTTGAGAACAACAATACTTGAAAAGGTGAGATATTTCGGCACTCACGGTTAAATCTTTTCTTTCTTCTCCCGTTGCTGCGGATATTGAGGCGCTGGCAATTCTTCTAATCTTTGTTATATTTCCTCAAACTCAGCGCGTATGTCAAGTTAAATTAAACTTTAAGGAATGAAAATGCCTGACAAATCATTCTTTTTCTTCTTTTTTCTAAATAGCCTGTTAATTTAGGTTATTTTTTATTCTAACTCTATCTATTATGTCTTGCTGTCTATGAATACGTGAACTCAGAATTAAAAGGAAATAGATGAAAAAAAAATTTTAAGCAGTTTCTTGGAATTATTTTTCTAATAAAATTAAGAACTAAAACTTCTAAAAATAGCTATGTAACTCAACTTGGATCTTCTAAATTTTTAGGCTTAGATTCAATCCCTTATTAAATACACCTTATTCTTTGTTTTTATAATATTTAAAAGCATGGTTGAATTAGTAAAAATAGTAATAAATAGTCGAAAGGAGGATTGCGTTTGTTTACGTTTTATATGACAAATATCTTATATCTATCTATGGTACTGCTGTATAGCTAAATAATGTGGTTTTCGGAATCGGCATAATAAAATGTAAACAAATTTTAATATATTATTTGGTGTTTACGTTAAATCAAAAACACTACAAGCCAGTGAGATGTAAATTATTTCCTAAAATTTACAATATATTTGCTAAGTATTGATCTTTATATAAAGGGTTATATAAAAATAATAATTAGAAAATCATATATCCTGGATAATTGGAATACAATTTGCCTTTCTTGCATCAAAATTGTAGATTTTGAATCCAACCACTGTAAAGGAAATATTGACTATTCCAAATAGCAATTGCTTAATATTTAAGAAAAACTGTTTTATTACTTAAAAGGCCTTTTGTTATAACTCTAAGATAAAAGCAAAAAATTTCCTGAATTATATTTCTATTTGAACATTGTGCATTTTTCAGAGAATTAACTTATCTCACCTACAATTTACATTTTGTTCGTTTAATAATAAAAAATTATCCAAGATATTAATTTATGACTTTTTTATATTAATTAAACCTCTTTTGAGATCGCGATAGAATATCTATATCTGTTTTGAAATAGTTCAAGAATAGTTTTTGTACATTGATGAAAACTGAGTGCTTATGTCATTACTGACATTACACAGAAGATATTGTGTAATGGATGAAACTATTATTTTGCTTATTTTGTTGGAAAGAATGTAGTACTTTTTTAAACATGTTTTTCTTCGTTCACAAATTTTTTACGGGGACCCATCGTTATATATATATATATATATATATATATATACTTTTTTAACGAGCAAGCTGACAATTCCACCACTATGTTATGACTAGTGTTATAATTTTGAAGTGGTATAAATTCTGAATTATTAGAATGTCACTTATTCTGTGGTAGAAATCAGTTATTCAGTTAATTAAAAATTAACTAAATTATGTTAGGATTACGGTATGCTTGCTTGCAAAGAGTCGAATGTGTGAATTTACTGTAAGAGAATAATAAATAAGTTTTATCTAAGCCCGTGTTGTCAGGAGAGAATCCATTTTTTGAAAAGATAATTTGTGTGGAATTATACGAAATTTTGAGTAGAATATGCTTTAATAGAAGATTTTAAAATTTAAATATAGGACAGTTCATAATTGTAGTTTTTAGAAAAACATTTTAAAAGTTATCATAATTTTTTTATAGAGCAGTGAATTGTAAATCAAGATTATTTGAATTATATTGCACTTTAGTTTACAGAATATATATATAAAAATATTGATGATAGTAAACTTTTAAAACATAAGAGTATACTGCATCATTCCACCTATTTCAGTATAATTAAAAACTGAATCGTATGAATGGCGTGCTAGAAATTTTATTAAATTCTAAGTAAAAGTAGATACATTCGAATAGAGCGTTTCATTTGCTGATAATGTGAATACAAAGATATGTCAAATAATGGTATAAAATAGCTTGATACTCAGATATTCACCTTTGAGGTCAAATTAAAATCAATCTTTACCAAATAAATATTCTGCATAGACATTAAGAAACAAGAAAAGGAAAGTTCCCGAAAACTCTATTTCATCCCTATTTGAATAAAGTTCTTCTGATTAAAAGTTCTTTTAAAAAGAAGACTTGGTATAATATAAAATTAAATTTGATGCATTAATTTCCAAAGCCCTGCCTTCAATGGCACTTAATGAAAATGATACTTAACTAAGTATATTAGATTCGAAAGATTCTTCGAAGGAGTATCATAGTAAGCAACTCTAAATCCTATCAAACGTTCTAACAAGTAGAGCAATTAGCTACATCATCCTTTCATCCAATGCATTCGACCCAATTCTATTGGAACGGCCAGAACAAATGTAAGCAAGGATAACTTCCTGAGAAATTTCAGATCAATTAATGCATCAATAAGCTCATTTGAGCGGATTTTGTCAAATGTTGAATGACTCTGAAGAGAAGGTTTGATTGCTTTATTGGCAGTTTGAAGCAGAATTTTGCATGTAACGGATTTTGGCAAGCAATTTAAGAATTAAATGTTAAGAGAATAATATTGTTTCATGATTCAAGTTTCGAATATCAGTCAGTGTTTAATTCTTCGATTGTTAATATAATTTTCGCAGCAACAGATTTCAGATGTTTAGCAAACATTATTTATATTCGAAATCAAAATGATATGAATAGTGATGAACTTAAAGCTCTCAACCATATTTACAGATATTATAGCTAAAACATATATTCTCAATCTGAACTTCTTATTAGGCTTAGGAACGGTCCATGAGAGCTCTAAAAAGTGTAGGGTCATATGCGAGCATTTTGCTATTGCACCTAGGAGGAGTATTCGTAGGAGCGATATCAAAAACTGATTTTCCATCATAAAATACCTTTAAATACCAATATATCAATTCCTCTGAATTATAATTTAATGTAAAGAAGGATGGGTGAAGTGTCTAAAGACTTAGAAATATCATTATGTGATTTAAACGGGCTTAATATTCAGTTTAATGAATCAACATTTCTAAATTAAGAAGTACTATTCTTATCCTAAATTAGATTTATTAGAGACGAAAAGCTATTGGCTAAAAATTTGATAGATGTAAAAAGTAAGTAAGTTGTAAAAGTAATACCATAAACAAGTTTTCTTTATCATGTTAGATAATGATGTAGTTTTTGGCGTCAACAAAAACCCGTATTCAAAAAATAAATATTTTACTATCTGCACGAGCATCTCAAAAAAATCAGCTTTTAATAACTTGTTGTTGTTGTTATTAATAACTTGTTGTTTGTTGATTCAAAACAAAAGTTAATGACTGCAGCAAATAAAACCCAAGAAAAATGTCATTTTGAGCACGTGATTATACGAAAGGAAATAAATAGGAAATACGATATTTTTTAAAACAATAAATACGAGATACGTGCTTTTAATAAATACGTGCTTTTTGGATCGTCTGCAATACTAAAGTGACTCATTCAATGAAACAATTCAAATGAATAAACATATAATTTAATTTTCACGAGCACGTGGTGCTTTTCCGTTCAAGAAATTATGTTATGACATGATGCAGTGAAATATGCATACCAGATTTCATTTTAATCTTTTTTCTTTTAAAACTTTTTTGCATGTGAAATTCAGAAAAAGAATATTTTGTTATTGTTAAAAAAATTGAACTCAAGATTTTGATTATCCATGATTCAGAAGACTCAATTCAAAAATATTTAAAGTTCTGCCAGTCTGATTATCTATCGATTTGAGAACATGATAATTCAATCACAATTTGAACGGAATTAAAATTTTACACTTCATTTGTAAATTTCTAAAAAGAAATATGTGAATGAAATCTATCCAAAGAAAGCCTGACTCTCCGGCTGTACAAGTACAAAGAACTACAAACTGCCAAGAGTAAGATAAATAAAACTCAGTTTACAGATTCGGCTTTTAAATGCCAGGTTCTTATCAACTTACAGATCAAATCTGTCAAGGCTTTAGGTGCCTGTTGGCCAAATGCATTTACACGCAATAACTTAAATAAAATGAATTTTATCTACAAGTTTGTGACTAGAATAACTGTTTCATCACAAAAAATTCAATATTTCTATTCCACTTCCAAAATTTATTTTTCTTCATAATCCTCAATACCAAATAAATCAATCACGATCTCAACTGAAATCCATAATTTTATACGTGGGGTTACAGTTATGTTAGAGAGTTTATAAATTTAAGTGAGTATTTTTCTAAAAATATAATTTCTTTTTTGTAATTTATACTACTGATGGTTTTCTCGAAATTAAGGGATATCTTAAGAAATCTGTAGTGAATTTGTAACATGCATGTCAAATGTATCAATGAATTGTAATGTTCAACAAAAGGATTTGCCTGCAAGAAATCTAAATGGGCGCATGCACACATGTATAAGTTCCAAAAATGTGCGATGCCGAGGTGGTAAGGTCTTGGCTTCGGCAACGGAGGGTTATAGGTTCGAGATCCGGTATCACCGGATATTTTACCATTTGCTTGGCGCAGTATGGCCAAATATGGCTCTTGCGCCAATAAACCCCACACAACCAACCGGTATCACCGGAGAGCCTTTGTGTAAGCGGATATCATGACCGCCGGTATGGTGTTATGAGGAGAGAGAGAGGGTACCAGATCAAGTTCAGTCCTCGTCATCTGACTGCAATTCAAAATTGTGAGGTCCATCCCAAAATAAACCTAGAGTTGCTTTAAAACGGGACTTTAACTCTTTATCCATTGATGATACTTATAAGTACTATTTAAATATGGATTATATTCTCGTAATATGACTATTTTCCCCGATGGTATTCTAAAAAACACGGAGACTGTAACTCAAATAGCAAGAATTTAATATAAGCTAAAAGTAGGAATGAAAAATATTTCATTAATAATTAAATTGATTAAGATATTTCTATTATTAAATTTTTTTCTCATGGGTTCTCTGGGATTATTTTGTAAGGAAACTTAACTACTGGTGCAAAAGTGTTGAAAAATTGATGGCAACATAATTCAGTAGATTAAGGGTTAATAAACTAAACTAATTATCCAGATGTGTGTTTTAGATTGTTTCAAATAAAAGTTCATTGTCACAATTAATGGTATTTATATTTTGACCATCCTTGTACATTATACATCCCTGTTTGGGAATTTATACATCCCTGCTTGTATATTATACATCCCTCTTTTTGAAGTTATTGAAATGAACAAAAAAGAATCATAAATTATTATTCAATAAATATAAAAGAAATTTAGACAATATTGATGAACAATTTTTGATCCTTGATTTTTACAATTCTGATAATAGCAAAATAATTTTCTTACTGCAAATGGATATTTTTAAGTCACTCTTTATTTTATTTAAAATAATAGTCTAAAGATTAGTTTAAATAAATATTTTTCAATATTATCCTTTTTTTTGTACCGTTTAAGTTTTCCTTGAAAGAAAATAATTGATATAAAAATAGCATTAGTAAATTTTCCTAAATATCCTGTAATATTAGGCTGAAATATCATTGAAACTTTTGCAAATAATGTAATAATTTTTTCCTTATCTGAGAAGTTATAAGAACATTCTTTTTAACACAAATAAGCATTCTTTTTAACACATTGTCAATAAAGACCTATAAATAATTTTTTTAAAAAAATTACGGGTTATTTTATTTTATTTAACGAAGATAAGGATTCTTCTAAAATCAATCCTTTCAATTATTACCCATTCAAATACCAAACTTTGTATATTGCTTTGCATATTTAAATAAGAAAATTCTTTTTTTCCATATATTTACTGCTTTGGAATACATGGAAAGTTGCCTCTAGATATTGCTGACTCATCAATCATTGATGAGTCAACAAACTCATTTTTATTTTAATAAAATGAACTAAAAATGATGTTCATAGAAAGCGACAGAAATTCCTTTCGGAAAATTCCGAAAATCCTCTAACTGCATTCTATTTTTATTTCTGCGAAAGTGGCTTGTACAAATAGAAGCGCATGCAGTTCCTAGGAAATTCCATGACATGAATTAGTGATTGAATAAGATCATTTACTTGCGACTGAAGGGATGATTCATAAGAAATTTAATGCTCAAAATAGCAGAGCCCCACCACATTTTGATCAACAGTTCAATCATTAAAGCATCAGTTAGATGAATGGTGTCATTTAGCAATTTAAACTGCAACTATCATTCTTAGAACTTAATCATCTACGGAATCATATATATCATAATAAATTCGAAACTTCAAGATGTCTTAAATAATTTCTGAAATAAAACGGAAACTGTCATCAGAGTGTTTAAACTATTGCTAAAAGGAGGTTTTAAAATTGTTTCCTAATTATACTCAAAAAATATTCAAAACAAACATTAAAAATATTATTATAAAATTTTTCTTATGAAATTGTAATTTTTCCAGTTCAACATATGCTTTAACTAATGTAGAAATAATGGTCTTATATTCGATTGCAAACAAAATGGCACGAACAGAGGTAAAAGTTTAAAGTCGTCCGTCATACCATAAATTTAAATCAGCCATTATTCTTCAATTATCACTTATGTGGGTATTTAAAGAACAAAGTGTTGACTAAGACAATTATTCAAAATTAGAACTGGGGATTCTGTGCATACTGCGACGGTCATAGCAATGGGTAATAAATAGATGAAGTATTATCTTCACATTCTTCGAACTCCGAATGGTACCCAAACTGAAACGGGGGATCAAAGAGGTTTTAGAAAAAAGATTATAACTGTATATCAAAACACCATTTGAAAAATTATTCGTCAGTAGTTTTATGAGAAAAAAAATTATCAGATTTCAAATTTGTATTTTTTAAAAATAAAATGGAAAATATTTTCCGATACCTCTATATTATTGACGCATTCATTTAATGCAAAACGATTACTCTAAGAAAAGAATAACATGATATATATACTTAATATTTTTGATAATTTTTTTAAAATCCTGCAACTTATAAATTAAGAAAATTAAATTAAGAAATATTTGTCCCTCCATATTAGCAAATTATGCAAATTTATCTCTCTTTTTTTTTATTCTGTCCATATATATCTGATGCATCGGCAGCTGTTAATGTTTAAAAGTTTGAACCTGCTCAAAAACTATTTCCAAAATATCACAGATAAATGATGAATAACTTGTAAAATAAAAGCATTTTAAGGGAACAGATATTCTATAGATTTCATGCTGTGCATTTTAGTTTATTCTTGTAAGAACTGAGAGCTAAATTAATACTTTATATATATATATATATATATATATATATATATATATATATAAATGCAAATACTTAGATTACTTAGATTTTGTAATTATTTATTTTTTAACGCATTCTTTTTTCAGAATATTTTCGCTTATCTAATGTTCTTTTAATGAATCTTTGAATTTTGATTTTAAAAAATGATCATATTTCAAAATGACAGACAAAAGGTTTAACATTGTGAATCATGGATAAAAACTAATGAGAAACCAATAAATTTCATAATTGTGTATTTGCTTAATGCTCTGCATAAATAGTTATAAAACAAATGAAGCGAGCTGTGTTAATGTGTATTGTAATTGTTATAATCAATTTTATTAATTAAAAAATTAGTGAAATTGTGGCTAATTAAAAGAATTAACCTTATTTCTAGTTTAATTTATTTAAAGAGAGAAAATTTTGTACAATCATGCGATGTAATCTGTAGAATATGAATATTTCAAATCAAAAACCCTTCCGCTTTAATATGAAAAAAACACGTGTGAGGATGGTATTTAAAAGAAAACGATAGAATTGGATTTCATTGGTCAAGACTAATAATAAAGATTGATTTCCTTGCGGCCTACCTAGAAAGGGTTTTAAAATTGAACAAAAAAAATCTTATATCTCTTTGAATACTTACTATTTATATCTATATCTTTGAGTTTGCTTACAAAATTCAAACAATAAGAAATGTTAATTACAAACTAAATATCTATTTTAATACTACTGGATATCGGAATTAGGATTCCTCTCATTCATTATGCAGCAGATATATTTCATAAGCAATAATATTCCTTGCTATTCCTTGCTCCACTAACAGCGAAGACCATTTGGTTTTGGCAGATAAATTATAGTGACTAAATAACTCACTTATGCTATTGCGAAATTACATTAACATACGACTATTAAGCCTGATACTGATGTCGACCATTTGAAGTGTGAACTTACATCATTCTCCTAATACTTAATGCTCCAACTGCTCACCAAAATCTGTTGCAGCCACGAAGCATTCGACATCAAACTGCTCATAAAGCAACGGAATCCTCTCTTCAAGTCCATTCAACACCTGACATGCGCTGCACAAATGAGGTTACTTACGCATTAATTGAGCTCTGGAATCTCCCAGGAAATTAACCGTGCTTATATTTTGTGTTGTCTATCCTTGCAGAAGAGGACTTGAGTGCTTTCGATGAGAGGACACTCCACACCGAGTGGTTACAGGGGTTGCTGTTCCTCAGACTGTTCGGAAGGAATTAGTGTGACTTCTTTTTTAGAATTTTCTCTTAAAATCGGAAAGCTATTTCATAACTCTAAATTGAAATTTCTAAATAATTTATTGTTTGAAATTGTAACTCGAAATTCTGAAATTTGCAGATTAATATTAATTTGCAGGAGATATTAAAAAAATTTTAAAAAAATTATGAGAAATTATCAATAATCCTTAATTAAATCAGTGCTCCGATTATTTTTACTAATTTGGTTAATATTCTCCCCCATATTCTAACATAGAGCTATTTGCACAGAAAATCCACGAATGTGATTAATAGCACATCCATATGAAAAATATTTTCCCAAATTGTTATGAAATATCTCATCAATGCTATTAAATAATGAATATTAAAGTATTTACTATTAATAATGCGTCCTGTGTAGAAGCTATTTAATAAACTGTATATGTTTTATTATAGTTTTCAATATCTGTTATGACTTGCCATCTTATGCAGCACATACCATGGTTAAGAAGTCCTTTCTTTTAAATATACATGTTCTTTCTTCGAATTATGTATGTTATATACGTATCTCTATGCTATGCTATCATTGTAGTATATTTTTTTTATTAATTAATCCATGTATCCTGAAATGCATACCATACGTGTTTGGCATTCTTAGATCATCTATAAGAATCCTGCAGAGCGTATTACGTCAATATGGCATTCTTTCTCCATCTTTGCAGCGTTCTCATGATAAATAATTCTATAAAAGTCGGACCGTTAATCTAAATTTACTATACTAAGAGATATTGCCCAGTAATTACTGATTACGAAAACATTTCTAGAATGATGTATTACATTTATTTCTCATAGTATTAGAATTAGTTAATACGTACATAAAAATGCATTTTTATGTCTGTCTTTATAATACTTTTTTTCTTCTCATATGTTTCTTACATCTTTATAACCTTCTTTGGAGATCCACGAATAGAGATTTAACATTTTTAAGCATCAATATACTTTAATAAATATGTTTGGAATTAAATGAAAGATTTTAACTATCTGATTTCGGTATTGTTTAGAGTTTTCTAAATTACCGATGCGAAGTAGTTTTCTGTACATCAATGCCGGCAAAGTTCAAGTCTTGATTGAACTTTTCTAACACTAAAATGTATCCACACTCCAATTTCACCATGATATTGATGCAATATGTTTGAATTTTATATTATTGAATAATGTTAATCTATTGAGCCACGTATGAAATTGTTATTATTTGTATACACGCACACACACACACTATACATATACAGTACACACATTATATATATATATATATATATATATATATATATATATATATATATATATATATATATATAATATAAGTAATTACATAATTATTTTGATTTGAAGTAGATTGTAGAGTCGTGATAGAAAATCAAGGAAGAAACCACAGTGTTGAATTTAATTTAGTTTTATTCCGTTTCGAGAGACAGATATTATTTACATGCAGTGTGGATAGAAGGAATAATGGCATAAAAAGAAAGAACGAAATCATTAACTTGGTCTTATAAACCATGATATAAATCAGACACCTGTAGATTTCTGGGACTAATTCGTTTAAGTGCTAACCTTGAAAAGAGAAATGCAAGAATCCTTTAAAAGAATCTATTTGCATCAATGATAAAGTTATCCATAAACTCGGTCCGTGGAGTCATCAATGACGCATCATCTTTATAATTCATTGTATATATATATATATATATATATATATATATATATATATATATATATATA
>JAOUZG010028648.1:1592933-1653024 GCA_026289955.1 Argiope argentata | reverse complement strand
ATATATATATATATATATATATATATATATATATATATATATATATACATACAATCACAATCTCGAACCCTATAATTTTTATCCTGTATAAAATGCTATAATATACATATATCATCCTATCTTCATAACATCTAGAACTATAAAAAATGACATTTTAAGAACTAGGAAATACTTATATAACAAGAAAGGCGTTTAATAATAGGGATAGGAAATCTAAATTACCACACATTGCACTTATCACACTAAGCATCAAATATCGTTCTTAAATGAAATATATCAGTTTCAAATTTTCATATCAGAAAATATCTAATCTCGAAAACGATTTCAAAATTCGAATTCGACCTAGTGTATTTTCGATTGAGGAAATGCAAGGGAAGATGGTGAGAGAGACGTAGTGGGGTGTTGAACAACCTCAGCAGCTGCTCTCGGATTAACTCTTTAGACTGAGATAGACTGAAAATTCCGCTGACTCAGGATTATATTTCATTCATGTAAAAAAAAAAGATTCCTATTCCTTTAAAAATATCAGGAGATACCTAATGTCAATATTTGAAGCTGAGCTAACTGATAGTCTTTTGAGATTCGAAGGCAAATATTTAAAAATCTGAAGTCGCATTGTAAATATTTATCTATAAGAAGAATGGACCTTTATCACTCAATTAATGAAAGCAAGAAAAAACATAAGTAAAAAAAATAAAAATTGAAGGAATACATAAAATTTTTTGGGATTATTTTTTTTCAAGTTATAAAAGTCCTGTCGAAGTTTTGTTTCAAATTTCAAAGAATTAAACAACAAAAAATTTGGTCAAAAGTATATGAATTCTTTTGTGACGCAATCCGTACAGTAGTCTAACCACTTAGATACTGAGGTAAATTATGTCTACAGAATATCTCTATTTTGCAAGATTTAACCATTTAAAGAGGTATTTTTTCAGTGAAAGAATTTTACAATATTTTGAGGCAGAGAATAAACTCTGACAAAGTAATGCATTAAAAAAAATTTAATGACTATTTTCACATAACTCAACAAAATAAATATATTATACTCTTGAACCTAAGTTAGGATGTCAGCAAATTATATGCACAAACTCAAAACTTAACATGAATTAAAACAGTAATAAAAATAAAATTTTTATGAAATAAATTTCAGGCAATTTAGTAATAAAATAAAGTAATATATAATATTTTTCAAAGTGATATATTGAAATTATGAGCCTTAGAAGAGAATTATGGAAAAACGGATGCAAAAACTCAAAGTCGTGACATTAGCTAGAATTAAAACAGAAATAAGTTAGTAGTTGATGAAGCAGACAAACTCTGCATAGATTCCATGAGGTCTTTATGAAGAATATATAAAGAGCAAGTGGTGATTTTTATGCTATTTTTTAATGACTATTATTGGGCATAGCTGTTCAAGTTCCTCTGCATATGAGCTAGAAAAATTTCCAAACAAGACGATTGTTTTTGAAAAATAAGGCTATTGTATTTAGATTGTGAAGCACAAACATGCTTCCATAAATAGGATGTCTGCTTACGAAAAATTAGTTATTCTGACAAAAAGAAATCTTGTCAGTTAGAATCGTATGATTTAAAATGATATAAACCGAAAAAATGGGCACAAAAACATAGTACGCTCTTTGCTGTGATCATCATTAAATACTCAATTATTATAAGTTCGGAATGTTAACACGCGTATAAAATGAAGTGAAATAACACATGTAAATTGTGCAGTAAAACATAAATGAAAACTGGATCAAGAAAGTATCCCGTAAATAAGAAATAATAACATGAAAATATCCCATAAAAATATGACGTAAATGAGGCTTCCAATTTTATCTCACTTATCAATGAAAAATGTATACATATTTGATAATTTAGTAAGTTTAAAATTTCTACTTTCATTTCGTGATTATTTTATGTAAGGCATTCATTTATTTGATTTTAGTTTCAATAGATTGTCAATATGAAAATTGTGTAATTTTCTATAATTTTTAAAAGAAAGTTATTTTTTCGAAAATTTAAATATTTCTTACAGCTATACTTCAAAATATGTTTTTATCGGGAAACTGCAGTAGTTAAAATTCTGTATGCGTTTTTGCCAAGAAAAATAAATCAATTTAGTTCCGGCTTAATTTTCAGAGTTTTAAGAGTTTTGTTCAATATGAATTTTGAAAAACTTTGCTTTTCATATTCATATTATAATTTTATACATTTAACCTTTAATATTATAATATTACAAAAAACAAAATTATATCTTGTTAAGTAAGCTTATAGTAGAAAAGAAATATACTGGCACAAAAAATTCTGTCTAATGTATTCAGTGTATAAATAAGTAACAAAAATTGAAATTCAAATAAAAGTTATTCATTTTTTAAGAAAGTAAAGAACAATCAAGGATCATTACAAAATATTTTATCTAATTGAGCATCCTTCATATCTTAACTTAATCTAAATAACTTAAAATTACAAAAACTGTAAGGTAAATATAAGATAAGGGTTTGTAGAAGGTATTTTCTTAATTAATATGATATATTTTGAGGACAGATATTTCCTACTGTGTATCTCATCTGAATTTTAACAGAAATTTGAAATAATGCGGGTACAAATAATAAATAATATTTCTTTTTTCGATCTGGTTGTGCTTTTAAATAAATTATCTCATTCACAGATAGGCTGTTAGATATGTATTATTTAAAAAATATTTTTCTTTAAGATTCATGAACGTGCAGAGCTTTTAAGGCTCATAAAAATTTCAAGGTAAGATATTTTGCCAATTACAAAAATTAAAGAAAAAAGTCATACTTTTAATTCTTAAAATAGTAATTAATGCATCCACAGCATAATTAAATGTTTGTCAAATGTTACAGATTCGTACAGTAATATCAGAGTCTAGCTTTGGCTATAAACCGATTTTTAAATTGAACCTGGAAGAATTATTGAGTGGCTACGCTCTATTTCTGTGCAGGCAGCTGTCACCATTTGCATGCCAAATGAGAAACGGTGAGATATAAATATGGATGTTGAAAATAGGATAACATAATATATTAAATAAGTCGATTCTAAATTGTTCACTGATGTGAAGGATAAAACTCGAGAATTTCGGCTACTCTAATTTATCAAGATAACTCCGATTCACAAATTCCTGCATAGCTGTCTCCTGAATTAAGGTTATGTGGCTAGTCTTTTGATGAATGGCATTACTTTATATGTAAATATAATTTTGATAAAAATGGAAAGGTAAAATAAGACGTATTCCATTTCCTTTGAATGAAAATAATTTAACACTGTCATCCTGAAAACTGACATTTTAAACTTTCCTTTTTGTTCAAATATACAAATATATATTTAATAAATTCTTTATTAAGATGCTTTTCTATTCAATTTTAATTCAAGGTTTTACATTTTTTTGTCTATAGGTTTCACTTTGTTAAGAAGTAGAACATGAATATGATTCTACTTCTTACCAATTTTCATTTATAAATGATTTTTAATTATATTATTAGTAACACTATAAAAGTGATTTATATTTATTACGGAAGTATATATATTTTTTAGCTTTAATTCTAATTTCGAAGATAGATTTGTTCATTAGATTTATATAGCCAAGTTCTCGTTCCTCTAAGAGCCCTGATATTTTATTTCACTATGATACCATTTATAAAGAGATATCATTAATTTTTTAAAAATGCTAATGATACTGAATGGCTGAAGAATTTATCCTCTCTGATTATAAAATCAACTTTAGGATGTAGAAACATTTAGAAAGACCCACAACTCTCATATCATCAAAATTTTTTAAATTTTTCTTAACTGTGCACCTAGAAAATTTGTATTGTTTTATATTAATAGAAATAGAAACATTTAAAATAATTTTATCACACTTTCAACCGAAATTTTAAATAACCTTAAGAATTTTTAATTGGTTTTTAATTTATTTATATTGTAGCCTTTAAAGGTCGCGATACGAACCCGCTACGCTCGAGCCAGCAGCTGAGTAACATGACCATAGTACAAAAGCCGACTTTGGTGTCGTAGATGTTATCTGGCTTATAAAGCTAACGCTACCCTACTCCCCCACCAGTGAGTCGGTGAAGAAGCGAACGATTTTGTATTGCACCAAGCGTTATAGCGAGTTGCTGCTTGCTCGTGAAGTGAATATGACGTTTTTGCTGCGAGTAGATGGCGCCACGACTGTTGCAGAAGGTTCCGTTGTCAAGGTGACTAATGTAGAGATTGAAGGTCGCAGTACGAATCTGCAACGCTTAGGGCCAGTAGCAGAGTAACATGACTATAATAAAAAAGTCGACTTCTGTATTATGGTCATATTACTCGGCATTAATTTCAGATTGAAATAGATTATTGGATTTAATGAAAGATTAAAAGGTTAAAGGTTAAAAGGTTACTTACAGCACTGTCCTATGGACAAGCCGCCCCCCCCCTGATACAGCAGCAGATTTAAGCCGAAAGGATCGTTTCTTGTTTTGAAATA
The DNA here is from genome assembly GCA_026289955.1 of Argiope argentata. NCBI lineage: Eukaryota > Metazoa > Arthropoda > Arachnida > Araneae > Araneidae > Argiope > Argiope argentata. The sequence continues at coordinate 1,648,535 of JAOUZG010028648.1, read as the reverse complement.
GCACCAACAAGGGCCAAGAGTACGACTTAACTACAAACTCAGCACATTTGCTTGCACAGCCCCTTTTTACAGGGAAGAAGGACATTCACACATCTCACAGATAGAACACAGAAGAACAACCATGACCGAATCGGGACTCCCAGAACACGAGGAAGACGCACTACCTCTGTGCTAGAAAGCCGGCAGAATACGAGTAATAAAATTACCTAAGAATTTCTTTTAATATTGTAATTATAAAATATCATAACTAAACGATATCGTTTGTTAATAAATATATATTTTGCTAACAAATCCCATTTAAATATGTAAAAAAAAGATGAAAAAATTAATTGCCTTTAAAATTTTAAATTACTCACGTGGGATTGTTCCTCCACAAGCTCTTCGTTTCCAATGATCAGAAATTAAAAAATCGTAATCAATGAAAATCAATTCAGAGTATTTAATATTAAAAGTGAAGAACCATTAAAATCACGACTTCTCAAAAGGGAAATGAGCTCGATTGCCAAAAGATTGCTCGATAGCTAAAAAATGTTTGTGCATTAAGCGAGTGCGACCAATGCACAGTATATTTAATGGCGAGGTAATTCGTTTTAATTCACGATAATTTCATAAAGCACGATTTAAAATTGACCTTCTAAACAATGAAAGTTAATAATATTATTCCAATAATTCATTTTGATTTCGATATGCCGATTTCAATATGATAAATTACCTTTTCCCAAGGATTAAAATCCATTCTAAAAAAACCATAACAAGCTTTAAAGAAACAGTATAGGTAAATTTATAATTCAAAAAGATTCTTAGAGAATACAGCCCCTTATTATTTGTGAAAATACACAAGTGTTATATATTTAATTTCATATACTTGTAGATGCAATGCATTTTTAAATGATATTGTTATTCTTTCTGTTATATATAATATTTTCATTCTTTTTAATGTATCGCAGTGTAACTTACTGGAAATTATGGGTCAAAACTGATATGTATCTAAAAAATCGATTGATACAAACTAATTGTATTCAGTCACGTAATTTAAAAAATAGTTTACAGTATATGTCGTCTGATGATTAAATAAACTTTGCTTTACCATACACTGTAACTATAGGTATTTTTTTTCCTTTGAAAAAGAACAATAGACAAAAATTTAAGTCACAACCACGTCCAGACTGAGTATTTTAAATAATATTGATTCTTATAACATTTCATGAGATAGAGAAGGCCTAGATAGTCTTGTAGGATGTTGGATTCGCATCCCTTGGGTTGTAGTTTCGAACCCACCAGTCAAAGACCAAGTGAGTGAAGGCTGGCGCACGTTAAGTTTGCCCTGGTCACAAAGTCCTCAATGCCGAGATTATTGCCTCTGGGGGTACTGTGTCAGAGGTAATAGTTCCCGGGTCCAGATATAAATTACGATCTGTGGATGAATGAATGAAATCCACACCGTAAAAAGGATTTGTGACGTATGTGAGCAGGAAGTCAAACTTCCGTCCTCGGGTGAACAGGGGCCATACCCTCAGAAGCTATTAGACTCCTCCTTCCGTTATAAAGTTTAAAACGAGAACAACAAGAACATGAAATAAAGAAATTCATGACAGAAGTTTATCAAATTTTTCATTTAAGAAATTTTCAGTACTTTTTTATTGTTAAATGCAGAGAAAAAGTTATTCACTTAATGCACTTTTATTCAAATGAAATCCAATCAATTGTTATAAATATGCAAGTATATGGTAAGATAAATAGTTTAATTACTGACATTAATAGATATGAAATTTATCTTTCAGAAAAATGAGAAAATTCATTGATGTGTTGTAATATCAACATTATTAGAGCTGAAAACTAGGAAATCTTTGAGAAATTCCTTTTAGTAGGGTAGTGATTCAATAAAAAAACTCAACAAAATATTTTCCTCGAATTCTTTAATCAATCAATTATGCTGACTACCTCGCCATGAAGATTTACTATAGATAAAATATCGCCGTATATTTTATGTTTGTGGAAACCGATTATATGCCAAAGTATCAGTATATTATTGTACACTGATATTTGTAGATAAATTTCCATTCAATAAAATAATTTAATAGCGAAGCATAAGAATAATTTTGCTCATTAGAATAATTTAAGTTGAGAACAAGAATCTATAAGTTACATATTTTTCCAGATGTTTGGTCGACACTGAAGAGATATTTCAATTTAGCATGCATTTATTTTTCCATGGCCGAACATGGATTATAAACTGAAACCAAAAGTGAAGAACATCTGTTTGCATCTGGACACAAAAGTAAATTTAGAAAAGAGTTTAGGGATATATATATATATATCTGTTTTTTGAGAAAAGGGAATCTACGATATTTTTGAAAGGAATGCTGTGGAAGTCAGGGATTTTTATCACTTCGTATGCATAATGGGAGTTGTATTAATCATTAACTTTTTAGAGCACTTGTTATAAAACTTTAAATGAAAAAAATGCCATTAAAGCAAAAAATATGAAACATTTTTCAAAATATATTAATATGGGCTGATTTATTAAAATATAAAATTAATTAGTTATTAAATTATATTATGAGATAATTATATGTATATATACGTATCGGGATATCAAATTAAAAACTAACTTTCATATTTATTATAATTTTTTAAAAATAAAAATGAAGTAATGCAATAAAAGTTCAATAATCTAAATTAATTCTATTTTTTTAAGGAATTATGGAAATAACAAACTAAGTGAAGTTACAAATATTTTAGTAATTTAAATTATATTGATTGTATTTTAAAGAAGTTTTATAAATAAACACACACACACACACACACACACACACATTCTCTCTATATGTATAACTTCTATATGTTAAATTCAGAATTCTCTCTATATGTTAAATTCAGAATTATTTTTAAATAATATATTAAAAATTAAAGTTTTTAAAATCAAAATGAATTTGTTTCCACTTCATATCGTTTCATATAAATTCATATAATAAAGAAACATCAGTTTCTTATTATATGTAATTCGGAAAAAAATTTAAGGTAGTATCAGTTAGTTATTCGAAAAAGATTAAAGGTTATTTTATTCTAGGAAATTGAAGACTATGGCATTGATTTAAATTATTTAATTTAGACTGTTATAATTTGTAAAATCTTTAAAATATTATATAGTATAATTAATGGCTTATTATAATTTCCTGTCATTGGAAGAGTATTTGGATTAACCAGTAAGGATTTCATTTAGATGACTTTTAAACCTCATCAAATAAATCGCTTAATAATTATTATTGATATCAGTTAACTAATTATAATTTGATGATTATTTATGAGCAATTAGAAGTTTTAAGAAATATATTCACCTGTTACTGGAATTTTGCTCTGATCACCTTCTGTATCTTCTGTTTCCTTACCAGAATTTTTAGCGGACCCCAGACTTTGATGTCTTGGAAAAACTTCAACTTCTGAAATCATAGAAAATATTGCCTTAAGTTTCTTGCATATGAGAAAATGTAGGAAGAGATATTATATAAGACTAAGAATATTTTGAAGAAAAAAAAAAGGCATTTTGATAGTCAATATACTGAAAAATATGACTTAGCAATTGATAATCCTTCTAATATTATTTATAATTTTTTATAATATTATATAATTATTTTATAATATTTATATAAGAGTAATTTGTGTTGGCAAGAAAGTAGTGGCCAATTTAGTTGCCATATCAGCCGTCTCATTTTCTGGGATTCCATTCATAAGGGAATTTCTGGAAATGGATAGGGTGATGTGGCAGCTTAATTGGCCACTACATTCTTGCCAATTCACATTCTTATTTTTGATTATAAGGAACATATGCGTCATATTTTGCATTTGAAATGGCAAACTGAATGGGATGTATAGTTTCGTAATAACATTCATGCAATTACGCCTACAATATATTTCTGGTCCACTATGTACAGAAGAAAACTGGGCGTAATTTTAACTAGGATGAGGAATGGGCAAACTCGATTCATTCACAAACATTTGATGATGGGGCATGAACACTATTTTACTCAATGTTTAATAGTCCTATGTCTATTTCATACATTCTTGCAGAGTTTCCACTTTTTTTATCCAGCGTCTTGCATGTTTTTAGAAACATCGCCCTGAATTAGGCGAATTCCTTTCTAAAAGCCGCCAGTTAGCCTTCATAGATTTTTTTTAAAAATTATTGGCTTTAATAATCATATATAAACATTATCGGCGCTTTTTAGCTTAGTACTATATCTTATAAAATTGTTTTTTTATTTTAATGAGAGATTTACACCCTCAGACATTTGGATTTTTTAAATATTCCATACTTTGATTTTGTTTTAAATTAATACAAATATTTTAAGATGGAACACAGAATAGCCAAAGATGGCTTTTGTATCATAAAAAACTAACTTCACTCAACTCGAATATTATTTTATATTTAGTTGGTTTTAATAATATAGTAAAAACTCATTTTGTGCAGTCCAGGATTTAGTACAATAAATATAGTTATATTTAAGGATCCAAGGTGAATAATTATCGATGTTTTGATTTTCTCTCTCTTATTATCTTTCAATGGAATTTGGGAATGTATTCCCATTCAAAATAGTATATTTCAAAATAATTTAATTAATAAACAATTAAATATAAGTTAGCTTTATAAACCCTTTTGAAATATTCTTATGTAATGGAATAATTTTGTAATATTTCTAATAACATTCTGGAGTAACTTTTCACAGAAATAGTAATTAACAAAATTTAATTTGGAGAGAGATATTTCACTCCTTCTACATAATGGTATAAGCATGTAGAAAAATGAGAACTTCGGAATTCTATTTAATTTTTTTGTAATAAGAGTCTTTGGCCTTTGTAACAGTAGAAATAGATATTTATTTCGTTCTAATCGATTCAAATATCACCAATTTCCGCCTAAATGTGATATTATCACTGCCAACTAGTTGCAGTTAATTAATTAATTAGTACATAACGTTGCCATTTTACATAAAGACTTGTTTTTTTTCTTTACATGTACACACGTTTCGGATGGTGAAAGCGATTTTCTTGCGAAAAAATACGAAATATCGTACGTTTGTGAATTGTTGGAGAGTAAAATGCCTTAAGAAATATTTCTTTAAGTAGCACATAACATGATGCAATTGGAACTCAAATACATTTGCGCTATTTTTTATACATAGTTTCCAAGATATTACTATCCTTGACATATTACAATAATAACTAAAATTATTGTATTCTGTAACTATTTATGTTAATTATATTCAAAATGTTAACCAAGATTAATTAATATGTATAACTAAAGTATTTTATTATAAATTTTGCTATGTAACTATAATTGACTAGTTCTTTAAAAACGAAAACATTTCAATTTTGAAATATTTTGGAAAATAAATGAGCCCTAATATTATCTATATAACAAAAAGAGTTTTAATGTGTTTTATGATTTCTATTTTTTTTTTGTGTGTGAAATTTTTCAGCAAAATAGTGACATTAAAAAATAGACCAAATTACAAAAATATTGAAAACGATCACAGTAAGCAATGGCATTGAATCTAAAATATTTATATTTAGATAATCCTTCATAATGATTCAGTTTTAGATGAATTATTGCTTTAGAAATGGTTATGAGTTTTTAATTTTTTAGCACATGTAACAGGTTGAATGTAAATATAAGCAACTATTTTAGGTGAAATGCAAAATCACGATCATCAGCGTAATAATGATACGTAACTTTTAAATACAACTTTAACTTTTAAATATAACGGGCTATTTATAATTAATAAAAGTGTTAAGATATGATTCTTTTTATTAATAATTAAGCAATAAATTAAATACAAAAAAAATCTGGAATTTCCTTTTCGTGTCAATTTTCTCTATATTTAAGTTGAAAAAATGTGAAAAATCCCAATGATTTTTCTAACGACGACAAAATAAACAGCTTATCTTTATATGTTGCGTCCATTTATATATACACAACTTTTTACAACAATAAGAATAGCCGGCTTCTGGTCATATATCTGAATTTTAATAAGACGCATTCTCTGAAATCTTGTTTTCCTCCTATCAAATTAAAAAAAAATCTTTCAAGAAACACCCATTTCTTCTTTTGTTTATTATATGGTTGTTATAAAATTTCCAGAATATATAATTATTGCTAAGTGCTAAAATATTTTTCATGTTTTCATATTTTTATATTTCTTTTATTATGTGCCAAGTCTTTTTTCTTCTGTATAAGCAAGGAAAATTATTTTTATATTTTTATAGTCCTCTGCATAAGTTATCAAACTAGGAACAATTGTTTATGATATGGAATTTCTAATTTTTAACATAATGCTCTAATAAATTATTTCTAAGTATATTTATACTAAAAGTAGCATGTTTATGCTAAAAGTAACACATTTATATTCAAATTTCTTACAAGCTGATTAATTTTAATAAATCTTGTTTTACTTACAAAATTTTTCTTTAGGTTTGTCCTTCTTTTTTGCCCCGCAAATTAAGTAAACAATTTAATCGTTATTAATGGCGTACGAAAACTTCTCGACTTCAAAATTTTGTATCTATCTTTAATTCAATGTAAAAGATATCAAGTAAATACTTAGGAAACTGATTTTTTTTTGTAACTGGAGATTATTTTTATTTAAAGTGAAATATATCATTTATAATTTTTTGCATAGTATTATTTGGAGGGCTTAATATGTGGGTATTTAAACTCGTTTATTACTTACTGCATTGATAAAGAAATGTAATTATGCAAATGGCAACCAAATCCAAAACGAGTAATTGAAATAAAGTTGATTTTTACAAAAACGGTTTTCTCCTTATACCTTTTGAAATTTAACTATTTAAGTTTAATAAAATATTTGAAAAATCCTACAGCTCGTCAATTTTATTTCAGAAATATTTTAATGGTGAATAAGAAATATTTTAAACGTTAATTAATTTTTTTTGAAGTTTGTAGGCTTAAAAGTGTTTTAGGGTTGCATGTAGGACATCAACTGATAAATGTCAGTTTAAAATTTTGAATCGATTGCAAATGGAATAGATCCAAGATATGATGACTGATGGTAGAAGTCCCGGGTTTGAGTCCAGGTAAGGGAATGGTTGTTCTTCTTTGTGCCATCTGTGAGATGTGGGACTATGCCCTCCCCCTATAAAAAGAGGTTGTGCAAGCGAATGTGATGAGTGTGTATCTAAAGTCGTACTCTTCGCCTTAGTTGGTGCTACTTAATATACGAGACGCATATTATTCGGCTTAAAATATGCTAATATACCAGTGGGGCTTGACCATGGCAAGTGTCATAAGTAACAACAACAACTTTTAGTAGGGGAATAAGGAGGTTTAATGATCCTGAAGCTAAGAATTTTCCTGCTTTTTGGAATAATTTATTGCTTTGATTGATTTTTTTTTCAATAATTCCCAGTACGTGCAACAGAACTGTATTTATTCATTCATTCTTATAATAATATTTTCATGTTATTTATATATTTTTTTAATTTTAAATATTAACAACTTTTTAATGCGAATATTAATTTAAATTCGCTTTCGGTGCTTTTAGAATTTTTTTTCACTAATACTAATCAAGAGCTGTTATTTATTAACAAATAAACATAAAGCTTCTGAGTTTTCCTTATTAATAACAGCCATGAGAGGGAGTATAGTGAAAATGTTTTTATTTTTCTGAAAATATTAAATAAGAAATGAATTATTTCGAATAGTTTTACAAATATAGCAAGATTATGTGATCCAGTTATGTCTGATAAAAAAATCGACAAATCCTTTAAAATTAGAGCTACGGACTTGATTTATAATACATTTTGTAAATGAGACTTATTAATTGAAGAAGATTAAGTAAAAGAACTGAATGCTTTCTTTACAAAAAGTTTCATTTTAAATATCCCAAGAAATTTATTGTTTCCAAAGTAAATAAAAGGAGTTTTGATTTGTTAGTAACATAATAAAATAAATTATATCATTATAACATGTATTTTTCATAGCGCCATGTATTTTAAGCAGCGTTATAAAAGAATTGTTTTTAAAATAAATCAAAACGGTTTTGCATCGAAAATAACGAATAATAGCTGATAAACTAAATTAAAAAATGTTTTTACAATTATAGGAGAGTTTTAAAATATAGAGTTATGTATCACAATTGAATTCTCTTGGTGGGAGGGAAAATCTATAAATCCTTTGCCATCTGCTATTTCAGTACTTAACAGGTAGACTACGCAGCGTTTAATTCTAAATATATTTAACCTTTGCTTAACTCATTTAATTTTATCCGAATGGGAAATGATTATTATTTATGATAATGGTTTCAATAAAAGTTTAAGATGTGACTAATCCTCTGTAATTCTAGTTCCTTCTAAACAAAAATAAACATGGAATTTTAACTAAGGATTCCAACTTGACGGAAAAATCACTAAAGTTGAAATCTTCAGAGCTTAGAATTACATTTTCTACTTCCGTGGAATGTAATGTGATAATCTCTTCTGAGTTTTATTCAATTTTATAGGCTTAATATGGAATTCCTCGAAATTTAAAGACGTCTTGAGAATTTAAATTTAACTTTCAAGCTAAAGTTTCAAATTAATAAAGAGTATATTCTAGCAAAATTCTTAAATGTAAATGCGCTTTAAATTTAATACTGCATAGTAAATATGCAATTTTAGAAACTATAACAATGATTATAATCAAACATAATTTTAAAATAAATAATTTTTATTTAAGACTTAGTTCAAAAATGCAAATCTTAAATAAGATTTTAATAAATGAACAACAAAGTAAATGAAATAATTGAATTAGATTGCGGTTTTTTTAAATAAAATATTATTCGACGGTATGAAAAAGAATAGAACATTAATACCAAGGGAAATGGGATATGAAAAGTACATCACTGAGATAATTTTTCTAAAAGATTTACATTTCTCTTAAAGTTTTGCTATAGCTTTTTGTTGAGAAAATAAAATATAACTACCAATATGCAAAAACAACTTCTTTATTGTGTTATTATTCTTAATGATATAGAAGGAAATGGAATGCAAAGGAAAAGTTATGCTATGCAAACGAAACAAATATTCAAGTTAACAAACTATGCATATTTAAATGTATAAGATAAAGTATTTAGTTATTATAATGTATTTTTCTATGTGAAACGAATCACTTATTTCTCAAATTTATACATATAGAAATTTTCTTTATTTAAGTAACCTCATTGCCTTTATATGAAAAAAAAATGCCTGAATGTAAAGGATGATTATATGTATGAAATGAAAAAGTTATTTCTAGTGTTAAGTGAGCGTATACGGTGAAAAATATATGCGCTCACTGTAATTTTTGTGTCTCGATTCTAAAAAATATTCACTTAATGAATTCAGATAGAGATAGAGATAAACTGATATTTTTATTAAAATAATTTAATAAAGTTTGCTTTTAAAGATAAAGTTAAATTTCATTTTGAACGATTATAGATCGACTTTAAAATAGTAGTTGTAAAATAAGTATGGTTTGATGGGTTATCTATTTAAAACAGTCAATATTCTTTCTATTAATTCCACTTCAGATATGATTCATTCAAAATCAAAGACCTTTCTTTACAGTTGATGTCTTTCTTGCGCATTTCTTGATGCTCATGAACAACAATGTTGAAACTCAATATACCGTTTGTTTGTAATTCACGAATGGAAAATTAATCAGATTTGCCAGATTGATGATGAGTTGTACCTATTGATTGCAAGAATCTTAAAATAAAATATCTAATGTTGTTGTTGCTTCTAGGGTCACTTGACATGAACAAGCTTTTTGACCCAGTCAGCAATTTTAAGCCGAGGGTGCGTCTCTTGTTTTAAATAGCTTAAACTAGGCCAAGAGTAAGTCTTAGCTACTCACGCTTCATTCGATTACATATTTCTCTTTTTTAGATGGGGCACGTTCATATATCACACAGATAGAATAGATAAAGGACAACCTTGCCCAAGCCGGGATTCGAAACAAGATTGCACAGATACCGGGGAAGACGTGCTAAACCCTGTGCCAGGACGTTAGCAAAATCTGTAATACATAGAAGGAATGATATGCGATGCATTTCAAAAAATTTCTAGTAATTCTCGCTTATACAGATTCATGAGGAATATTGCTACTTTACATCTTGCGACTTGCCTTGATGTCTGTCTCCTGACTTAAGCGCAAAACATTCAAAGTTGTGTTAAGGATACAGTGTGATTGCACTCTCAGGTAGCAGCGGATTTTCTTTGTGACCTGTTTGTGCCTCTTTGGCAATACCCATACCTTTTAAATTCATGCATGCAGTGCATATTTATTTCTATTTGGTGTACCGTATTTATATCTTTATGATGACGTAAGTATTGCACTTTTTCAATGCATAATTTTCTAGAATTATATAACGCGTGTTTTGAGTTGAACAATAACTAGGGGTAAATTTTGCAGTTTTCTGCTCCAACATAAGCACTAGTTCAACCACTATAAAAATAATTGTAATCGAAATTCTACGGGGTTTTTTTGTTTGCTGTAGGATTTGCAATTAAAATAAACACGGTATTTCTTCTGGTAGTTCATGTAATAAAATGGCCGATTTCCCAATTTTTTATGCATTTTTTTTACTTATTTCAATGCACACTAATGATTTCTAACTTCTAAGAATTTCTATCATTATGGACAAAACTAATTTCTAGGAACAACTTACCACCGTGTATATATATGTATATATATATATATATAAAATCTATCAGCAGTTAATGTTTAAATAGTAAAAACATTGAAAAAATTAATTCGAATGGTGATAGGATTATATGAAATAACTGATACATATTTAGTTGTAAAATAACTAGTTATTGCCTAAAAATATTTTTCTATATATATTTATCTGCATATACATATGTCTAAATTAAAAAAACGATTTATTTATAATTTTGAAACCATAACTGTTACGCTATTGTTTTTGCCCTTATTTTTCATTGTTAAGTCATTATTTTGGCAATCATAAAAAAATATGATTTCAGTTTCGAATTTTTTAGCTATGGGATTTGTGAAATACGCGATTTAAAATAAGACACTACTTTTTAAAGAAAGGAGGTGTCATAAAAAGAAAGATTATCCGATTTGTTATGCCAAATTTTCCTATTTTTTATAATTTAAAAGAAATTATATTTTTTAAGAGCAAAAAGCCTTTTGATGAACTACTCATCAACAGTGAATGTATTTTTTTTACAATATGAAGGTAGAATGTTCTCTAATTTTATGCGTGTGTCCTTCACTTGCACTAATTTTGCTCTAAAACATTGCAATGAATTCTCCAGTCTTGTTTCTTACCAAACGGAAACAATTTAGTTGCAGAAACCTCATATAAATGTTTAAATTGAAAAATAATTATTCTTCTTTCCATCTCGCACTGCGAAGTGCGGTCCTCTTCGGGTGGATTCAAAAGTAGTCAGGAAATGAGACAGTAAATTGAATATATTTTCCCCTTCCTGCCAGAAAATTAATTTTTTTTTTTGCTCCTCTCTTCTCATATAAAAGCGTTTTCACTAATTTTGCAGAGATAAATAAATGTTGGACTTTATGAAAAACATTTTCTTGCTGAAGGAGGTAAAAAGCGTCTGGAATTTCTAATTAATTTCTGAAGCAAAGTCATAAAAACATTATTTTTCTATGAAATTACTTCAAAACCTTCACAATAAAAAAATGTCAGGGGAATAGAAAAATAAAAGGACTTGGTTTTTAAAAATTCATTATTTAAAATGAACCACATTAGCTTGAAATATCTTTCATTTTTATAGTTATTAAAATATAAATATTTTTTCTGAATGCTAACCGCATAAATGTCTTTAATTTCTATAGTTTTCAGCAAGTTCGAACCCCGATCAAACAAAATTTATTTTTACAATAAAAGAAGAAAACAAAAACATCTAAGTTTTATAAATGAAATTAAATGTTCAAAATAAATTTTCATAGGAATAAGGTGGATATTAAAACATAATTTTAAAAATTTGGTTATTTATATAATTTTTTTTAAAAAAAGCATTAAAAAATATATTGCTTTTTAGCATCGTCCACTTTCATGGTTTTATTCTGATTTTCATATCTTTTTTTAAAAATAAACTCTCTATCATGTAATAAATTTAAAAAATTTAAAAAATATATTTGATTTTTCTTTTTTTCGTATTTTATATAATTAATAACTTATTATTATAGGTATTATGAAATCTTTCAAAGCGTAGGTTTTTAGAGAGCTCTGAAATAAGAATGATAAAAATCAATAAAGAAATAATTTATTTAATTTAAATATTTCATATTTGTCATTTTCTACTTTTTTATCTTATATAATTTTTAATTTATTATTATAGGTAACGTGGATTTTTGCAACGTATATATTTTTTAAGAGTACTGGAATAGGAATGAATTTCACTGCATAGAAATTACTAAACAAAGACATTATTTAATTTAAATTATGAATTTATATTATTGGATTTGTATAACTGTAAGTGAAGATCGTGCCTTATCTTTTTTTTTGTCCACCACCTTTCATTAATTATTATTAAACAATAGTTTTAAAGTTTTATAAATATATACGAATTCTAGAATCCTATTTATTGAGGAAAAATTTTATTATTTTTGTAAATTTATTATAGTTATCATAATTATCTTGTCCGAACAGGGAGTCCGTAGGCGATAAATTGAAATTTTATTATCTGCCCGAGCATCTCAAAAAATCATTTGTTAATAGCGTGTTGTCATTGCATTTACAAAAACTCTTATTTTTTTTAAAAAAATAAGTTAACGACTAGGGCAAATAAAGCCTAGAAAAATGTCATTTTGATCGCGTAATTATAGAAAATGAAATGAATTGGAAATTTGTTATTTTTTAAAACAATAAATACGAGATAAAGCTTTTTTTTTTGATCATTTGATATACTAAAGTGACTAATTCAAAGAAGCGATGAAAATGAATAAACCTGCACGAGCACGTGATGCTTGGCCGTTCAAGACATCATGTTCTGGCGTGTTACATTGAAATATGCGTAACAGACTTCATTCTAATCTTTATCATTATTTTGCAATATCACAGATAGATAAATTCTTCTAAAGATGCGCATTTTTCGTGCCAGTAAAATAATTGTCCTGTAGAAAACAAATTATACTAATAAAATAATAACAATATTTTATTCCCCACCAAAACGCGGCATCTTGCTTTCGGGCATAAATCAAGGCGGTTTAGTATCTCAAGTTTGTTATTGCGGAATTATATTAACACGCGGACGATTAAGCCTGAAACTGATATCTGCCATTTGAAGAGTGAAATTACATCATTCTCCTGAGTAATACTTAATGCCCGAACAGTTTGCCAGAATCTGTTGCACCCTCGCAGCACCGTGCATCAAACTGGCCATAAAGCAACGGAATCCTCTCTTCAGGCCCATTCAACACCTGACAGGCGCCGCGCAAATGAGCTTATTTACGCATTAATTGAGCTCTGGAATCTCCCAGGAAATTAGCCGTGCTTGCATTCGTGCCGGCCACCCTCGCAGAAGTGAGCTCGAATGCATCCGATGAAAGGACTCTCCACCCCGCAGCCAGTGCGACTGCTGTTCGGAACTTTTGGAGGGAATTAGCGACGCTTTCTCTGAGCCATCCTTTTAGACCTTTCTGCTGGAATTGAAAAGCTGTTTAGGTTGTCAATATTTCTAAAGGATTCATTACGGGCGATTGAAAGTAAAATCTTGGAGTTCTCAGGTAGCGTATTTAATTAGAGGCGAAATCATCGGTCTGGTTTGTAAAGGGCTCTCAGATAGAAAGGACACTGAAGGTCCAATGTTTGAGGTAATTAAACGAAATTCGTTTAATTTTCATTAAACAATTTGTTGCTATTTATACAACGCATTTACTGGATAAAAATTAATTTCTTTTTGTTTCTTGATGAGGAAAATCTGTGATTTCACAAAAGTACACATTGAAATTCTACGCAAATTTTATGCAATTACTTGAAAGAAAATTATTCTATAACTTGCCATTATTTATTTCAAACTAAAGCTAGCAATATTTCAGTTAATACACGCATGTCCATAAATTAAGAATAATTCAGAGACACGCGGAAACAAAACTCTAAAATATATTTATGACCCTTAAAATGACATAATATGCATTAATTATCATACCAACCGTTTAATATTGGTTTTTGTAAATAGGTTCCTTTTTTGGAATTTACCAGAGAGTAAATAATCACTATTTTTATTAGTAATATCAAACCTATAGCCTCTTTTTTGCTCTTTATATTTTATTTAATAAATAACCTTTACAAATATGTCTCATTTGTTTTACTTTTGACCCTTTCTATTCCTGAACTTGCATTATCCTTAATTTATGGACATGAGTGTATTATTAAAAATACACTTTTGTCACTCTTATTAAGTTTAGTCATAATACATAAATATTAAGGAGATAATTGAGTAAAATTCACATTTATAAAACATTCCTATTTTGATTTTTTTATTATATTATAGGTTCAATTAATAAGAAAAGTGTAAAATAGATTATTAAATATTTTACAGTATGTGTTTAAAGTGCTTTTATCATTCTTTTTAAACTCGTAAGACATAAGGATTTAAGAGAGCCTTACGTAAAACTCTCATTTATAAAATATTTATATTTGGAATTTTTCCAACAAAAATAATTCAATTAAAAAAGAATAAAATAAATCTGTAAATAATTTAAATATTTTTAAAATATATGGTCTAATACTTATTTATCTTTTATTCCCATGCATAACTATGCCATGAATATATCTTAGTATTAAAATATTTTATTCAAGAATCAAATAGTTTTTACTTTTTAAAAAATAGGAGAACTCTTTCTTATTTTCAACTATATATATTGCATGTAAAGTTTTTAATTTTTATGTATAATTATCGGAAACGATTACCTAAAAACTTTATCTAATGTCCCCTACTAAATGTGCTTATATATTAATGGGTGTCATTAAAACGTAACTGTTATGAAAAGTCTATTAGAATCAATGATTAATAACTGGGATGTCGTTAATAGAAGAGTACTAGACAACCTTATTTTCTATTACAGAATTTTTCCTGACATATCAAACTAAATTTTGCATATACGACAATTGAGAACGACATTGCAATTTTTATAAATTTAAATTATTACAGACATATCGATTCTTTGGTAAATTTATTTCAAATTTAATAAATATCTGCACTCTTTCTTGTGTTAATTTTAATTCATTTAACGCTTTTTTTATTTTCAGTTAATATGATACTTTTAAATTCTGACCCCCGCAAGCACAGATTTCTTCAGACTGAGTATCATTTAAAGTTCGATGAAAATATTAAATACATTTTATGTAAAGATTATATGCTTAATTTTATCTTTCCAGCAAAATCATTTTTTTAATTATCATTTTCACAAACAAACTCAGCTATAGACAAACATAACTACAAAAATTTTGTTTTTCGCATTCGCAAATGTAACCAAGAAATTATTCAAATTTTATTATTATTAGTCGATACCTTTCAGAAATATGTCAAGTGTAGGAATAAAAAAAAATTGAACACGCAATTTTAAAATAATGTTAGACAATAAACCAGACCATAAAACAACATATAACTCTATATATGGAACATTTTATTTGATTAGTTTTTACTTCATAGATGGATATTGTTAGAAACTTTCCCAAATATTCATAACTGCATTTAGTGCACCAGTTCAAACATTATGCACACAATGCACTATTTGAACGTTACATTACAAAATACTTTCATATATAAATTTTTGAATGTTTAACATTTTTTATTGAAACATTTTGTATCAAGGAATTTATTATTCTACCATACTAAAGCGATTAATTAATCACACATTTATTTCTTTTTGCGAATTATTTAGTAGTAACAGTCGATGTTGAAAATTTACTTCGTATACATTATATAATCAGAATATAAAACAATGTCGTCTTTAATATTAATATTTTTGGCTACAAAAAATAATAAAATATAAGACTATTACTGTTTGTTTTGGGAAGTTACTTTGAAATTCAAACTTGAATGAAAACTTTAACATCTAAAACAATTTTCAACAATTGATAGAACGTAACAGTTCATCTTTCAATGTGACAGTTGTGGTGGACCGGTGGTAAGGTCTTGATTTCGAAACCAGATGGTTTCTGGTTTGAGACTCAATTCCATCGTAGAACCGTCATGTTGCTCATCAAAAGAAAGGTAACAAGATTATTTTGCTCATTTGATTTTTATTTCAATATATTTCTTACCTATATATAAAAAGCATATGCATGTTTATCAGTTTTAATCAAAGGCAGATTTTTAAAATAAAATTAAGGTAGTCTGATGATAAGACCTCATTTTCACGACCATAGGACCCAAAACTGAAATATTAGATAATTTTTTTTTTCAATTTGATTTATCTTAATCAGACAAATGCCCCCTGAATTATTTCAGGAAATTTAGAATGCTATTCAGCTTGTATGTTCAGCATCTCACCGTGATTAAATATTACAGTATCTTGAAATCGCTTTCTTGTTCCAAATAAAACTCAGACGCTTTTCTAATTTAAATGAATGCATTGATACCAATATTTTTCATATATTGAAAGATAGTTTTCTAGAAAGAAGTTTTCTTTCCATCAAAACATCCTACTTTTTGAGCGAAATTGGTTTTGAATACTTTTCTTTATAACAAAGACATTGAGAAATATATCATTCCCTCATAAGGGGAGTCAGGTAATAATGTTGCCAATTCCTCTCTTTGTTCACGAACTTATTACTGGCATAATCACCTAACCACAAGGAACACTCATAATAATAGCAATAATTTTATTAACGGCTACATGGCACGCTTTTCAGGCTCCAACGGTCTTTTGGCGTCGAAGCAAAAGTATCATCGCATAAATCTGTAAGGCAGGCGCCTTTCGGAAACTTATTACGAAAAATTCTTGACAGGAGTTCACCCTGTTTCCACAAGGGGATAAAGGTGCTAATAGCCGATCCGTAATAAAACCCGGTGCTGGCTCCAGACCTTCCCTGATTAAACGCACGGCTTATGGATTTGAAAGATGGCAGCGATGCAAACGGGTTCAAAGGTGTAATTGCAGCGCATTAATCAAATGCATCTTTTGGAAGGAGAGCGCCTTTCTTGATGCTTTAATTACCCTGCCTGTAATCAATGGAATATCTTGTGATCGCCCTCCGTGTGCCGATGCAGGAAAGAGTGTGTCTGTGTACCATCTGCATTTTCCTGCCGAATTTCAATTATTCAAAGGGCCCAGGCATCTTTAAATGGTGCCTGGAAGTCTTTCATTAGAAAGCTTAATCCATAAAGGGTGAAAATGCTTGTTAAAAATACGGTGTTGTTCTGTCTGCCTGAAAAGACACTACGCTTTTGTAGTAGAAGAAATATCTCGTAATTTTAAAACATAAAATGGAAGGAATAATTTAATTTCGTTATCAGTCATTAAATTAAAATAATTACTGGGGGATTCTGTAGAGTGATGGAATTTTTAGAATAAATGTTTCGAAAAGTAATGCCTATAGTACAACAGTAAGATAGGGAATATCACCTTATATTTTTTATTAAATAAAGAAAATTCATTGCTTTATATAGCTTGTAGTTTGAATCACTAGAGGGTTCTGGAATTAAAATTATACGTTACTTATAATAATACAATAAACGAAATAATAACTGCCAAATTCTCTATTTATCGTTCTACAATTAAAGTGTATAACTATATCAGAACAGTAAAGATTTTTGCACAACTTAACAGATTTTTTACGTTATGACGGAATTTGATGAAATAAAATATTGTCTAGTGCTGGAAAATATTGTTTTCGTTTCTAATAGTCCTTAACAAAGGATGACACATCCAATATTTGTTAGTTCCAATCAGAACTATGGAATCCCTGTAAGTAATTCCAGAAATATCTTGCAATTTCAACTGATATTTCTGCAGTAATGTAAATAATAAAATTCTGATACCGAGTGTAGTGTATCACTTCCAAGTCTCTATATATTGGTCCGAATATTCTAAGCAATAATACCTGATAATAAAAAATATTTTTTTTAGAAAAATATCAAAAACAGGATTATACTGCAATTAGATAACTTGG
The DNA here is from genome assembly GCA_026289955.1 of Argiope argentata. NCBI lineage: Eukaryota > Metazoa > Arthropoda > Arachnida > Araneae > Araneidae > Argiope > Argiope argentata. Next base: position 1,630,392 of record JAOUZG010028648.1, on the reverse strand, counting down.
GAAAATAAGTTGAACTTTTCGGATTAAAAAAATAGTAAACCGATGCAAAAGTTCTAATTGTGTGAATAAAAAGTGATAAAACGCAAGATCTCATCCCGTACAGTAGGATTTAGATTTAGTTCTAGCTTAATTTGTTTTTCTTAAATCAAACATTTGTGCTCGTATGTGTTTTGGGAATCTCAGGATTGGAATGCTAATTTCAAGTTTCGGCATTTTCTTCAAGAGTTATTTTCAGTCACTGTAAAGTCTAAAGCTTAAGTTTACGTATCGTCAGAATATAATTGAGATCATCCAGCCAATATAAAAAAGTAATTAAAATATAGTTAAACACAATATTTAATTAATTGCTTATATATAGTACAATATTTGAAATAGTGTGCAAATACAATATTTAATATATTTAAAATACAAAAGCAAAGCAAACAATTTCAAATATATAACTTCAACCCATTTAAACTAGAAATATATATATTTTCTCTTTTTTTTTTTGCTCATCAAACACTGTAATATATGAGGCTGGGATGACTTTTAAATCTATTAGAGCTAACAACTTTAATTCTCTAAATTAAAGTTTTAAAAAATACTGAATAATTCCAAATATTACATTATAAATGAAAAGTTAAAATATAAAGATAATTTTGAATATACAATGCTAAAGAACATTTATTTCTTTATTGTCGCAAAATATAAAATTAAATTAAGTTTAGTATTTGTTTCAAAAATATTAGATATAATGAGTTGAATAAATAGAATTGGAGAAAATGATTAAAATCACATATCATTTTAAAATAATTCAGATATAAAATATTTATGAAAGATAATATGTTATTTATAGGTATATGAATACGAATTATACCTAAAAAATTTCTGTATTAAATAAATTATTGTTAAAAGTTAGTTGTCTAGGATCATGATATTTTTTCCACTTGCTATGTTGTCAGGTATTATCTTCCAACATACATTAATGAATGGTGTTTGTAGAAGTTATTTGACTATATATTTCTATTCGAATCTGCAAACATTGCTTATAATAATAATTATTATTACTATAATTTTATTTTTTGCCATATCAATGAGAATAGTTAATCATTATATATGAATAATTTGTTTTAAAATAATTGAATAAATAAATATTTTCCTCTACGAAATCAGACAAGTTTTCTAAATTATTTATTCTAAATATTAGTATAAAATATATTCTCCATTCATTATAATTTTTCCAGAATGTCTCACAAAATAAATAATAGATTATTAGACTGTATGAACAATCATTTCAAATTCATTTCATTTCAATAATCTAGAATTATAATATAAATATCTGTATTAATACAAAAGAAACCTCATCTACTTTCATCGCATTTAATGCTTCTCATGTTTCCAATTTTTATTATTATCATTATTTAGTTTCCGATTAAAAATATTCAACTATAATGATTTTTTTTCTTCTTCAGAAATTACCTTATTGTGTGAACTTTTGTGACTCATGTTAATACTGATGGCCTTTAAAGGGTGAATGAAAAAAATACGAAAATAAAAGGAATGAAAATGTTATCTGAAATAATCTGAGAAATTAATGTTACAAAATTATGTATGTTTCGTCAATAATTCTATAGAAGATCAGAAGTCTTGAAAAAATTGCATATTCTCGATGATTTTTTGTCTACTTAATACAAGCAACAATCACAATTCTTATTATATAAGATAAAGGACTCATAAAATAAAATTTACTTCTAAGAAGTTAAAGTTTCTGTATATTGATTTATTATTATAATTTTATAAATTTTAATTTTCAAAGTTTCCACCTACATTCTAAATATAAATGCGAAAATGTTTGTCCTCTATTTTACAATAATAGTGTAAAATAGTGTTACAATAATAATACTCTATTTTACAATAATAGAGTATTATTATTAAATATCATCAAAATTATTCAAACAACGTTAATAATATTTTATTATTTTGAAATTGATTTGCTAATAATATCAAATTATTTTAAATAGCATGAAACTTAATACTGCTATTTAGAAAAAGTACAGCATAGAGAATTATAAATATTTATTTCATGTTTAAGTTTATATCAGATGTAAGTAGTTTATAAAATATTTCTTTTCTTTATGTCTTACTTGGGAACATTTTCATATAAATAGAACTGATTTTTTTCTCCCTGTTTCAGAATAATCTTCAATTTCTTATTATTATTAGAACTGCTATAACCAATGTTCCAGTGAACAATTATAGATTCCACGCCCATTCAACTAATCTATTTCTTCACTAATTACTTTATTGATCATTTTAATACCCTGGTACCTACAATTCCCCTTTGTGTCAAAGTAGATTTATTACACAAGAAGATAAACACAAATAGTTACTTCAGTATCATTTGAACGAAACTATGGATAATTTCTTCTAATTACTGAAAAAAAACAATTGGGAGGGGTCTCCCAAAACTTTCTTGCAAACTCTCTAATTAACTTGTCACACCAGAGAATGCCTTGCTTGGCAGTGGCATATAAATGTTACGGAATATTAAACTTCGGCTTGAATATAGAATTTTCATTAAATATATACAGCCTTGATGAGATATTTCAAAGTCAATCTCTAAGATGCGGTTAATAGTGGCCTAAGATATAATTTATGTTTTAGGAGCGTTTATTCCAACAGAGGGAAATAAAAGTTTGATCGAAAACTGCATTTGTAGGCATAAAACTCCATATCAAATTTGACATATTTAATTCACAACATATTTCAATTAATGATGATGATGGCAATTTGTCCACTTCACAAATGAAGGAGGGATGCAGTAGCTTTTGAGGGCATGGACCCCTGAGACCCTAGGGCAAAAATCAGACTTCTAGCTCCTATGAAGGTGGCACACACTCATCATATTCGCTTGCGCAGTTCCTTTTTATAGGCGGGCACAGTCATATATCTCACAGATGGAGCACAGAAGAACAACCGTGACGTGGTAGGGACGTCAGATTCTCTACTTCTACGCAAAGAAATATATTTGAATTATCTCCTTCAAATGCTTGTGGGAATGTAGATCGCCAGTCAGTCAACCTCTCACTGGATTTGTCCAAAAATAAAGCAGGTGTCTACACTTTAGATGCTAATTATGCGTTCCAAATTTTGCATATCTAGCTTTTTTCTTTTTGAAGCTATCGTGTTAAATTAGATTAAAATAGCCGAACGTTTTGATTTCCTCTGAAAGTTTTACTAAAAATTTTGCAGATATCTGTAAATTTGGTGTAAAGACCGTATATCAAATTTCAATATCCTAGTCACAATGTTTTTGAGTCATTTTTGGCATAGAGAGACAAACAAATGGGGAGTTTTAAAAAATTGTTTCTGTTTCCAACATGCGGTAATAGCTTTAAAAATCGAATTTCTGTTTTAGATACCATTGGTTTTTCAAACCGATCGAAACAAAACTTTAACATGAAATTACAACTTTAGTTACAAAATCCCTTACCAAATTTGATATACTTAATTCATTGCGTTTACATGTTTTTAAAATTGTTGAGCGATAATCAATTCGTAGTCGTTTTTGGCCCAAAATTTGCTAAATGATTACACTATAATTGTTAAATACTTATAACGAGTTTTATCCATATAGTTCTCATCATTTTGCAGTTATAGTATTAAATGATATTCAAATTACGTGACAGACGAGCTTTCCCTTCAGATAAAATAAAAAAAATGATAACAATTTGCAAATTTTATGTATAGACTATATACTGAATTTTAATCTTATAGCCCAATGTATTTCTGATTTATCTTTGTCACAAAGAGGCGGATAAATAGAAAATTTTCCAAAATGTGTTTCGGAAATTCATAGAGGTCTATAAAGTAGTAACTCGAGTTCACATTTTTTGGTGATTACTATAATTTGTCACTACAATAGTATCAACAATTCTTATGCTTTGACTAAAAAAATTAATATTATCTAGACGATTACTTTACATTGTTTATATAATTACCTTGATTTGTCAAGACTATTACTACACTTTGTCTAGACAATTACTAAACTTTTTTTAGCTGGTTATTATACTTTGTTTAGAAGATTACCATATTTGCCTAGAAAATTACTACACTTTAACTAGCAATTACTATACTTTGTCTTGACAATTACTAAACTTTGTCTAGACCATTTACATAATTTTTCTAGACAATTACTAATCTTTGTTTAGACACTTTATTCTGTCTTTTCTTGTATACGTGGTATACGAGAAAATGAAAAAGGAAGTGATATTGCTTTCCTGTCTTTTCATGAAATTGTTATAGTTATATATATATTACTCCTTTCTACCCTGTAAAAAATTAACTGTCTTACCTAGCGTCTAGAGAATGGGCTTAATCAAAGAATTTATTTTGAAAGAAGTAGCGTGCATTTCTTACCTTCGACACTTTGTCTTCGAATGGCTGCAGTATCCTTTGTAGGTTCGCTTGTAGGTGGAGGAATTTCTGTAATTAGATAAATAACTAGAATTGTCATTAAATAAGAAATGTATATTAAAATAAATTGCACAAAAATTAATCAAACATTTTAAAATAGATTGTTTACCATATAAGTATACGTTAATGACGTGACACTTTATCTACATTTTTTTTGAACAATACTTATAATTCAATTATTTGAATGAAGTTAATTAATCTCTAACATTTTTTTTTATTGTTTCAACATTCATAAATTTTATGTTTTGTTTCGCATCAAATTTATTTAATCATAGATTTTTGCTTTTTTTCGTTGATTGAACACTGATAAAAGTAAAACAAATATTTCTGCGAATAATCATTACTGGGCTACGAAATTACGTTAGGAAGAATGCGCATCGAAATTCAAATTATTTTTGTTTTTAAATTCCACGCAATTAGCTTTCATTTCGTAAAAAAGAAAAAAACTAGAAATAACCGAAAAGTTTCTCCAAAAGTAAGAGGAAACTCATTAGGATTAAAGAAGTTGCATTAAAAATCATACAAAGAGTAAAATCGAAATGCACATTCTTTAAAAAAGTATGCTTCGTTAGAAATCTAAGTATCAAAATACATTCTTTAAATTATCCAGAAAAAAAATTAATTCTGAATTTAAGAAATATTATGGATGTTATTAAAGAACATTTTAATTTGAAATTACATAGGAAAGATTTTTAATTTTTCTGCAGATATAATATTTAAATTTTATTCAATTATTGATTGCAAAACACAAATTATGTGAATTCTATAATTTTTATATTATTCTTTATATCATTAAAATTTTTAAGAATGACATTTAAAATTTCTAAAACTCATAATGCTTAAGTTCGAAGAAATGAAAATTAGTTTTATATGTTTTTGTTAGGTCTCAAACCTTTTCCTACCATGAAAATTGTGATGTTTGACTGCCATTGGAGACGTCTGCGGAAACGATTGGCAAGGTCCGCCACCCCTTTTGGGGTTGCTGTTGCTGTTATTGTTTTTGTAAAGAGAGAAGAGAAGAGCTCGTGTGGCGGACGGAGAAGGGTGTTTTCTGCTTTTGCTTGGATTTAGAATAGATATTTTAAGAAAAGTCTGGGTGCTGTATTTTATCTGAGTATGTGCCTTTTTTAAAGAAGTTAAAAGCTCGAGTCATTACAAAACGCTCTCTTTCGAGAAACCAGAGATTAGTAAAGTATGGTTGCTAGTTTAAAAAGAAAAATGTTTACGAATGTCAGAAAAGTAGATTTGGTGATTGTATTGAATGAAATTGGAGAAGTAGCGACGATTGGCATGACGTTAGTTGAGCTAAAGAATAAACTAATTGAAAGCGAAGAATATAAGAAAGACGAAGAGTTTATTAGAAATTATTTGGTTTCTACAGTGGAAGATAGAAGGCGGGAAGAAGAAAAGAAAAGACAAGAGGAGGAAAATAGCAGACAAGTGGAAGAAAACCGGAAACAGGCAGAGGAAAACCATAGGAGAAGAATGGAGGAATTAGAATGCGAAGTGGAACTGGCCAGATTGCGAAATTATAAAAATGGAAGTTTGAGCGGTAGTGATCGCAACGGAGATAACTTAAATGTTCCCTGCTTAATAACACCTGATTTTTATGAATTGTCTGTCAGTTCAACGGAAGAGTATTTTAAAGAAGAGAGTAGTAAAGCTAATGTGCCAAATGTGAACCCCCAAGTGAAGTAACAGCTTGTTTTTCTTTATTACAACCCTTAAACGCACCTGTGGAAAAGAGCAGCTGGAGTCAAGTCAGTGTAAGCGGAGACGAAAACAACAATCCTGATGATTTGACAACACCGGAAGCGGAAATGGGACCTACTAGTGAAAATGTACGTGTAAAAAACGTGTACGAAAGTGAAATGTGTAAATGTACGAATAGCGCAGATAAGTTGTGAGTCACTTAAGAATGCTTACCGTCAAGGGAAAAAGAAAACAAATGAATATATATTTTTTGATGATCTTCTCTATCATAAGGATAAAATTTTAGGACAGCCGGTAACTCAATTAGTACTACTTACAGATAAACGAGAACAAATGGTGAAACTAGCGCATGAATCAATTTTCGGTGCACACATGGGAATGCTAAAAACTAAAGAGAGGGTCCGATATTCATTTTTCTGGCCTGGTTTGTCCCAAGATGTGGAAATTTTTTGTAAAACGTGTAAAGATTGCCAATTAAGAAGTCCTGAGAAGAAAGTGGATAGAGTCCCGGTCACACCTGTGCTAACACCGGAATTACAATTTCAAGTAGTAAATATCGACATAATTGGACCTATTGAGCCTACATCTGCAAGAAAATTTAAATATATATTGTGTTTGATGGACCAACATTCCCGTTGGCCTGAAGCAGTTCCATTGAGAAGTTTGACGGCAAAATAAACATGTGATGCCTTAGTAGAAATTTTTATGAGAACTGGCATTCCGGATATTATTGCTAGCGATCAGGGAACCAATTTTGTATCGAAACTCACCCAAGAATTTCAAAAGAGATTAGGATGTTATCCGAAATTTTCATGTCTTGGATATCCAGCTAGTAAAGGTTTGATTGAAAGATATAACAAGGTATTGAAGCAGATGTTACATCATGTGATAAGAACTGATCCAGCAAATTGGGATAGGCACATTCCATTTCTTTTGTTCGCTTATCGTGATGTCCCAAACTGTGCAAAGGGAATTTCACCGTTCCAATTAATGTTGGAAAGACAGGCAAGGGGTCCTTTGGCAGTGCTAAAATCAACTTGGTCGGGAGAAATTTCTTTACCAACGAATATGAGCCAATCTGCAGTGGAATACCTACAAGAACAGAAAATGAAAATGGAGGAAGCCGCTGAACTAGTAAAAATATTTTTCGAGAAAAGACAACAATCTTACGCTGATTAGTTTAATAGGGGAACTGCATTGAAGAGCTTTGTGATAAGAGATCTCGTGTATTTACTTATTCCGGACTCGAGCAACAAATTATATGCTCGGTGGACTGGACCTGGTGAAATAATCAGAGTCGTTCCTCCACATTTCTATGCAGTCATATTACCTGATGGAAAAAGAAGGTGAGTTCATGTGAACAAAATTCGAAAATTCCATACGAGAGTCAATGCAGTGGGAGTTATTTTTGAGGACGAGGAAGAATTTGGAGAAATTATAACAGTCCCTGAGAAAGGTTATTCTGTGCCTTTGAAGAAAAGGGAAATTAGTGAGATATATTTGGAGTATTTAAATGAACAACAGAGAAGACAGTTAAAAGCGCTAATTAAAAAACACCAAGGATTGTCTACTGGAAAACTCAAAAAAGCAAAAGTTGAAGGTCATAAAATTCGCTTGATGCCAAATATGGAAAGTGAAAAGCCGTATATTTATCGATTACTGGAGGCTTTGAAGAAAAAAGTTGATGAACAGGTGGACGAATTATTGGAAGCAGGATTAATAGAAGAAAGCGACGCCGACATAGCACATCCAGCAGTGTGTGTTAGTCAGAAGGATGGGAGTTTGAGACTTTGTGTAGATTATCGAACACTGAATACTGTTACGAAACCAGGTGATTTTCCTATGGAAAATGCTATCGACTTAATGTATAGTATAAGTAAAGCTAAAATCATCACAACTTTGGATCTATTAAAAGGATACTGGGCTATTCCAATGGAAGAATAAAGTAAAGACTATACATCTTTTAAAACTCATAGAGCTCAATATCGGTTCAATGTTTTACCGCTTGAACTTAAAAATTCTGCGTCCACATTTTAAAGAGATATGAATAATATTTTAAAAGATTGTAGTGAATTCGCAAGAGCATATATTGATGATATTGCAATATTTTCTCCTGACTTTGGAACTCGTCTACAACATCTGGATTGTATATTTACGAAATTAGATAAACTTGGTTTCACTGTAAACTCGAAGAAATGCTCATTTGCGAGAGCTCAAATCAGATATCTTGGACACATCATAGGGTCTGGAAAGCATCAACCGGATCCAGATAAGACAAGAGCGATACAAGAGTTGGAAGTACCAAGAACAAAAACTCAGCTTAAAAGTGCACTTAGTTTGATGAACTATTACAGAGATTATATTCCAAATTATGCCGAAACTGCTCATCCCCTTACAGAATTAGCGAAGAAACGAGCACCGGAAATTCTTGACTGGAAAGAAGTGCATCAGGAATCGTCTCAAGAACTGAAAGATAAATTGTCAAAAACTACAGAACTTCATACGCCATCACTGAAACAGCCTTTCCTTATTCATACGGATGCAACTCAGATAGGTATAGGAGCATGTTTATCACAGAGTTACAACGGAAAGCAGTATCCTATTTGCTATGCGAGCCATAAATTGACTCAAGCCCAAGCTCAATGGCCAACGATAGACAGGGAGGCTTACGCAATAATATGGGCGTTGAAGAAATTCGAAGCATGGGTTTTTGGAGCGTCTATTAGGATCATCAGTGATCACAACCCCTTAACTTACATCGTTAAGAATGCTCCGTAGTCATCTAAGTTACAAAGATGGACCCTAGCTCTACAGAGATATCATCTAGATACAGAACATTGCCAGGGAAGCAGACTGGTGAATGCAGATGCGTTATCTAGACTGCCCATCTGAAGGATGTAAATAGAACTTTCATTTATAAATTTTATTTATGTATAAACATTTTACTGTACTTCTATTTGGTAATTTTGCATGCTTAATTTCTTTGAAAATTTGATTGTGTATTTAAATGTAGTATATTTGTATATTGTAACGTTTCGGCAGACCGTCACAATGGTAGGCAAAATGTTTTAATTTCAGATAACAATTAAGTTAAGATTAATCATTATCTTGGGGGAAAGGTGTGATGTTTGACTGCCACTAGAGACGTCTGCGGAAACGATTGGCGAGGTTTGCCCCCCCCCCTCTTTTGGGGTTGTTGTTGTTTTTGTAATGAGAGAAGAGAAGAGCTTGTGTAGCGGACGGAGAAGGGTGTCTTCTGCTTTTGCTTGGATTTAGAATAGATATTTTAAGAAAAGTTTGGGTGCTGTATTTTATTTGAGTATGTGCCTTTTCTAAAGAAGTATTGTTGTTGTTGTTGTTTCTAATGGCACTTGCCTATGGACAAGCTCGCTGCTGGACCCAGCAGCAGATTTAAGCCGAGTGAAGCGTCTCTTGTTTCAAGTAGCGCCAACTAGGGCCAAGAGTACGACTTTTGCTACACACTCATCACATTCGCTTGCACAACCCCTTTTTACAGGGGGGCACATTCACACATCTCACAGATAGCACACAGAATAACAACCATGCCCGAACCAGGACTCGAACCCGGGACCTCCTGAACACGAGGCAGACGCGCTACCTCTGTGCCAGCAAGCCAGCTCTAAAGAAGTATAGAAAGCACTAGTCATTACAAGAATTAAATACAAGTTTCGTACAAAACGTATTTAGAGCTTGATTCCATTTTTCATTTTGCATGTGACATTAGTTGAATACTCTATTTTAAATGATTTCATAATAGTAACAGAATTGGAATGAACAAATGGATATTTTTCTACCATTGTGGATTTGTGGAAGGCGTCATGGAGTATGTGAACTCAAAGTTCTTAACCTTCAGACATAAATTTGTAGAGTATTTAGGTGACATGAAACTACTTCGCAAGTGATTGTGCTAACAGAGATTTACTCTTATTAATTTTGTATGGATATAAATTACTTAGGAATTTTGAGAGAAAAAAGTTTACTACAAAAATAAAGAGTTTACTACAAAATATTCCAATATACTGAAAATAAAAAGATTAAAATGAAATCTGCTATGCGCATTTCAATGTATCATGTCAGAACATCATTTCCTGAACAGTCAAGCACCACGTGCTCTTGCAAGTTAAATTATATTTTCATTCCTCTTAATTGCTTCATTGAATTAGTAACTTTAATACTGCAAAAGATCCAAAAAACTTTGTCTTGCATTTTTTGTTTACAAATATATCACATTTACTGTCTGTTTCATTTCATATAATCGCATGCTCAAAATTATATTTTTCAAGGTTTGATTTGATGTAGTCATTAACTTATATTTTTTTAAAATCCGTGCTTTTGTAAATGCAATGGCAACGTGTTATTAAAAGCTGATTTTTTTAAGATGCTCTAGCAGATAATAAAATTTTTATTTTTCGCCAAAGAGTTTTTGTTGATGCAAAAAACCTAATTCGAAAAACAACATGTTATGACAAGATAAAAAAATCGCGAAATTGGCATAGATTCAGTATCTAGTTTTACTAGTAGCTAGCATAAAAAAACATTTAATTAGAAAAAGGTTAAAATATTAACGGATACAACGCAATTGTAGAATAATTTCTGATACAAAGCAAATAATATATTTTGATTTATTACGAAACCACTATTTAAGATAAATCACATTATTATGATCTGAATAACGATTCTTATTTCATTTATATGGATTTCGCAAATTCAGATGGAAATATATAAAATATGTTTTATATTTACGAACAATAAAACGAAAATTTCTCGTAAAATATTTTTAAGCAATAAATAAAAGTCTGTTTTATACGAGACAACTCTAGCTACATATGAGTAATTTGAGGAGAATGGCTAGTTTACATAATAATTTTAATACGCATTTTTCAATATTTATAATATTATCCTGCGAAAGAAATATATGAAATATATTTAAGTACACCTTTCCTTAATATTATTGAAAGAATTTTCTGAAATATGCATGAGTATATGCAATTGTTTATATCCCTTTTTTTAATCATTTTAACGTTAATTCCAAGTTTTTTACTCTAAAGTCTTCTCATGTTTATTTAGTAGAAGATGCTAAATATCACATATTGTATTTCACATCTGCAGGTGCCAATAATATGATGTATACTTCATTGGAGAAAGAAATTTACTATCATAAGAAGTCAGAATTTTTATTGCGAAGCTAATAAAATTATACCAATTTTTTTCTTGTTGGACTTAATACTACAAACCTAAAATGAATCTGCTTAAAATATAAGTCGTATTCCTGTCATTTAAAATTCCTCTCATTTAGATTGGCTAAATTCTTCTTTGGTTAAAAATATTAAAATTCTCAAAAAAAATATTGTGTTATTCTCAAATTACTTTTCCTAATTTCACACATTCTTGAAATGGGGATTATTTAACATACCCTTATATATAATGTCTTCGGCTACTTTTAAACTGAAGTTTAAAATATTGCATTAATATATATCATGATACTATAATTTAACATAATAAAAAATTATAATCTTATGTTATTTTTCACTGAAATTATTTTTTAATAAATATAGTTTTTTTAGTCGAAATATATTTAAAAAAATTCCCTTATTTATGCAATAATAAGATTAATAAAAATTTCAGTTTCTTTTCATAACATTAATTAAATTCTTTAGATTCATTTTAGAATATTAGCATTCGGAACTCAAGACAAAAAAGGAGATTCATATGGGGGTGTACTTTTAATATTTCATTTATTATAATTATTTTTAACAACTAGATTCCTGAAAAATATTTCAGATCATTATAAATGTAGATAACTTCCTAGAACTGTATAATTCATAATTGATATGCACTTTGTAACTATTTCTGATTAATGATGAAGATATTCCATAGGGTTTGCTTTATTTAACCACCAAACAAGTATGTATACGCATAAATGCTATTTAATTGAATAGAAAGAATTTAAACTTTTTCGGTTTTATATAGGTGTAGACTATTGGTACCGAAAAATAAGTTTAATAATTCTGTAAACAAATTCTTCACTCTTATTTCAAAGACTACAACCTTGAATATGAACAAATTATTTTATTTATCATAAAATTGCGGGATTTGCTGCAATTAAATAATTTTCACTATTACTAACATTTTTATTATTATTACTTTTTTGCTACCAATCATTTGGATTTCAACCTATTTACAATTTTTAAGAAGAAATTAGAAAAGCGGAGTGTGTTTAAGTATCCAAGCACAATATATAAATATATAATATTACTATATTTTCGACAAAATTTCCGCATATGATGGAAATTTTAGCCATTTTCTAAATTTTATTTCTCCCAATTCTTGGATATACTACAGTAAAATTAAAATTTTGTATATTGATAAGATCTGAGAGATTAATTTAGCTTGATAAGCAATTAATAATATAACAGGTAAAATTTTGGCTGATATTGTCTAATTTTCATTTGACAAAAGTTTATTATCAGCATAAAGCAGCCTTTCATTTTCATTTTCATTAATTAAAACCAGAATTAGGAATAATATTTCCTGTATTAAAATGTGGAAGGAATTTTCTTCATTTAAGGATCCCTTTTTGCCATCCTTCAGCCTTCCTTTAATTCGTCGTTAACACTAACAATATAAATAAGCGCTGTGCCCAATTAGAACCCGAGCCATTTTAATTACATTCGTGTATAGTTAACGGGATATAAATTCGCGATTCCTTACCGTACAGGCGGATGGATCCCTCCGTGGAACCCAGCGAGTTCTCGGCGAAACACTTGTAGGTTCCGAAATCTTGCGGCTCGAGGCTCTTGATGGCGAGTCTCATGTGCACTTTGTAATTCTTCTCTTTGATGGATGTCTCGTATTTCGCATCGTTTATAATCATGTCGCCGCCATCTTTAGCCCAATAATTTATAGAGGCTGGATACGCCTCCGTGTGGCAGTCAAGCGTCACGTCTTTATCCAGTGGCGCACCGACTAATTGGTTAGGAATCCACATCACCGGCGGAACTGCAAGAAAAAGATAATTAGGAATATCTGTAACCGAAACAACTCACTGGAAGTAATTATAACCTCTGGAAATGGCAAAATAATGATCCCACTCTTTAAAACTTGGAAAAGGTTGCTGGAGGTAGGGAAAAAAATCATAATAATAAAGATACCTCCGACGACGAAAGGTAAATTACCCTATGCTTATGAAGCAGGACGTACTAATAATGATAATAAGAAATGGCGAGAGATTTCTGAATTGCGCCATTCTCCTCTCGGTACTGAGAGGACATGGTTGACGTTAAAACTCTTTTCTTTTCAAGCTGTTTTGTATTGAATTTCTTTAATTATAGGTTCTTGTTAAATACAACTCGGTACTTTAGGACTTTTTTCGAGACTTCATAATGGTGTGTTTTGTATTTTACTTGTTTTGTATTGAGGGGAAAAAAGAAGTGCTGTTGAATAAACCTCTTTAATTTTGGTCTTCGGAATGTCTAATTATTGTTGGAAATCTGAGATGTGTTTGGTTGTGGGAAGATAAAAAAAAAATTACAGAAAGGACTCTTTTATTTCTTACGTTGAATGTCCTTGTTTAAGTACATGATTTTATTGCTTATGAGGTGTAAGGATACCAGATCGAATTATTTGGATGTGTTTTGGTGTGAATTTTATAATTTTTTTTATGCAGATACATCTGTCGGCATAAATTTGTATTTTTATAACACTAATAAAGGATTTTCCTAGTTTATAAATGATTTATCATGAGTAAATTAAAATTTGACGTTAAATGGTTATTTAAATTTTTTAAATTAAAATTATATATCAAAAGGGATTTTTTAGTATATATTTCATCTTTTATTTATAATGTTTTAATTTTTTATGATTTTCGCCCATGTATGAATAAAATAGTTTTAAGATTAATTTGATTCATTATGTATCATCAATTAAATGAAGTAAATTTAATAAGTTATTATATTACTTATGACTAATTTATTAATTGCTTATGTATATGCATGTATGTAGGAAATGACAAATGCATAATTACCGATTGTTCATAACCATATTAACCTACAATAATCGTATAAAATAAGCTTATTTATTAAATTTTCATTTTTTTTGTCCTTTATTGGCCATGTATTTGCAAAATACATTTTGAATTCATCAGATTCATTATTTATTACTAATTTAGTTAAATAAGAAATACATTAGTTGAATTTCTTATATTTATTAATTATTAATGTATGTTTATGTTTATGTGCTTCGGTAAATGTTTTATTACTCATGAGTATCCACAATTATTAATATGTGCTGATTACATATGGTTATGAGTAATCTTATCTGAATTATGAGATTACATTATTCAGATTGTGATAGGAACAATCACTGGTTATCATACATAATCACATGATTAATCACAATATTTATATATTTTCAAGCAAAATTTATATTTAATACTATAAGAATCTTTAAAAAACACAAAAAAGGGTCAAGTTTTATTCATAAGACGTACTTCTAATTAAAATTATTTGCATGCTTTTTTTTCACTTATTTGATTGATTTGGTTGCTTTGCAATGACCTATTAATAAATGACAATGTTTGATATTCTTTAATTGGTAATGATTTATATTACTAATTAAATGACTAGTTTATATTGTTAATAATTTGTTTTGTGTTTACATTCAATTAATGTTTCAATGAGCTCTTGCAATTTTTTAAGTGCGAATAGGAGATTGATTCGAAATTTTTAGTTTGGACTTTCTATAAAAATAGGAAACCTAATAGAGAGTTTTATTTTAAGAAAATATTCAAAATTGGAAAAAGTCATTATATCATAACAAAATGTCTTATCTTCAAATTAATAAATAATCAATTGCTGAATTCTTTACAAAATTTCTTTTTCTAATCTACTTTAAAAGATTTCTGTGAGGAAAAGAATTTGATCTGCACATTAAGCAACTGAACGAGGGTGGACTGCATATGGTACTAATTTTTATTCTGTTACTAAACTAATTACGATTAATTAAGCTGATTCACTATTTTATATTTAATTCTTCATCATAGAAGTTTCAGATTTATTCTCAAGATATGAGTAGAAGGATCGAGATTTTTCAGTTTTGATCAGAAACAAAATGGGAAATAATCAACATAGGATGCACTATATTAAAAAAAAAATTCTTGGTGGGATTTGCTGTAGAGACTTACAATCTAAATAAAAAAGAATAAAAAAACACTGAGATGTGAAACTGTCAGTTTTGTAGATCTTCGTTGGCAACACTGGAGGCGGGTCGAAGACAAATAAAAATTGTTCTATTTTCTTATTGTGTGGTTGATGCCGACTTTACGTGAAGCGATTTGACTTTACAATACATGCACAAACTTTTTCTGAGCATGGGTTCTGTGCAAAATTATACTTTTATCTTTTAATGCTCCAAGAAGCGAGTTATATTTTATATAGCTGATTAATAAATTCATATTTTTAAGAAATCCGGCTCTTTAATTTTTTTGGCCGACAACATTAACAATGCTGAACTTTGAAGAAGAATATTTTTGATTATTTATAGATATTATTATGCAAGGTGAACAATTTCAAAGATAAAATTCAAATTGAGAGTAAAATAAGGATCAAACAAAGGCATTTGATATATTTATAATTTACACTTAAACGTGAATATCAGATATTAAAATACGTTCGTTTCTCCAAAAAAAAAGTTACTTACAGTTCACGTGAAGTAATATTCTTCTGCTGACAGACGGCGGGACCCCGTTGGAAGCTATGCACAAATAAGCACCCATGTGTAACCTGCTGACACGACTGATATTCAACTGAGCGCCATCAAAGCTAGTAGCTAAAAGTTTAAAGAAAATGCATTTTTATTTTGTTAACAATATACATGTTTTGTTAACAATAATTGAGATATATTGAATAATTGAGATATGTTACAACTATCATGTTACATCATAAAAAATCAACGCGAATATAGAATACCAAACTAAGACTTATAAGATCTTTCATAAGCTACCATATCAAATGTAATCATTCAATTAAAAATGTATTTATTATTTGTATGCATTTATTGTAAAAAAATGTATTTATTGTAAAAAAAGTATGTATGTATTTATTGTAAAAAAAGATAATTTATGATGCTACTTAATTTAAAAAAAGCAGAAAAATGATGAGATTACACTGAAGTGACAAAAGTCATGGAATAGTAATATGCAAATATACAGATGGCATAAGTATCGCAGCGAAAAAGTATAAATGCGCAGTTGGTTTTCCAGAGCTTTCATTTGTGTTCAAGTTATTCATGTGAACAGGTTTTTCGTGATTTATGGCGGCCCGACGAGAATTAACAGACTTTGAACGTGGAATATTAGTCGGAGCTAGACGCATGGGTCATTCCATTGCGGATATCGTTAGTGAATTCAACATTCCGAGATCCACAGTATCAAGAGTGTGCCGAGAGTATGAAATTTCAGGCATCCCATCCCATCTTGGACAGCGCAGTGGGCGACCACCTGCACTTAACGACCGAGACCGCCGACGTCTGTGTAGAATGATCAATGTTAATAGACACGCAACACTTCGTCAAATAACTGCAGGAATCAATGTGGGACGTACGAGGGACATGTCTGATAGGACTGTGCGGCGGAATTTGTCTTCCTTGGGCTATGACAGCAGAAAACCGACTCGAGTGCCTTTACTGACAGCACGACATCGCCTGCAGCGACTCTCCTAGGCTCGTGAGCATATCTACTGGTCCCTAGACCAGTGGAAAACCGTGGCGTGGTCAGATGAGTCACAATTTCAGTTGTTACGAGCCGATGGTAGAGTTCGAGTGTGGAGCAGACCCCACGAAGCCATGGACCCAAACTGTCAGCAAGGCACTGTTCAAGCTGGTGGTGGCTGCATAATGGTGTGGGCTGTTTTTACATGGCATGGACTCGGCCCTATGGTACAACTGAACCGATCATTGACTGGAAATGGTTATGTTCAGCTGCTTGCAAATCACTTGCAGCCATTCGTGGACTTCACGTACCCACACAACGATGGGGTTTTTATGGATGACAATGCGCCATGTCACCGGGCCAGAACTGTTCGCGATTGGTTTGAAGAACATTCCGGACAATTCCAGGGCATGATCTGGCCACCATCATCGCCCGATATGAATCGAGAATTTATGGGACATCATCGAAAAGTTCGTTCGTGCCCAAACTCCTGCACCTTCCACACTTTCACAATTATGGACCTCTATACAGACAGCATGGCTTAATATTCCTGCAGAGGATTTCTAACGACTTGTGGACTCCATGACACGTCGAGTTGTTGCACTTCGCCGGGCAAAAGGAGGACCGACACGATATTAACAGTCATCCCATGACTTTTGTCACTTAAGTGTATATTGAAATAGTAAATAAAATAAAAATATATGCCTAAGTAAATAACTGAAACTATGTTTCAGGGAGAAAATAGATTTTCATCTTATGCTTACCAAGTATTGACCATAATAATCACGTCTAGGAATTTCGATTTTTTATAATATTTCCGCTACTTATCAAAATTATTTTCTTATAAACAATTTAGTTTTTTGTTTCTAATTTTATTAATTAATTGACTATTTATCAGCGAAACATTTGTTTTCGTACTAATCCTACAAAATATTGGAAACAAACCATATGTTTTATACACTGTAATAAATAGTAGTATTTGTTGTTGTTAATGGTGTCAGCAGTGTGAAAATTTAGATCAGAGCAAATTTTTCTCGGAAAAAACCTTGCGTTCTGATGACATTATTTTAAATGTTTTGATATTATATCATTCGTTTTTCTATCTTTTGTTATTTACAGCTGGCAAGAAAATCTTTTCTGCCTGCCTTGTAATAAATTTAATTATTTCGTGAAAGTGTTTCTCATTCTTCATTAGTAAGGTTAAGTTAAAATTCCAATTTATGAATTCGTTTAAATCCTCTAATCAGAGTATTAAACATCAAAATGTATGATATGCAACCGGATATACAAAAAGACCCCAGGTAGAGAGTTAAGGAATTATTTCAATTAACCAAATACTCAGTAAATTGTTATCGTTTGCTCCTAACTATACTTCATATTTGAGTATTGGGAAATAATATCACTCAAAAACAGAAACGGTTTGGATTAGATACTAAAATCATATGATGGAAGTGTTATCAACATAGGTCCAATAAAAACTACATTTTTGAATAAGTCCTATATCAGGTCTATTTTTGTTTTTTTTATCTATTTTGAATAAAGAGTCCCTGACTTATTGAATATTTCCTCATGGTTTCTTTTGCAAGTTCACTTAAGAATAGATTTTAGAAAATTATGCTATTGATAACATCAATCAATGATTCGTATAATATCCATGATTCTATAAATGGCGCTGCCGAAACAAAACTCATATTCGATAAAGCCAAAAATGTTAAGAAATGAAAGAGAAAACAAAAAGAATTGTTTGAAATGCGGCAAAATTATTCAGAATGGTTGATTTTGAACAGATTTTTATTTGATGTAATCATTATAAATCTGGGGTAAATTTTTTTCTAAATTTTTTGTGTTAATGTAATTATTCACCCGTGTCTGAATTAAAAACAGACAAATTTATAGGTTTTTCATGATAGAATGAATGGATATTTCACAACAATGTTACTGTGTCTTTTAGCAGAGTTCACAAGAATGTATTATGATTACATAAATTTTAAATTTTCAAAATGCTATGAAAATTGATTTTGATACTAATTTACCTTGGTAAAAGTCGTTAAAAAATTCATTTTAGTAAAATGTAAAATAAAGTTTTAAGAGTTTTAAAGTAAATTGAAATATGGGTAACATCATACAGTGAAAACACCTAATAGTAGTTATTTATCCAAATTTTAGACAAGAACATTTAAAGCATTATAAGACATTTTCTTTCTGTATTAAGTGCTGAAGAAAAAAAGGCTTTATACATGTGTAAACCTTAAAAACATCCAAAGCATTACAAATATCGATTTATTGCATGCATGCTGGTCATTTGCTTTAATATTTCTAACTTTAAAAAAATACAGATTAATTTCATATTTTCCAGTCTTACCTAATACTTTCTTCCCATGCCACGTTCCCAGCGGAATAGGTTGATTATCCTCTCGCCTCCAAGAAATATTAGGACTGGGATACCCCTTGGCTTTGCACACTAGAGAAACATTGGTCCCTTCTCTGGCTGTGATGTCCGTGCTGCTTTCGTTCATGATTATGTCTGGGGGAACTACAAGAAAACAAGAGTTCATATTAAGCCAAAACATTATAAACGATAAATATAGACTTAAAAATACAGAAATAATATTAATAAACTAAGGAAATAGAAATCGAGAAATAAAATAACAAAATTCTGCTGAGAAATAAAAAAAACATTTATAAAAAGTGAGAAATCTCCACCTAATATATTTCAAAACATGGGTAAGCGAATGATACACGCACAGTGAAAAATTATAACTTACTTCCCGAATTTTATCTGAATTTCACCCATATTAATTAATTTTTAAAATACTCTTTTATTTACTGATTGCTTTCATCAGAACTTTACATTGTGAAAATACAAAATTTCTTTAATCAGTATAAATATGTATAGATATACGTTCTAAAAAATTAATGACTATTGATATTTCACACTCTCCTAGAGCAGAGATCAAACTGTCTAATTCCTACTTCCTACGCATTTCATACAACGATATCTGAGATTGCCTTTCCTACGTCTATGCTTAGCGGAGAAATCCCTAAGAATCCTTTCGTGAAATTACAGAGGGAAGGATTACTTTTCACTTCTCTTCTGATGTGAAGAAACATATTCCTATTTCGTCCCCACCCCACTATAAATATTGCTGTTTTGTGTGTGTGTGTGTGTGCGCGCGCGCTTGGATATCTGTACGTTTGTATACTAATTTCATTTTAACCATTCTCATTAAATTACCCAATTAAATTCAAACTTTAAAAAAAAGGCAATTTAATGTCAGATTTTTCAATATTTCTACTTACTATCGGGATGAAATAATGGCAATTTAACTGTCTGAAAATGTTGCCAAAGCAATTCTTTAGTTTCACTTCCTTCAAAAAAGTGAAGGATCTCTTTCTTATCTATTAGAATATGACGCAGCGAGCGAGAACATTAGACAGTGGCACATTTCTGTCTAATGGTTGTGGGTCAGATTTATTGACAATAATATCGATAATCACATGCAAGTTTTTTCTTTAATCATTCAGGTCAATAAACAGAGCAAAGAAACTGTTTAAGAATTGCGAATTCCTTCATTTCTGAGCATCACAAAAATATCTCACCTAATCACCTCTCTCTGCGCACACACACACACACACACACACACACACACACAAAGTTTTGAAAAATTAAACTGATATTTGAATACTATTGATCATTTAATCTTTTATAACACATTTAGAGTTCTTGCATATTTTATAATTCAGAACTTATAAAAATTACGACTATGAATGATTGTTTTATTATATCCTTGAGATAGAAGAAAGTTTTACAATAACATATGTTCGAAATCTTTCCTCTGTTCATTCAATTTCGATTAACTATGTTTTTGTTTGTTTTATAACGCTAATGAATTTCCTGCGCTTGTTTCATAATATTTAAATTGTCCACCAGAAAACAACACAAACATGAGAAGGAGAAGCTTCCAATACGTTAGTTGGTTCTCGACACGCAAGTAGATACAGAAGTTTCGCAGACACGACTGCCCCGTGCCGATGACGACACATGTTTCCCATGGGATGCTGTGTACTGTGTTTAATGATTTACGGCTTAGCTTTTGTTTCCGCTATTACTGTCGACGTATTCATTCAAATTTATCCGTGTGTCTCAGTGAAAGGCAAATGCATCAACTTGTGATTATAAGGTCTAGACCTGTCTTTAAGACCATAGTTATATTCACAAATGTTTCCTAAGTAAGAACAATTTAATACTAGAGAACTGGTACAAAATATGTAAAAGAAATTTTAAATAATAATCCACAATAAAAAATCCCAAGCTAAGATTATTTTCTAGTCACATAATATTTTTCATGAACAATTTTATTTAGACCCCAAATATTTAATTTTACTATTGATGTTAGTTATGCTATACTATTGATGTTAGTTATGCTATTATATTGTACTATTGATGTACGAAATGATAAAACGAGCTAAAAAAATTTCTCGCTCTGAAATATTTGGGCATATGAGTACTTAAACATTAATAATGCCATTATTTATTTCGTCCTAAACTAGTTATTTATACTTTTTTGAAGAAAATAATATATCTTTTTTTATCATAAGATAAAAATATTTTTTGTCCATCCATTTTGAGAAAACTGGCAACTGTTATCTTATTTTTAAGAAATTAAAATCACCTTTCTCTGAAACAGAAAAAAAAATTCTTTGAAATTTTCGCATTAATCATCCATTAGCAGATTTGTTTTATTCTCATCGATGAAAAACAAAACAATGTGAATGAGAATATAATTATATTATAAAACTTACTATAATCGTTGTTCTATTTTGCTGTTACAGCAAAAAAATTTTTTGTTTCTGGTAAAAATTAAAAATAAATTATTATTCAACTATTTTATATTTGGATTTTATTGAAATAATCAGTTCAATAAATTCATGCCAGATGTATACAAAAAAACTTCTTTATTTAATTTGTGAATATTTTTTTAAAAAAAGTAATTCATGTTTCACACAGTTTTGAAATAATTAAGAATTTTATGTTTAGACCATTCCTAATTACTTTTATTTGTTACGTAATGGAAATCATTTATAAATAAATCAGTAAATCATCTTGATTCGAAAGTACGGGAACAAGGCTTGAAATGAAATCCAAACTATCATTCCTTCCATCATAATAAAAGGGAAACTTTTATTACATTGTAACCTGGCATTCAAATTAGAGCTGATTTAGAAAATATAAAATAATTGCTTTCAGCCTGTTCTACAATGAATTTCAATAGTTTTTTATTCTTTGATATGCCATTTTACTTGAATTTCAATGAATAACATTATAATATAATATGTTCCAACAATATAATAGAGTGCAGTTAATTTAAAGTATTCTTAACATATTGATTTGCATGAATTTTAGGATAGAGGTTAATATTAATTTTCTTATATGATAATAGAGAGTAATATAACAATAAAAAATTGACTCGTATTTTTTTTTCCATATACACAAAGACTTATACATTTTAAAGGGGTCGAATACATACAGGAATTTATATTACTTATAGTAATCAAAAGACTTTGAATTTTAAATATATGAGAATGACGCAAAAAAAATAATTTGAAAGGTATTTTTTGTCAATATATAACATTTTCGTCGTTAATAATAATTTAAATGAGAACTGATACATAAAATTTTAAGTTTTGGAAATTTAAATGAATAAGAAAATGAAAATAGCAAAATAATTTAATAATGGTCTTTCATAAGAAAGTTTTCGAAATTTTACTTACATCCTTATTGATAATTTAACTATGATTTTACCTTTTATACATTATAACTGTTTTATTACAAAAGTCAGAATGTGATTCTTATTGATTTCACAACGAATAAATATATAACTAATTAAGTCCAGGTTTTCCTAAACTTTGATATTTCCTATTCAAAATATTCCAACTGATCTAGTGGGTTATTCAAGAGTCGTAGTAAATTTATGTTCTGATAAATGACGTTCGTTTCATAGATTAAAATAGCAATATGATACTCCTAAAGGGTCAAGTAGCCAGTTGTGTATTTGTAATTGGATCCACAATATTCAATCATTTATCCGTTAAATCTAGATTTACTTCAGGTCCAGTGATTCAATTCCCGCTCTGTGACAGACTCTGTCACGGTTTCCTGTTGCACGAGCACAAATATCATTTTACGCGAAACGTAATAGAACTGAGTATTTGATTAAACGAATGCAGAGAACGTGTACGTCATTTTAAACAGATTTAACCAACATTCTAAGCCCCTCGAAGTATGCTAAATTTTGGCATGCATCTCAAGTGACATTAATACATGTTTAGCCTCAAACTTTTGCAATTCTCTCCCAATGTAAAAACGAATTTATCTTCTAGTTTATTTATGTCATCTAAATTAAAATGAGCTAATTCTGAAATTTCTTCAACTTACTTCTTTAAATATTTGAACTATCTAAAATTGGTCAAGGAATTAACTACATGTTTGTAGATATGATTATATTATTTTTCACGTTTCTTAAATAAGGTTGGCAACTAGATGTAAAACAAGGTATCTTAACATATGTCAGATTGTTGATGAATAAATACGCGAGATGTTATGAAAAATTGACGTTTAATATATTTATATAGATTTTATATCTATTAGAGAAAACAAAAAGTTTCGTTATTTAAAACTCAAGGGAGGCTTTCACTATTGGGTATCTTCATATTTTATGAATGCGAATATGATATGGAGTTTAGAAGGTTTTAAGGGAGAATATATTCGTTAGTAAAATCAAATACTGATACAATTGTAAATATTATAGCACAATATTGTAATAATGCCCTTATTCCTTCATTGAACTATCACAAACATAAATAAGTCATTAAGCTTTTAATAACCTTATTAAATTCTAATGAAACTATGCATGTCAATATTATTGGATATCAGTATAATTTGTTTTCTGCGTTTAGAAAGACTTAAAGTAAATATAGTGCCAGCTTTTCATTATCTTTTCTTTTCTCCATTCAGAAATTAAACATTTAATAAGATACTTTTGCATAAAAAGATTTTGCTCGTTTTTGTTTTCGTATAGACTTATTATTAAGTCTATATTTATTATTAAGTAATAATAAGATATAGAAAACGAGTCTTTTACAAAATGTGTAGCATGATTATCTATAAAAAAATGAGAAAATAGAATATTAAAAAAATCGTTGTTATCAAAGATCATGAGATAAAATATTTATGAATTTATTATAATAATATTTAATTTAACCTAGTAGCGAAGATATTCATAAAATGTACAAATGCATGATAAAATTTCCATTTCCATTGATATCCCATTTTGTAATATTCATATTGGAAAATATTTAATAATACATCATTGATATTCAATGCAAAAACAATTTTGGCACTGTATGATTTAATTATTTCTCTACTAAACAGACGACTTTTATATACCCTTAAACTGTTTTATAGGGCTTTCACGTACATATATGATCAAAAAGGAAACAGTTGATTTCAATAAGAATATAAAAAGCAGACTTTTTGTTAGTATGCTAAAAATGAGTTTAATTAATCTTATTCTCAAACTTTTGGTTACAATTCATCACTTTATTATACACTTTTCTGCATAATTGTTATATAGTTTTGGAAATTTTATGATTATTATACGATTCAATGAATACTGAGTATTATTTTTTCAAATACAATACCAGATGACGGTGTAAATAATCATATAAAATTATCATTAAATTAATCGATTAAAGGGAGTTATATCCTGAAAACGATGAAATTAATTGTTATCATCGAGATCTTTAACGTTCTTACATTCCAGAAATGAATCAAATAAGAAAGGAAGATTTTTTATTAAATCTGTTCAATATATAAAACTGCAAATTTCTGTATATACCTTCATTTATGAGTTCTTTGTATATTATATATCCGCATATAAATTTTACAGTTATCCGTCTCAACATTATTAACTCTCAAATTGGAAACATATTTATTTTTAAGATTATATAATTAATTCAAGTATCCATGCGATTTTTAATTTTATTTAAATTGGTCTAATAAATTTTTATTGCCATTTATATCTTTTAGATGAATTGTTTTTATTTGTCTTAAATAAACTTCTGTAACATGGTAGGTTTTGTCTAATAATAGTCGATAAATGTTTTTATTTTAATCTTTTTTTTCAAGAAATGGGAAATAAAATCAATTTATATTCCTTAAACAATCACTTACACAAAATACAAATTGTAAACCGAAGATGTATGCATTTTCTCACGCTCTGCTCAAACTGAATTATCATTCAAAACATTCATTCTTTTTTCGATACAAACGCATTTCACTTTAGAAAAACCTTTATCATTTGTTTGGTATAAAAGTGCCATGTCAGCTTCATAATATGCTTTGTCCAATCATTCACAACTTCTGCACTTCGGTTTCCGAGTAATAAAATAAACACAATTTTGTCTCTCTATAAGCGATTGCAAATAAAATATTAAGGATTTATATACACTGTTTGTTCGGAAAATACAAGCAAACAGAGCGAAGCACATCCCTGATCCGTTTCGTTTACTCTCTTTTTTATATATATTTTGTTTCTTCTGCATTTTATCTTTAGTCTCTCTCTCGTCGATTTCACACTCTCCTCTCTTGTTTATTGAATTCCTGTTTTTCTGGGTGCGATTTAAAGGCTGGTGGGGATTTTCCAGATTTTTTTTTATCGAAAAGTGCTTCTGCTTTTTCGAGCAACGTTAGTCCAGCAACTTTGTTGATACATTCCAAACAACGGAAGAGCAGCGATTTTAGGAAGAAGGGGGATGTGATGTGGGGTGGACGGAGGGGGTTAAAAGAAGTGTAAATTTGTTTCGCTTCAGCTATCATATCGAAAACTTTTATTCACCACTCGGAAGCTGTGAGAAAAAATAGGGGCGAGAGATATTTCGGATTTTTTATTTATTTATTCAGCTTTATGCTCGAAATAAATGGAAATAATACAAGCGCAAAACGGTGACTGTTCAGCATTCAGGAGTTGAACAATTTTGAAGAAAAGCTTTCCTATGCCACCAGGGAATAAGTTAAGCATTTAAAAAAATCAATATGTTTTTCAAAAAAATATTTTTTTTAAGTTTGGCGCTCCATTCTTAATTGATTTTTTTTAACATTTTATTTTATTAGAAATAATTTTCTTCTCGACTTTGAAATATAGTAATTAGTTATTATTTGATTGCAAATGATCCTTTAAACAATGTTTAAAAATAATGTTAAAATATTTCATGATTTCACTTTACGAAAATTAGTTTTCATACAAATAATGCTGTATTTATTCTTTTATTAATGAAACATCACTGTTCCATTTCGGCATCTTCCCTTTTGAATTAAATTTATCACAATATTTCTTCTTAGGCTGCAACGTATGAATATATTAAGCGGAATAATAAAAATGAAAAAAATATTTTTGAAAACATGCTTGGATTATTTATCTTTCACAAAAAAGGACTTTCAACATATCTGTATATTATTCCCTGATATTTTAGACTCTCTCAAAGATGTATTACTTAATTAAAAGTACCTTAGGGCTAACAATTTTTGTAAAAAATATAAACATCTATCTTTTTATTTAGAAAATGTATAAGCACATTTTACTTATTTCTGTTGCGTCTTATAATCCTAAATTTCATTAAGGAAACAAGTATTTTTAGTAATAAAAATTGCCACTAGATTATAACCAATAAATGCAATCAAATATTTCAAAAAATTAATAAGGACTAGTTCCCTATTTCTTTAGGAAAAAATAATCTAATATTTTAATATTTTCTGAAGAGTTCAGTGGGGGAGAAATTAAAAGTGGAAGTGTTTTATGTTTAAATTTACAGTAAGTTGTTTTAAATTTTTGGTGTTTTTCTTGAAAATTGCAATTTATTTATGAAAATCTTAAAGTTAAATAAATTTTTAAAACAGTTTAAACATGAAAACAGAATAAAAACTAACGTTTTTTTTAAATTTCTAACTATCTTAACATTTTTTCACTTTCAATTACATTAATATATGTTAAATATGTGACTAATGATTAACAGATTTGGAAAAGATAAAAAATTACATAAAACATCGTTAGTATTTTGAGCTAAATGAAATAAGAAAATATGAGGTCTGTTTTCTTTGAAAGTTACTATTTTAAATAACTAAACTGTGTTTTTTTTTCAGGTTAACGTATATCACTGAATACCATGAATATTTTTAGTCAACGAAACTTTATTCAGTTAACTTTTTTTTATCAAAATTTCTTTGCAGATAAATAGTTTGATTCAATATTTTTTTATCTCTGCAAATATTAATATCACACGATTCAAATACAATAAAGGCAACAATTAAAATGATAATAAAATAAATAAATGATATTCAGAAACAATTATTATTATTTTAGATAAAAGGATTATAGAAATTCTAATAAAAAACTTTTTCTTAAATGTTATTTCATTATACTTGTATGTTTTCACAATATACTATGCATCATTGTAGCCCATCGATATATTTAACAGGTTAAGAATTTTAACACAAAAGAGTGCGAAAATTAATGCAGTGAAATTGTAGTCTTCTAAAAGCTTTACAAGCGATTTATCCCCTTTTAGAGGATAATGATGAATTGAGGAGTTCAATTTTTTTATGTTCTCTCTGAAACTTAATCTATTGGTCTCGTAAATTAAGCCATTTATTTCTGTTAAGGTTTTTGAAGTGAAAAAAAGGAGTGAAAAATCGATACATTAGAAGATATCAGATATTATCGAAAGGGAGAGGCAAGTGCAGTAGACAATGATGGACATTTGTAGCCACGCTCCGTTTTTATCGACGTATATCATCGGATTTCTGTTATGTCTGATTTCAGATTTTTTTTATTATTGGAAACTTCAGCCTTCGTCATGTTTTATATCTGCCAGAAAAATATCAATAACTTTGACCCTAACGGGGATGTGATGCGATGCTTTCTTCTATATTTAGACTACACAGGGGTTCGGATTTCTTTTTTCCCGTCTGAAGAAGGCGTGCTGTTTTCGTGCCTCGACAAGTGCATGTATCGAGCGAGTGCATATTTTCATAATAACTGTCGCGATGATTAATTGCTGCGTTGAAAGTATACAGCTATAAGCTGTATTTCGTATGGAAAAATGCTTAGATAATATTGCAGAATTCATTTCGGCATGTTTCTTTTGTTTTGAAGCGAGGTCTTTGGCCGTTAATGATCGAGAAAATTTCTCTGCCGATACTATAATGATTCGGCTATATTACATTATTTTTTGTAAATTAATAAAAGAGATTAAAGAAGGTAACATAATAGAAATAAATTAACACATTTTTTGATCAGGTTTGTTAAAAAATATTCAAACTTAGAAAAATATTTTTATCGAATTCAAAATTGTAGGATTTTGCTTACAAAAGATTCTTTTATGGAATTTTATGAAATTTGTTATTTAATTTTGAAAATATATTTGTAACGGCATGTTATTTTCCTGACACTAGATGGCTTCACTAGTCAACTAATATTTAATGATCTAGCAATTTTAATAATATTAATATAATAATTAGAAAATTGTAAATTCCTTATAATA
This sequence comes from Argiope argentata, assembly GCA_026289955.1. Classification (NCBI taxonomy): domain Eukaryota; kingdom Metazoa; phylum Arthropoda; class Arachnida; order Araneae; family Araneidae; genus Argiope; species Argiope argentata. Next base: position 1,601,900 of record JAOUZG010028648.1, on the reverse strand, counting down.
TTTACTGAAATAATAATTATTAATTTTTAGAGCAAAATATTCTTTTATAAAATGTTTTTTGTATTTTCTTTTTAAATATATTTTCTGTTAACGCAAGGTTATAATATCTTAAATGTTCGATAAATTAACTGCTTGTAAAAAATGTTTTGCGCCCAGATTCAAATCTGGCGTCGCTTGTGTAGTTGTTAAAATTTGGTGTCTGCAGTTGTCAAATAAATCCTATAAAAATGAAGGAAATGTTATGCTCTTGAAATTGTGTTATTAATAACTATTTACATAACACGAAGCACATAATATATTATTTTGAGAAATGCTAAATAAATTTAAATTTTCCTACTAATCGAGCAATGAATTATTGGGTCGTTCGAAAAGTAATTTCGTTTTTTCTCGACAAAGGATTTAATTGTATTTTTTTATTCCAACTTCACACTTAAGACGAATAATCATTGTATGTTTTGAGAGGTGATATAGCAATACTTGTTTGTGAAAATGTTCAATTGATTTTGCGCAGTAGTTTTTGGTAGATGCCCTTTTAAATAGGGAAAGCAATAAGCAGCAATTTCGTCATATTTCACTTTTTTCCTGTAGGAAAGGTAAAAATGCTGTTCAAGCCAGAAAGAAATTAACCGATGTGTATGGAGAAGATGCGTTGACAATACGACAGTGTCAGAACTGGTTTACAAAATTTCGATGTCGAAGATGCACCACGTTCCGGATGGCCGCTTGAAGCTGATAAAGACACGATAAAGGTAATAGTTGATGCAAACCGGCGAACAATAACACTTGAGATCGGTGAGAGTTTAAATTTATTGAATTCAACTGTTTATGACCACCTGAAAGGCCTGGGTTTAACCTCGAAGCTCGATATTTGAGTTCTCCATGTCCTCACGGAGAGAAATTTGTGTTGTCGCATTGAAGTCTGTGATTCGCTCCTCAAATGTCACAAAAATGATCCACTCTACCATATTATCCAGATCTGGTTCCTTCAGATTATTATTTGTTCCGGTCAATGCAAAATTTTTTGGACGGTAAAACCTTAGTCTCAAATGAAGACGTCAAAAATCACCTTGGATTAGTTTTTTGCCAGCAAATACCAAAACTTTTATGAGCGTGGAATCATGCCTCTACCAGAAAGATGGCAAAAGGTTTTGGATCAGAATGGGCGATATATAATTTAATAAAATAACTATTCATTATACGAGGATCGTCTTTTATTTTCACCAAAAAAAACCGAAAGGACTTTTCGAACAACCCAATATTATTCACATTCTTTCCTTATATTAAGATATATTAAATATATTTAAATTCTCCTACTAAGCAGTGTTTGTATTTGTATTGATTTGCTTTATATTGAGAAACATTAAATAAATATAATTTTCATGTTAAAAAGTCTTTGTGTCTTGATAAGTTTAAATCTGTATTGTGAAAGTTTAAATAAATTTAAATTTTTATACTAAACATTCGCTAAATCTGCATTAATTTATATTTATATTGAGAAAAATTAAATATATTTCTCTTGCAAAATAGTGTAAATACATTTGAATTCTCCTACAAAACAGTCTCTATATTTGCTTTACTTTACCTTTGTTTTGAGAAATAGTGGATGAATTAACATTTTCATGTTAATCAGTCTCTGCATTTGAATTCCTCAACTTGTCAAATATGTTTCGATTTCAAACGTTTACTATTAAGAAGGTATTTTTTAATCATCAAAAATTTTAACAGAATATTTATCTAATATGTATGTACGTAAATGTCACGAATAAAGAAAGATAATTCTTTTTTTTCAATTCTTTATAAGTCTCAAAACTAAATATTTGTTTTGAAGTAAGAAGCAGTCACACATTTTCCAGTAATAATTAGTAAAATTTTTTAGAAATAAATTCCTAGCATGTAATAATATAAAATTAATAAAAATTTATTCCTTCTTTCTTCAAATATAATTAGGTTCATAAAATGAGCAAAAAAAAAAATCACATTTGCTTACTTTTGAATATCGCGAAAAGAGATTTAAATTTTTGTTTGCTTCGTTCAATGAAGATTTGCTTCTAGTGCCTTAAAGCTATCTATCATAAAACCTATCCATATTTTAATCAAAATTTTAAAATAAAGATATTGTCATAGAATTTCTTAAAATTAAATTAATATAAAGGAATTAGAATATTTGATTTATAAATATTATTTATTATTAAAATTATTTATTATTAAATATTATGTATTTTAATGGAAATAGTTTATTCACAATCTTTCTGCATTCAGTGGCAATTAATGCCATTTGAACATTAAATGTCTGCAATATTGTTCAAATTTATTATTAAAGAAGATAAGGTTTCGTGGATTCTTAAATAATAAAAGTATCTTATGCTCTTATGAAATTTTTTATTAAAAATACATTTACTGCAATGAAGATGGAAAGAATTTTTTTAATATAGATGAATTATATTAAAAGTAGAATTTTTTTGAAAATGTTATCAACATTCTTAGTTTTGAACAGTTTTTTTATGAAACCATTTACTTTTTAAGATTATTTTTATATTGTATTTATATACATTTAATGCTATTTTACACTTTTAAAATCCATTTCTCAAATTTTTACTTTCGGTAATTATTTTACAAAAGCGCTTCATTAATTAAAATATAAAATTAATTCATAATTTAAAACTTTACAAATTAAAGTTAAAATTAACTTAGGTAATTAATTCTCAAATATAAAATAAGTAAATCTGTTTGTCTGCTATTATTCTATAGATGGTTAATTCTTTAAAATGTCAATAAAGTGGAAACTTCATGTTATGAGAGGAATCTCAATATTTAAAGGATGGATATAAATACAACTTATTTTTTTATTCAGGAACTGGGTAATTTAATTTTTAAAATACTTATAAAATTTTAATCAAATCTTTTTATAAAACTACTAAGATAAAATAGTTTTACTTCATTTTTTAGACAAAAAGGCATTTTTTCCATTTTTTAAATACTTTTTTTTACCTTTTAAGTTTCATATTTTTGAGTCATATATTTATTAAAATTCTTTTACGTAAATATTGAAACATCAAATTTCAAAAAATTCATTCCAAATGTAGTCCGGAACATTATATAATTATTGGAAAAATAGATTAAGTTAAGAGAATTAATGAAAATATTAAAATTGTTTCCCATTTCATAAAAATGTTTAAGCTGTTTGCATTATTGAGATTCATTAATAAAATAAATATTTCTTACGAATCCATATTTTGTAAACATGAATAATGACCATATTGTAAAAACAAATGACGAGAAAAACTATGCATAACTAATGCTAAAAAATAATTTGTAATTTTTGTTATTAGTTTCTTATATATTTTAGGCTTATAACAGTTTAAATATTTTCATACATAAAGGTAAGATAAAAAAAAGGAGCATATTCATTATTTTGATTTTGCAGCTTATTCTCATTTTGTGATCATAATGAAAATTTCTCATAGGTCGTTCAATAATCTGCATCAACATAACTTTTTCATTTCACCGCTTACAGACGCAAAGAAAGTCAATATCAAGATATTTCCTCCACACATAAGCAGATTCATAAAACCAGCCAGAAAACTCTTATTTACGCATTCCTGAGAAACGGAAGGAAATTTCACTTCCTCTTTTATCACGCCACTGGAAGGATATTTTTTTATCCCTTCCAGTGGCTTAAAGTTTTCTTTTTTTATTACAACCGCAGAGAGTGTCCGTAAAAGCCGAATGATGAGGTAATGCCAGTGGAAGGTCCATTTATAGCTCGGGAAAATAACTCTTTTTTGGCCTTTGGAATGAGTGGCCGAAGTGCGTATAAGGAGTAAAAACGGACGTTACAGGAATGTACCGGGTGCGGTATTGAAACCTTACCACATGGTTGAAGTTACGAGTACACTTCAATAAATAACAAATTAATGCCATTGGATATTTTATAGTATGAAAAAAAGATTTTATAGTTACTTTATGGCAGCGGCCATTTTTACTTTAGTTTTGGTAAGTATGATTTTTATTGTAACTCTTCTCCACACAATAAACTAAGATATGCAATAAAATTTTAAAATTGTTGCCGGAATCTTCTTGTATGCCTTTATGGTGAATGTTAGTATGAGGAATATTTTTTTTTATTTCCAGTGTTTCTGAACATTAATTTTTATTTGTAGTCTCTTCAGAAACGCAGTTATAAAGCAGAAAGCTTTGCATTTCGATAGAAAAATCTTATTAGAATTTATCTATACGTTCATGATTATAAACATTAGCTAAATTCCCTCCAATAAAAAACAAATTCAATTAATAACCCAATTTAGAAAATTTGAGTCTTAGTGCATAATTAATGACATTACTTTCTTCAATTTACTTTAAGCTGGATTATTTTTGAATAATGTCCTAATTTTAAAACTACACGATTGTTTTTATCGCACGGAGTCTTAGTTGTAACTGAACCAAACTGAGAGTCCTAAATTGACAAAGAATCCCATTGTTGACTTAAAAAAAGATTCATTAATATTTGAGAAATATTTTATTCTTATAATAGATATTTACTACATTTAATAGTTAAATTATAACTAAATAATACGAACAGTTATACTTGAAATATTAGATTCACAATCAAAACTCAAAATAATAAACTGTATAATAAGTAGTATTATAAATCGGGTGAGCATATTTGTTAAAAAAACCCATTGCAAATGAGAAACAAAAATTTGCTAATACCGGTGAATTAATTTACCTATGTATGAAAGCTATATTTGATTCATTTTAATGTTTAATTATACCTAGGTAGTGCGAACGGATAACAATTAAATTTTAGATTCAAAGACAAAATAAGCAACAAAGAAATAAGTAGGATTTGATTTACTATTAATGCAATCTCAGTAGTTATTGAAATGAATTTTAATGTTGAACAAATAATTTAATATACACATTAAATTAACACAATCGCGATTGAAGTTTGTTATAAACAACTGAAATACAGTAATGAAATGGAGTTTTCTAGAAAATGAATAAAGTGAATTGTTGATGTTTCACGAACAAAACGAAGGATCAAAATGAAGCTTACTACTAAGCGAATGAAAAATATTACAAGAATAATATTAAACAGCTAAATTCAATGATTTTAACTGATTTCAGTGCATTATATTTCAAGTTTAGACCTGGAATACATTTTCAATAGGAAAAACTAGCTTACAAACGTTGAAGAATTCTTCACTGTAGATATTGTTTCTCTTAATATATTTGGATAAATAAGTTTATTTAACAATCCCTGAAAATTTGGTGCAGAAACTAGTTTTTCACCATAAACTAGTTTCTGCAACAAAGTTTTATGACTTACATCACTTTTCTTGTCTGCATAACTAATGCTTTTTTGCGTATGGAGAGACGACACAAAAGTTTTTTTTTCTCTCTCTCTTTTTAAGTTCACTTTTTTTTCGAGATAGGAAATCATCTATCACGAAAAAAGGCTACATCCATCATTGGATGTCGCGTTTCGGCTGCGGGCCACGCTATAGATCTCGATCCTAGATTTCTCTATCTTTTTCTATTTTAAATTTGTTCTCTCAACCGGTATAATGCCTTGTCGGAAAAGAATTCAAGCATTCGCTTCATTTGTCCTATTTTTCAATTAAGTAACCCTCAAAAATTTAAAAAAAATAGTATTTTATTATTCCAAATTGCTATTTTCAAAATTCATGAAGACATTGAAAGACATTACAGTTATTTTCCTTTTCACCATAAAGTTCCCATTTTAAGAACTTATTAAATACTGTTTCCTCTCATTTAATTTTTGTCCTTTCTTTATTATCGGGTCAGAATATGATGATGTTTTTGGGATGAGGTTTCTGGCGTCTCAAAAATCCGTAGGCGAAAAATTTATTATCTGCACGAGCATCTCATAAAATCGGCTTTTAATAACGTGATGTCATTGTAGTTACAAAAGCTCTGATTAAAAAAATAAGTTAATGACTACAACACAGTAAAAAACCTAGAAAAATGTCATTTTGAGCATGTGATTATCTGAAATGAAATAAATAGAAAATGTGATATTTTATTTTTAAATAAATTCGAAACGAAGTCCTTTTCTGGTCTTTTTGAACATATTTATTAATTCACAGTTTTCTTTATTATTTAATTATATATAACGCATTATTTTATATTTTTTATCTATAATTTTCATTAGTATAATACCATTTTGTAATTGTTTTCTTGTGGTCATGGTCATGAATACAATTCTGTTGGAACATTCCTCTTGCTTTAGAATATTGTGCTTTTTGGAACAAAATCCATATTCCTTAATTGCAGCTTCTTAATTCATAATAGAAATGTATAATTTTGTTAAAACTTTCACAATACATCAAATTGCTATTATTAAATCATTATAGTAAACAATAAAAACTAACTTGCACGTATTAATTTGAGAATTAACATTTATTGGTTCATAACGCAAAACATTATTCAAATTTTTAAAGTAAATTAATTTCACGTCTATTAATTATGGTTTTCTATAACTAAAACATGAGGCAGATACTTCCTAACAATGTTGATACAAAAAGAATAAAATTTTTATTAAATGATTATTAGAAGAAAATAGATATTAAATAATTAGTCATAAAAAAGAAACTAAATGAATTAAATTGAATGCATATTTAATGTTTATCTTTCCTTTAAGAGCAGATGTTAAAATTTTCTTTCTGATATTTTTAAAAAATGAGATTTAATTGGCTTTTTCTCTTTCTCCATGCACCTCATAAATTTTATGATTATCCGGTTCCTTTTTTAATTTTTGCCAAAAATGTGTTCAATTTTTTTTGAATTTCTAAAAATCATACTTTTCTTTAAAGAATCAATTTTGATAAGAAATATTTCTTATCAAACACATTTCATAAAACGTTTCCTAAAAGCATTTGCTTATTTTAACCTTGTTACTCTTAATTTTGTGAAATCTTCAAAGTAATTTTTAAAGAGAGCCTCTATTAAAAATCACAACATATTCACAGCAATATTGATTCAAAATTAATAAATTGTTTCCTTATAAATTTTAAGAATATTAAAATATTATATTATTATTTAAACTATATAATTTTAACTTAGAAGTTACCTAAAATTTCATTTTATAACTAATTTGTTTGAAAAGTGGAAAATATTTTAGAAAAAACGATTGAATCCTTTAGAATATTGTATGCCCCAGGTTATGCTAATAGACTTCTGAAATAATGTGGATTTTCTTTATCCACAATTTTAATTTTTATGCTATCTATAAACTTACAATACGTTTTTTAAAATACATATATATTATTTCCACATTATGCAACATCATCTTTCAGATTTCAATTCATGCTTTCATTGAAAAGACGATAATTTTTGGAGGTTATCATGGAACAATGCAACTGGCTTACGATTAAATGTTTCTGTCTTTGAGTGATATTACTTAAAAAAGAATTATGAATATTTTAGCAGTCTTTAGGATTGGGGGAAAATAATATAATAGCTCCGAACCACAGGCATCTGATTGCGCTAAGAAATGTAAAACACGTTTATGCTTTCGCTGTCCTTTAAAAAAGTATTATTTAAATCACCTGAAAAAGAACAGTTGCATCATTCAAATGATAAAAGTGGACTTAATAATCACTTATTAATTTTATTCACATTTTTAATTTGTATAAGAAAGAATAATTAAGTAAATCAAAGTAAGCGAGATTGTTATTTATAGACATAATGAAATAATCAAGAATTTATCTCATCACTATTATTTAATGAAATAAATAATAATGATGGCATAAATACTTGATAAATATAATAATCCCCTGATAAATCCTTGATGAAAATAGCCTTGAACTGTGTTCAATAATAACCAATGATAACTCATTAACTCTGTAGATATATTTCAATATGTATAGAGATAATGATATATTCTTGATCGGTATTACATTGAACTAGTTCAATAATAGTCATCAATATATCTTCATTTCTATAGTTATGTGTAGATACATACGGAGGCGATGAGATATCTCTGATCTGCTTAACTTTGAAAAATATTCAATACTAACCAATCATCTCTCCTTATCTTTGAAGTTATCAGATGATATCAAGATTGATAAAGAGATATTCTTGATCAACGTAAGATTCAGCTTTGCAATTTTGTTAGTAAAAATTAATAATATCGCATTATCTATTAGATGCTAACAAGTATTTACAAAGATAATGATGCATCCTAGATAAAACCTTGATCAATATAACATTGAATAGTGTTAAATAATAGATTGTATAAATGTTCAGTGCATTAAAATGAAAATGTATAAATAATGACAGAACCATCGAAGATATTTCTAGTAGAATATAGTTTGGAGAAGTATATCTCTAATAAAGTTTTAATTGCATGCATTAATTAACGGTACATGAAATTAATAACATTTCTTTAACAAAATATTTATTCAATTATTTCACTAAAATCGATGACTTAGATGAAATCGTTGAAATAGAAAGAAGATATTTAAAATGCTTTTAAATCTTTAACATAAATTTGACTTAAGAACAGTCTTTTCATGCTCCATTAATAAAATTCTCGAGATCATGTTTCTTTATGTATTAGTTTACAGCATTTTTAAACTATATATATATATAAGCAAGTGAATGCAAGCTTTATGCACAATACACAGACTGCAAAACAGCTATCGTATAGCACAGCAAGCAGTTAATCACAGCGTGCTCAATAACACAACGTTAACAGCAAACGCAAACACAGCTCACTAATAAAAAGCGATAAACCTCTAGTCCGTCTCTTATATAGCCAAGCAAACGAGCACGAGAAGCAACGTGGCGCAGCTAGTATTGTCTACGGGCTACCAAAATATTCCCCTCGCCAAATCAACTCGGCTGGCGCAAAGCTCCTTGTGAAGCGTCGCCAACGTTTTCACCTTCGGCGCGCGTTTCGCCTGCTTGTAACTATATATATATATATATATATATATATAT